>JAWNOY010000113.1:0-91164 GCA_035045545.1 Drosophila gaucha
TATAATGGAGTACACCAGTCACCCTGAACTTGAAGCAGTTCTGAAATAAATTGATTTTCTGAGAGTTCATCACTCAAAAATGAAATCTCTCGCAAGTTTGAATGACTGTTTCTCCGACAAATGAACACCTATCGATGCAAAGTATAATGCTTATAATGGAGCACACCAGTCACCCTAAACTTGAAGCATTTAGGTTTTCCATTTTTGTTCTCATGAATGACATAAAGTCCATCATGCTTTGCTGCAGACTGGTTATAAGCGCTTCAATAGAACTTTGTGGTTGCTCCATGGGCTGCCGAACGTTTGCCATATACGGCTCTGTTTGGGTTTCATGAAGTGATGATGTTGAGGGGGCTGGTTTTTCTAGACCTGTTCTTAGAGCATTAGCAAACGAGGTGCCCTTAATGGTATTTGCGGGGCCTAATGAAGACCTGGCTGCTTTGGCGAAGAATACATCTGGTGTAATTTGGGAAGTTAGAGCTCCGTAAGGTGTGTTATGATTTCGTGCTGCTGGCACGCGCTTGATACGGTTTTTTAAATCTTTGTAGACTGGGCATCCTCTGTAATTTGCTGTGTGGTTTCCTCCACAGTTTCCGCACTTTTTCGTGTTTATATCCTCTTTGTTGGCGGAGCAGGCGGAAGATTCGTGAGAGTCACCACAAGCGACGCAGACTGGTCGTAGCGTGCAGTACGACTTGGTGTGCCCATATTCCTGGCAATTTTAGCATTGCACTGGAGCGTTGCGCTTGTGCGGTTCTTCCACAGTGATTCACCGGTTCAACAAATACTGTAGATTATATATTGGGTGCACTTCGTTTTTCTTTAGAATTTTGCTCTCTGGCTCGAGCTCAACTCTGAAGAGTGGTTGTGGCACTTTGTTTTTATTTAATATATTTATGACGGTTTTTGCATGGAAGTTTTTATCTTTGAGTCCTCCAATGATTTCTGCGGGTGTCACTGTTGATTCAATTCCCTTTGTGACAACTTGAAGTCCTTTGGAGCTTTTGAGCTGGTATGTATAAAAGTTTTTACCTACTTCATTCAGGTATTTGGTCACTACACGGTGGTCTGCTTCTGCATAAATTTGCACTTTTGTTTCGTGAATATTTCCTTTTCTTAAAGGAACTATATGAAATTTTGAGTTTCCAATTAGTGCTGATAGTTTGTTCACTAATGTACTTGAGCTTTGCTCGCGAATGTATATAGGTGGAGGCTTAACTTTTTTTGGTACGCCCCCTTCGTTTGATTCGGTCTGCTGAACAGGATGGGGATCAGCATCTGCGAGTATGGCATATCTATTTGGGTTCGATGCCCCCATGATTCCACCACTATTATTGCCTCGAGTAATTTTAAGTTTGTTTCCAGATTTAATATTTTGTGGGCTGAGCTTTCGCTTGATATGAATGTAGCGATCCATACCAGTCTGCACAGCCGAACCCGTTTTTTGACTTTGCTTAGGCTTATCGGCTTGCGTGTTTTTATTGTTGCCGAAATTGGCACTGGATTTTACACTCGATGTTGTAATTGAGTTTTGTGCTAACGATGCAGAAATTGATGACGGAGTCGTAATCGCGTTGTTAGTGACGTAGACCATTGCAGTTGTTGTTGTTGATGCGATTGCAGTAGTTAAAGAGGTCATTGTGCTTGTTGTTAGTGCGGCGTGTGTCGAAATTAAATTATTCGCGATTAATGGAGAGGTGCACTGCGAGCTCCAAGTCTCTTGTGATACGGTCAGCAGAGCGGGAGAGCATGAACGTGCTCTCTGGTTTTCAGTATTCAAAAGAGCTGAGTTACTCTTTGTTGTTGTTTTTGACGTTTCGTTTTCACGGGTTGAAAAGTATGAGTAGAACCCATTTCTTTGATCGGTAGAGCTTCTACGCTCTTTATTCTGAGCGTCTCTCATTTCGCGCGATTTATGCGTGGCACTTTTAATGTTTTTATTAATTATTGAGATTGTTTTATTATTTTTTTTTATTATTTCTAGTAGAAGATTTCTAAACAGAATCTTTACAGCGTCCTTTCGCTATTGGATCATTCCAATACACTTAGTACTTTGATTATTTATTCCAATTGTTTTATTTGTTTATTTTTTTTTTGTCGGAGCGCGCTCGAAACACGTCCATACAATACAAAGCTTCGAATGATAGGGAGAGAGTTCATCACTCAAAAATGAAATCTCTAGAACTTTGAATGGCTGTTTCTCGGCCAAATTAACTCCTATCGATGAAAAAGTACAGTTTTTTGAGCTCGTGCTGATCCCCCCTTTATAATGGAGTACACCAGTCACCCTGAACTTGAAGCAGTTCTGAAATAAATTGCATTTTCTGAGAGTTCATCACTCAAAAATGAAATCTCTCGCAACTTTGAATGGCTGTTTCTCGGCCAAATGAACTCCTATCGATGAAAGAAGTACAGTTTTTTGAGCTCGTGCTGATTCCCCCCTTTATAATGGAGTACACCAGTCACCCTGAACTTGAAGCAGTTCTGAAATAAATTGCATTTTCTGAGAGTTCATCACTCAAAAATGAAATCTCTGATCCCCCCTTTATAATGGAGTACACCAGTCACCCTGAACTTGAAGCAGTTTTGAAATAAATTGCATTTTCTGAGAGTTCATCACTCAAAAATGAAATCTCTCGCAACTTTGAATGGCTGTTTCTCGGCCAAATGAACTCCTATCGATGAAAAGTACAGTTTTTTAAGCTCGTGCTGATCCCCCTTTTATAATGGAGTACACCAGTCACCCTGAACTTGAAGCAGTTTTGAAATAAATTGCATTTTCTGAGAGTTCATCACTTAAAAATGAAATCTCTCGCAACTTTGAATGGCTGTTTCTCGGCCAAATTAGCTCCTATCGATGAAAAGTAAAGTTTTTTGAGCTCGTGCTGATCCCCCCTTTATAATGGAGTACACCAGTCACCCTGAACTTGAAGCAGTTTTGAAATAAATTGCATTTTCTGAGAGTTCATCATTCAAAAATGAAATCTCTCGCAACTTTGAATGGCTGTTTCTCTGCCAAATGAGCTCCTATCGATGAAAAGTAAAGTTTTTTGAGCTCGTGCTGATCCCCCCTTTATAATGGCGTACACCAGTGACCCTGAACTTGAAGCAGTTCTGAGTTTGAAATAAATTGCATTTTCTGAGAGTTCATCACTTAAAAATGAAATCTCTCGCAACTTTGAATGGCTGTTTCTCGGCCAACTCCTATCGATGAAAAAGTAAAGTTTTTTGAGCTCGTGCTGATCTCCCCTTTATAATGGCGTACACCAGTCACCCTGAACTTGAAGCAGTTAGTTGAAATTTGAAATAAATTGCATTTTCTGAGAGTTCATCACTCAAAAATGAAATCTCTCGCAACTTTGAATGGCTGTTCGTCTCGGCCAAATTAGCTCCTATCGATAAGAAAAGTAAAGTTTTTTGAGCTCGTGCTGATCCCCCCTTTATAATGGCGTACACCAGTGACCCTGAACTTGAAGCAGTTTTGAAATAAATTGCATTTTCTGAGAGTTCATCACTTAAAAATGAAATCTCTCGCAACTTTGAATGGCTGTTTCTCTGCCAAATTAGCTCCTATCGATGAAAAGTAAAGTTTTTTGAGCTCGTGCTGATCCCCCTTTATAATGGCGTACACCAGTGACCCTGAACTTGAAGCAGTTTTGAAATAAATTGCATTTTCTGAGAGTTCATCACTCAAAAATGAAATCTCTCGCAACTTTGAATGGCTGTTTCTCTGCCAAATGAGCTCCTATCGATGAAAAGTAAAGTTTTTTGAGCTCGTGCTGATTCCCCCTTTATAATGGAGTACACCAGTCACCCTGAACTTGAAGCAGTTTTGAAATAAATTGCATTTTCTGAGAGTTCATCACTCAAAAATGAAATCTCTCGCAACTTTGAATGGCTGTTTCTCGGCCAAATTAGCTCCTATCGATGAAAAGTAAAGTTTTTTGAGCTCGTGCTGATCTCCCCTTTATAATGGAGTACACCAGTCACCCTGAACTTGAAGCAGTTTTGAAATAAATTGCATTTTCTGAGAGTTCATCACTCAAAAATGAAATCTCTCGCAACTTTGAATGGCTGTTTGTCGGCCAAATGAGCTCCTATCGATAGAAAAGTACAAGTTTTTTGAGCTCGTGCTGATTCCCCCTTTATAATGGAGTACACCAGTCACCCTGAACTTGAAGCAGTTTTGAAATAAATTGCATTTTCTGAGAGTTCATCACTTAAAAATGAAATCTCTCGCAACTTTGAATGGCTGTTTGTCGGCCAAATGAACTCCTATCGATGAAAAGTACAGTTTTTTGAGCTCGTGCTGATTCCCCTTTATAATGGAGTACACCAGTCACCCTGAACTTGAAGCAGTTTTGAAATAAATTGCATTTTCTGAGAGTTCATCACTTAAAAATGAAATCTCTCGCAACTTTGAATGGCTGTTTCTCGGCCAAATGAGCTCCTATCGATGAAAAGTACAGTTTTTTGAGCTCGTGCTGATTCCCCTTTATAATGGAGTACACCAGTGACCCTGAACTTGAAGCAGTTTTGAAATAAATTGCATTTTCTGAGAGTTCATCACTAAAAATGAAATCTCTCGCAACTTTGAATGGCTGTTTCTCGGCCAAATTAACTCCTATCGATAAAAAAGTACAGTTTTTTGAGCTCGTGCTGATTCCCCTTTATAATGGAGTACACCAGTCACCCTGAACTTGAAGCAGTTTTGAAATAAATTGCATTTTCTGAGAGTTCATCACTCAAAAATGAAATCTCTCGCAACTTTGAATGGCTGTTTGTCGGCCAAATTAACTCCTATCGATAAAAAGTAAAGTTTTTTGAGCTCGTGCTGATTCCCCTTTATAATGGAGTACACCAGTCACCCTGAACTTGAAGCAGTTTTGAAATAAATTGCATTTTCTGAGAGTTCATCACTTAAAAATGAAATCTCTCGCAACTTTGAATGGCTGTTTCTCGGCCAAATTAACTCCTATCGATGAAAAGTACAGTTTTTTGAGCTCGTGCTGATTCCCCCTTTATAATGGAGTACACCAGTCACCCTGAACTTGAAGCAGTTTTGAAATAAATTGCATTTTCTGAGAGTTCATCACTTAAAAATGAAATCTCTGATCCCCCCTTTATAATGGAGTACACCAGTCACCCTGAACTTGAAGCAGTTTTGAAATAAATTGCATTTTCTGAGAGTTCATCACTCAAAAATGAAATCTCTCGCAACTTTGAATGGCTGTTTCTCGGCCAAATGAACTCCTATCGATGAAAAGTAAGTTTTTTAACTGTGCTGATTTATAATGGAGTACACCAGTCACCCTGAACTTGAAGCAGTTTTGAAATAAATTGCATTTTCTGAGAGTTCATCACTCAAAAATGAAATCTCTCGCAACTTTGAATGGCTGTTTCTCGGCCAAATGAACTCCTATCGATGAAAAGTAAAGTTTTTTGAGCTCGTGCTGATCCCCCTTTATAATGGAGTACACCAGTCACCCTGAACTTGAAGCAGTTTTGAAATAAATTGCATTTTCTGAGAGTTCATCACTCAAAAATGAAATCTCTCGCAACTTTGAATGGCTGTTTGTCTGCCAAATTAGCTCCTATCGATGAAAAGTAAAGTTTTTTGAGCTCGTGCTGATCCCCCTTTATAATGGCGTACACCAGTCACCCTGAACTTGAAGCAGTTTTGAAATAAATTGCATTTTCTGAGAGTTCTCACTTCATCTCTCGCAACTTTGAATGGCTGTTTGTCTGCCAAATTAACTCCTATCGATGAAAAGTAAAGTTTTTTGAGCTCGTGCTGATCCCCCTTTATAATGGAGTACACCAGTGACCCTGAACTTGAAGAGTGAAGTGTTCAAATGAATCTATCGATGAAAATAATTTTTGATCCCCTTTATAATGGAGTACACCAGTCACCCTGAACTTGAAGCAGTTTTGAAATAAATTGCATTTTCTGAGAGTTCATCACTCAAAAATGAAATCTCTCGCAACTTTGAATGGCTGTTTGTCTGCCAAATTAGCTCCTATCGATGAAAAGTAAAGTTTTTTGAGCTCGTGCTGATCGTCCCTTTATAATGGCGTACACCAGTGACCCTGAACTTGAAGCAGTTTTGAAATAAATTGCATTTTCTGAGAGTTCATCACTCAAAAATGAAATTCTGATCCCCCTTTATAATGGAGTACACCAGTCACCCTGAACTTGAAGCAGTTTTGAAATAAATTGCATTTTCTGAGAGTTCATCACTCAAAAATGAAATCTCTCGCAACTTTGAATGGCTGTTTCTCGGCCAAATTAACTCCTATCGATGAAAAGTACAGTTTTTTGAGCTCGTGCTGATCCCCCTTTATAATGGAGTACACCAGTCACCCTGAACTTGAAGCAGTTTTGAAATAAATTGCATTTTCTGAGAGTTCATCACTTAAAAATGAAATCTCTCGCAACTTTGAATGGCTGTTTCTCGGCCAAATGAGCTCCTATCGATGAAAAGTAAAGTTTTTTGAGCTCGTGCTGATCCCCCTTTATAATGGAGTACACCAGTGACCCTGAACTTGAAGCAGTTTTGAAATAAATTGCATTTTCTGAGAGTTCATCACTTAAAAATGAAATCTCTCGCAACTTTGAATGGCTGTTTGTCTGCCAAATTAGCTCCTATCGATGAAAAGTACAGTTTTTTGAGCTCGTGCTGATCCCCCTTTATAATGGCGTACACCAGTGACCCTGAACTTGAAGCAGTTTTGAAATAAATTGCATTTTCTGAGAGTTCTTCACTTAAAAATGAAATCTCTCGCAGCTTTGAATGGCTGTTTGTCTGCCAAATGAGCTCCTATCGATGAAAAGTATAATGCTTATAATGGAGTACACAGTTGTTGAAGCATTGAAATAAATGCATTTTCTGAGAGTTCTCAAAATGAATCTGATCCCCCTTTATAATGGAGTACACCAGTCACCCTGAACTTGAAGCAGTTTTGAAATAAATTGCATTTTCTGAGAGTTCATCACTCAAAAATGAAATCTCTCGCAACTTTGAATGGCTGTTTCTCGGCCAAATTAGCTCCTATCGATGAAAAGTACAGTTTTTTGAGCTTGCTGATCTCCCCTTTATAATGGAGTACACCAGTCACCCTGAACTTGAAGCAGTTTTGAAATAAATTGCATTTTCTGAGAGTTCATCACTCAAAAATGAAATCTCTCGCAACTTTGAATGGCTGTTTCTCGGCCAAATTAGCTCCTATCGATGAAAAGTAAAGTTTTTTGAGCTCGTGCTGATCCCCCTTTATAATGGAGTACACCAGTCACCCTGAACTTGAAGCAGTTTTGAAATAAATTGCATTTTCTGAGAGTTCATCACTCAAAAATGAAATCTCTCGCAACTTTGAATGGCTGTTTCTCGGCCAAATGAACTCCTATCGATGAAAAGTAAAGTTTTTTGAGCTCGTGCTGATCCCCCCTTTATAATGGCGTACACCAGTGACCCTGAACTTGAAGCAGTTTTGAAATAAATTGCATTTTCTGAGAGTTCATCACTTAAAAATGAAATCTCTCGCAACTTTGAATGGCTGTTTGTCTGCCAAATGAACTCCTATCGATGAAAAGTAAAGTTTTTGAGCTCGTGCTGATCCCCATTTTATAATGGAGTACACCAGTGACCCTGAACTTGAAGCAGTTTTGAAATAAATTGCATTTTCTGAGAGTTCATCACTCAAAAATGAAATCTCTCGCAACTTTGAATGGCTGTTTCTCGGCCAAATTAACTCCTATCGATAAAAAGTACAGTTTTTTGAGCTCGTGCTGATCCCCCTTTATAATGGAGTACACCAGTCACCCTGAACTTGAAGCAGTTTTGAAATAAATTGCATTTTCTGAGAGTTCATCACTCAAAAATGAAATCTCTCGCAACTTTGAATGGCTGTTTGTCTGCCAAATTAGCTCCTATCGATGAAAAGTAAAGTTTTTTGAGCTCGTGCTGATCCCCCCTTTATAATGGAGTACACCAGTGACCCTGAACTTGAAGCAGTTTTGAAATAAATTGCATTTTCTGAGAGTTCATCACTTAAAAATGAAATCTCTCGCAACTTTGAATGGCTGTTTGTCTGCCAAATTAGCTCCTATCGATAAAAAGTAAAGTTTTTTGAGCTCGTGCTGATCTCCCCTTTATAATGGAGTACACCAGTCACCCTGAACTTGAAGCAGTTTTGAAATAAATTGCATTTTCTGAGAGTTCATCACTTAAAAATGAAATCTCTCGCAACTTTGAATGGCTGTTTGTCTGCCAAATTAACTCCTATCGATGAAAAGTAAAGTTTTTTGAGCTCGTGCTGATCCCCCCTTTATAATGGCGTACACCAGTGACCCTGAACTTGAAGCAGTTTTGAAATAAATTGCATTTTCTGAGAGTTCATCACTTAAAAATGAAATCTCTTCGCACATTTAGAATGGCTGTACTCAGTCTGCCATGAATTTGAGTCGTTGTGAAATAAATTGCATTTTTTGAGAGATCTCAGATGACTGATCCCCTTTATAATGGAGTACACCAGTCACCCTGAACTTGAAGCAGTTTTGAAATAAATTGCATTTTCTGAGAGTTCATCACTCAAAAATGAAATCTCTCGCAACTTTGAATGGCTGTTTCTCGGCCAAATTAACTCCTATCGATGAAAAGTACAGTTTTTTGAGCTCGTGCTGATCCCCCTTTATAATGGAGTACACCAGTCACCCTGAACTTGAAGCAGTTTTGAAATAAATTGCATTTTCTGAGAGTTCATCACTTAAAAATGAAATCTCTGATCCCCCATTTATAATGGAGTACACCAGTCACCTGAACTTGAAGCAGTTTTGAAATAAATTGCATTTTCTGAGCTCCTATCGATGAAAAGTAAAGTTTTTTGAGCTCGTGCTGATCCCCCCTTTATAATGGAGTACACCAGTCACCCTGAACTTGAAGCAGTTTTGAAATAAATTGCATTTTCTGAGAGTTCATCACTAAAAAATGAAATCTCTGATCCCCCTTTTATAATGGAGTACACCAGTCACCCTGAACTTGAAGCAGTTTTGAAATAAATTGCATTTTCTGAGAGTTCATCACTCAAAAATGAAATCTCTCGCAACTTTGAATGGCTGTTTCTCGGCCAAATGAGCTCCTATCGATGAAAAGTAAAGTTTTTTGAGCTCGTGCTGATCCCCCTTTATAATGGAGTACACCAGTCACCCTGAACTTGAAGCAGTTTTGAAATAAATTGCATTTTCTGAGAGTTCATCACTTAAAAATGAAATCTCTCGCAACTTTGAATGGCTGTTCGTCTCGGCCAAATTAGCTCCTATCGATGAAAAGTAAAGTTTTTTGAGCTCGTGCTGATCCCCCTTTATAATGGCGTACACCAGTGACCCTGAACTTGAAGCAGTTTTGAAATAAATTGCATTTTCTGAGAGTTCATCACTCAAAAATGAAATCTCTCGCAACTTTGAATGGCTGTTTCTCGGCCAAATGAACTCCTATCGATGAAAAGTACAGTTTTTTGAGCTCGTGCTGATCCCCCTTTATAATGGAGTACACCAGTCACCCTGAACTTGAAGCAGTTTTGAAATAAATTGCATTTTCTGAGAGTTCATCACTCAAAAATGAAATCTCTCGCAACTTTGAATGGCTGTTCTCGGCCAAATTAACTCCTATCGATGAAAAGTATAGTTTTTTGAGCTCGTGCTGATCCCCCTTTTAATGGAGTACACCAGTCACCCTGAACTTGAAGCAGTTTTGAAATAAATTGCATTTTCTGAGAGTTCATCACTCAAAAATGAAATCTCTCGCAACTTTGAATGGCTGTTTCTCGGCCAAATGAGCTCCTATCGATGAAAAGTACAGTTTTTTGAGCTCGTGCTGATCCCCCCTTTATAATGGAGTACACCAGTCACCCTGAACTTGAAGCAGTTTTGAAATAAATTGCATTTTCTGAGAGTTCATCACTCAAAAATGAAATCTCTCGCAACTTTGAATGGCTGTTTCTCGGCCAAATGAACTCCTATCGATGAAAAGTACAGTTTTTTGAGCTCGTGCTGATCCTCCCCTTTTTAATAAAGTGTAAATCTTCGTTTTAGCTACCGTAGGTAAAGAACGTCCGAATCACTTGGGGGTGGTGTTTTTTTTACTTAGTTTTTTACGAGGACTCCATTTCCGACGGCGGAGGTTAACTTTTTTGTGTATTTTATTAAATATAAGCAATTTAAAGTTGCCGATAACCGACTCGCGGCACGATTACGAACAGTCGTGCAGCTTCCATACCACTTTACGATGAGTTTTTGTTAGATATGGACTATCGTCAACTCTTCGAGATGAGCGCATAACAGATGTTCTTAATCGATGAAAAGTATTCCGATTCCAGTATTTTTATTTGGCGCACTTGGTATATTTTCTTTAAAGGCAGCATAGCCACATAAACATAATTGCAATTTAACATATGCATATCTAATAATGCAATATTATAATGAATATATGTAAAATATTTATATGTACAAAAACTTTATTTAGTATTAAGTTAAATTTTAAATATACTAAGAATTAAACATTTTATATTATTCATGAGTTTGGGAGAACAAATATATCAGAATATTTATATTTCATACAGTCTAAACATCAAAGTGCATTGGCAAAATAAATTATTAAGAATATATTTTTACAATTTATTTAAATAAAAATTAAGCTTGACAACACGGGTAAATGTTTATATATGTATGTAAACATGTACATACAATGCAGAATTCTCATAAAAGTGTGCGTGGCAAAACTCACACTTACTAGCCTTACACATCTGTTTTACGCATACAGTTGAACATTATTTGCAAAGATAGGTTTCCCAAGCAAATGTGAGAGTAAGCGCGCAAGTATGATATGATCGATCTGCTCTCTCTCTCTGCTGCTCGTTATTTTAAAGAGTGTGCAATTGCTTGAATATTTGTATGGCTACATATGTTAAATACATCTTCCGGCAGAGCCGACCGATAATTGCAATAAGTCGCAAGGCGAACGAAGGGATATACACCAAGTGACCCGGATCAAGACTGTAAGAAGCGAACACTATCATCTTATAACGCCATCGACCAACTCCAACTACATCCATCGCTGGACCTTGACTACCCACGTGGCCTGAGCCAGGAGTGGATGCAGATTAGAATAACTGGCGCCCAACAGGATTAATATCGAAGAAGAACACCCCAACGGGTTTATTATTGAGATAGGAGAATCCACGTCCCCATAAATACATGTAAGTGACTGTTCGAAAAAAATTAAACTTTTTTTTTAAATTTTAAATAAAAAGAAAATATTTTCTTTTTTTGTGTGAAAAATAAGAAAATATAAAGAAAACATTTTTGAAAAGTGAAATGAATTGGCAGCGCGTAATGAGCGTTGCGGCAAGTAAAAATTTCCTTTCCTTTAAAGTCGTTGCAAGTACATTTTAAGGACAAAAAGAATAAAAATAAATCAGAATAATATTTAATTCTGCTTCACCTATTGCTCATGAGTTGGACTTATAGAGAAGTAAAAATCGAGTACGACAGTGACGAAGATAGGGAGTTAGGATTTATTCCAGAAGCAATTAACCAAGTAGAAATGGATCCAGCAACATTGAAAGCAATGGTAGACAGTGCAGTGAATAGCGCCCTCATCGAACAAGAGAGGCGGCTAAAGATGAGTTCCGAGCGGAGCTTGAAGCAGTTAGAGGTCAGGTTAGTGCCCTGAGAATAGAATCCCCACAGGTGGAAGTATATCGGAGCGTGACCATTGACCCTAGCGTGAGGTGTGAAGTGAGATTGGACATTGTTAAGTCAGTGCCTAATTTCAACGGAAAGCACGAAGAGTATGTGTCTTGGAGGCAAGCAGCTGTAGATGCGTACGAGATTTTCAAAATGTACGTAGGTAGCGAGGCGCACTATGAAGCCGTGGCCATCTTAAAACAAAGTCGGTGGACCAGCGCGTGCTGTACTAACGTCGCACAATACGGTGCTTAATTTGATGCGATAATTGGCAGGCTCGACTGCACATACGCAGACAAGACGTCATTACGGGTACTGAGACAACAATTAGAGCTTGTTAGGCAAGGTGATTTAGAGTTGATGGAGTATTACGATGAGGTAGAGAAGAAACTCACCCTCGTAACAAATAAAATAGTAATGACTCGGGACGAACGAGCTGCGGTTATTCTCTGTGCGGAGATCAGAGATGACGCCCTTCATGCTTTCATGGCAGGACTCAAAAAGTCCCTGAAAGCCCTAGTTATCCCAGCAAAGCCCATAGATTTGCCATCTGCCTTAGCAATGGCTCAGGAGGCTGAAAACACCATCGAGAGGAGGGCATTCGGTGCATCCTATGCCAAGGTGGTTGAAGAGAGAAACCAGAGATGAGAATAGGTTCGCAATCGCAACCCAGCTAGGCAGGTTAGGGGCCAAGTAAAGAACCCACATTTCGTTGGAAGTCAGGGCCAAAACAGGGCACAACAAGGTGACCCTAAGGCAGCGTTAACACTGACAAAGACTCAATTAATAGCCCACGCCCAACCCATGGACGTCGATCCATCAACGGCCAGATTTAAACAAAGACCAATTGGGGAAAGCCACAAATTAGCACCGCACAGGGCGAGACGCAGAAAAGACACAATACGTCAGAGCGTGCATCAGGCTATAGACGCCAAAAAATCAATAACATTTCCCAACAAGCCCATTACAAAATGAGGACTATGAATGCGTAGCCGAGGCTATGAGCGCAGAAGTCGACGAGGAAAGTGATCAGTGAATTTTTAGTGAACGCTCCCAACTGCCGTTCGTCAAGCGACGGTTGGCTGGCAAGACACTGAAGATCCTCATCGACACCGGGGCGGAAAAAATTACGTTAAACCTATGAAAGAGTTAAAAAACGTAACACCAGTCGACACCCCATTCACGTGAACTCTTCACGGGTCCAGTGAAATTAAACAGAAATGTCCCATGGTAATTTTTAAGAAAATTGCCACATTCTTCATATCAGATACCCTGGACACCTTTGATGCCATCATAGGCTGCGATCTGCTAAAGCAGGCGGGGGCGACGATAGACTTATTGAGGAGCAGCATAAGCTACGATGGTACTTCGGAGGAACTCAAACACCATCCCTGCGACAATGTGAACTTCACACGAGTCGATGACATCGTAGTCCCAGAGTCAGTAAAAGAAGAGTTTAAAAAATGATTTTAAAGAGACTAAGTGCATTTTCGACCTCTAACGAGGCAGTGCCTTTTAGTACTTCGGTTGTCGCCACAATCCGCACCGAGAATAGAGAGCCAATATACTCAAAGCTTTATCCGTACCCCATAGGTGTAGCAGAGTTTGTGAACAATGAGATCACACAGCTGTTAAATGATGGCATCATAAGACCATCAAAATCTGCGTACAACAGCCCTGCTTGGGTTGTTGACAAAAAGGGGACAGACGTTAATGGCAACAAAAACAAACGCCTTGTCATTGACTTCAGAAAGTTAAATGAAAAAACAATTGCCGACCGGTACCCAATGCCAAGCATCCAGATGATTTTAGCGAGCCTTGGGAGGGCAAAGTTCTTCACCACGTTGGATCTTAAATCCGGGTACCACCAGATATACCTAGCCGAGAACGATCGCGAAAGAACATCCTTCTCAGTGAACGGCGGAAAGTATGAGTTCTGCCGATTGCCCTTTGGGTTAAAAACGCGGGAAGTATCTTTCAGAGAGCAATCGACGACGTCCTGCGAGAGCAGATTGGCAAGATATGCTATGTTTATGTCGACGACGTAATCATTTCCTCTGAAAATGCCACTGACCATGTCCGCCATATCGACACAGTACTCCAGAGACTCTGCGACGCTAACATGAAGGTATCTAAAGAGAAGACAAGGTTCTTCAAAGAGAGCGTCGAATATCTAGGTTTCATCGTCACTAACGAAGGAGCAAGAACCGACCCAGAAAAGGTCAAGGCGATCCAGGAATACGCCGAACCAAAAAACTTGTATGCGCTGAGATCCTTTCTAGGCCTAGCCAGCTACTATAGGGTGTTTATCAAGGACTTTGCATCCATAGCAAGGCCTTTGACAGATATAAGGGCGAATGGATTGTGACAGACACATGTCCAGAAAAGTAGCTGTCGATTTTAACGAATCTCAGCGTGACGCTTTCAACCGACTTAGAAACATACTAGCATCGGAAGATGTCATGCTTATGTACCCGAACTTCAAAAAACCATTCGACTTAACCACTGACGCTTCTGCAAGGGGCATCGGAGCAGTATTATCCCAAGGGGGAGACCAATTACCATGATCTCCCGAACATTGAAAACATGCGAATCTCACTACGCTACCAATGAAAGAGAGTTGTTGGCCATTGTATGGGCCCTCGGCAAGTTGCAAAACTATCTGTATGGTACTAGGGAGTTGCACATCTTCACAGACTATCAACCTCTCACATTCGCAGTGTCTGAAAAAATACTAACGCGAAAATAAAAAGGTGGAAGGCTTTTATTGAAGAGCACAATGCCAAATTGCACTATAAGCCAGGAAAGGAGAACTTTGTTGCAGACGCCTTATCCAGGCAAGAGATTAACACCTTTCAGAACGAGCCACACTCTGACGTAGCCACCGTTCACAGTGAGGTTTCCCTAACGTACACCATTGAGACAACGGATAGACCCTTAAACTGTTATAGGAATCAAGTGACCTTAGAAGAGTCACGCTATACGTTGCACCGAAAGCTTATACTGTTCGGTAGAAAGACTCGCCACTTAATTCAATTTACAGACAAAGGTGATCTTATAAAGGCGTTAAAACTTGTAGTGAACCCCGATGTGGTAAACGCGTTCTATTGTAGTCTCCCGACTTTAGCCGCCTTCCACACGAGTTAGTTTCGTTGTTCCCGACAACTAAGTTCCTGCACTGCAAGAATATAGTGAGACATAAAAGGCGAAGTAGAAAGTAGCGCTCATAGAGCAGCGCAAGAAAATGTGAAACAAGTACTCCGGGATTACTATTTCCCAAGGATGACCAAGTTAGCTAACGAGGTGGTACTAAACTGCAAAGTGTGCGCTGCTGCCAAATACGACCGGCATTCGAAGAAGCAAGAACTCGGATGGACACCGATTCCGTCATATGCAGGTGAAAAATTGCACATCGACATATTTTCCACCGATCAAAAACACTTTTTGTCTTGCATCGATAAGTTTTCAAAATACTCTATCGTTCAGCCGTTAGCATCAAGGGCGACAACAGATGTTATCAGCCCTATTCTAATGATTGTTAACACTTTTCCCAGTACAAAGACAGTCTACTGTGACAATGAACCATCATTAAATTCTGAAACGATTACTTCGTTGTTGAAAAACCAGTATAACATAGACGTCGTTAACGCCCCCCACTACATAGCTGTTCAAATGGTCAGGTGGAACGTTTCCACAGCACGTTAATAGAGATTGCTAGGTGTTTGAAAATAGATAGGAAAATTAGCAACACGGTTCAGGCAATCATGAGGGCGACAATAGAATATAACAAGACTATCCACTCATAACGGAGCAAAAGCCGCTCGATGTAATACACGCGGTCCCAGAAGAGTTTCGAGAAAAAATCAAAAATAGACTAGAAAAAGCCCAGCAG
Source organism: Drosophila gaucha (assembly GCA_035045545.1). Classification (NCBI taxonomy): domain Eukaryota; kingdom Metazoa; phylum Arthropoda; class Insecta; order Diptera; family Drosophilidae; genus Drosophila; species Drosophila gaucha. Next base: position 15,633 of record JAWNOY010000113.1, read on the forward strand.
GACCAGCTAGCCAGATGCAACCCAAGCAGGCAGAACAGGGTGTTCGAGTTAGGAGAAAGAGTCTACCTTAATAATGCACAGAAGACGCCATACAAGCGGACCTGGGAACGTCCGTACTTGTTAAGGGGAGGGTAGTCCATAAGGACAACTTGAAATAATCGCAATCGTTTATATTAAAATCCACTTGCACGAACCAAACATAATTACAAAACACAAAGCCTTACACTCACGGTCGCACTCGCCAATTCAATTACAATTGTCCCACAATCTGCATTTGATAATTCAGAGTTAATTTTTAACGAACAGCTCACAGGTCCCGATAGTCAGTTAATGGAAGTATCCAATTTAAAATGTTTAGATAATGCAACTCATTTGATTGAATATTCAATGGTCAGAGCTAGCGTAAGAAGAGCATGATTGTCCTGTGCCACAACAAATCCGCACTCACAGTCATAGGACACAGCAGCTGAATGCGACAACGGAGTTATGACAATAGCAAATACGCTACCACCAACGACGCGAGGGCCGCAAAAAATCGACGCACGACGTTTGCACCAGCAGAGTACAGGAGGTTCGGCATCCGCCGCACACAACTAGTTCGCGAACTGCTCCCAATAATCATCGTCGACGAGCAGTCGGCGAGATGCGGGTTGAATGACGGACCCACGACTACAGCAAGACGCACACGCCTCATCACGTGCGAACGCACAGCGGCAATGTGACACCAAGGAAATCCGCAACCAAGCTGCAGGGTTGGTGAAAGGGTAGGCATCGCCGAGGACGGAACGATTCAAGGGGAGAACAGTTAACAATACAAACTTTATAGTTTATTAGTTAATTGTTATTCTTAAGTGTTCCATTGCCACTGTTTCGAATGCGCTGTAAAGGGTAGTGATTAAGCTAGGCTTAATGTCCACAACGATAAGCTCGACATCAACTCTTAATTCGTGTTAAGCCACTTCCTTACAGAGCACCGAAAGTCCGTCTCTTATTTTTGAACCTCAACGGAGAAACACGTACAATTTTAGCGCCCTAGACTCAACATAGGCAGCAAGCACATTGTCTAAATACATCTTCCGGCAAAGCCGACCGATTTGCAATAAGTCGCAAGGCGAATGAAGGGATTACACCAAGTGACCCGGATCAAGACTGTAAGAAGCGAACACTAGCATCTTATAACGCCATCGACCAACTCACAACTACATCCATCGCTGGACCTTGACTACCCACGTGGCCTGAGCCAGGAGTGGATGCAGATTAGAATAACTTGTATGTATGTATGTATAAGGGCTACAAGTCCTAATTTGACATCAATAGCTATAATATCTAATGTTTTTCTATTTTTATTGCGCACGGACCTATGCCCGTGAGGGCTACCAGCAGCGTATTATGGTGTCAACGATAATCAGGATATTCCCCTTAAGAGGCCCGCTCACTCATTGTAAGTGTAAAGTAAATTATGTTTAAACTAAGTTAAACTTTCTGCTTTTGTTACCCTGTACAGATCGTATAAGTATTCTGTTGAAGATGTGCTGACTCTCTGTGTCATTAATATGGATGATCAGGAAATTAGGCAACCTTTCCTTATTGTCTGATCATTAAGCGTATGAGCTGGACGCTTACGCTGTATAACTTGACCATGACCAAAAAGGAGGTCACTTTTAACGCACCCAAAGTCTGTTGTTCATTACCCTCCGTGCTGATGCGGCGCAAACACAAACACATTATCCTGTAGAAGAAACGCCAATATGCATCCAATGAAGTTGCTGCTGATGTTGGCAAAATCCAAAGCTAACCGTTAGGAGGCCAAACTAACGAAAACTAAACGTAAAATGGGCAACCAAAATGCTAAACCAGGAAATGAAATTGTACCCATTAATTAATGAATGCGAATAATAAAAAGAATATAGAATCTCAGGCAATTATGACCAAGGAATCGAATAGAGTCTCTTTGAACAGTTCGGATAAAGTTAATGTCTTTTAAACAGTCCATCAACCGAAGACATCAACTAATGTGTACATTTTACACTTAAATTGTGTTTAATATACAATTTAAATTGTAAACATATCTTTCCAGCGTTACATCCATTCAAATACAAATGTAATAATATAATAATAATAATAATAAGATAGTTTAAGATATACAAATGTTTACAACAACCAACAGGTAATGTACATATGTACAAAGGACTTATGTGTGCACTCTCTGTGAAAGTTAGCAATTTTACTAAATGAAAATGTTGAATTAAAAATCGTACTTGATATTGGAAATTATATTTTTGACAAAATATTTTTATCACAATACTAATACTGAGTAAATTGTTTTGGTTAACAGTTTATTGATCAAATTGAGCCTTAAGTCGGTTGACTTAAAAATGTTTCAATCAATTCAAGCGAATTACATCTGCTTAACTACATCCAATATATAACAAGTAAGAACGTTGCAGTCGGGCGCCACCGACTGCGTAAGACTCTGTTCCTGTTAAAGGTGTGTAGGCTCAATAAATATGTAGACCGTCCGTCCGTCTTTCCGTATGTTTGAATGCGAGATTATTGAGATTCCTTTTTTGAGCATGTCTTTTACATAAATTTAGCTACAGCCATAAAATTTTTTTTTTTTTATTTGTATTTTTTGTTAGGTCAACTAGAATTTGTTTTGATAAAATATAAGGATTTATGCTGAAAATTTTATCAAAATCCATTAAATAACATAGAAGTTATAAAAAAATAAAAAAAAACATTTTATTAAATGATAATATCACGCGGCAGCGATGGGAATCGAACCTGGGTCACGCGCTTCGCATGCCACCGACTCTACCCACAACACCACGGCGTCTCTTGCGCGACTATGCGCCAAACTGAGTTTGGAAGTGTTTTGATTTGGTTAAACAGACTTGCGTTGTGGTAGCGAAGACCCTGCTTCAATCCCCAGTTAGGTCAACTAGAATTTGTTTTACGGAGGCTTACATTATGATTATTATTATTTTTTTTTTTCGTAAATTTAAATTTTATGAACAGTAACCCACATGTCAAATTTGGATGCTCTACGTCTAAGACTGTAGGAGATACAGTTTTACCCTATTTGCCACGCCCCAAATGGGCGTAGCTATATATAACATATATTTTTGGGTAGAGGTAGGATACTAGTATATATATTCCAAGTCCCAACTCTTTGACGGAAATATTGCCGAAATTATCACGGTTTTAGTAAAAGATATAGTAATTCCCGATTTGCCACGCCCCCAGAAGACGTGGATACATAACTTTCGACTTATCTTAAGAGGAGGTCAACAGTAACCCACATGCAAAATTTGGATGCTGTAGCTTCAAAACTGTAGAAGATATAGTTTTATCCGATTTGCCACGCCCACAATGGGCGTAGATATATAATCTATATCTTAAAACGTCCGCGTGGTGTACACGAATATATATTCTAAATCCCATTTCTTAGACTGCAATATTGACTAAAATAACAGCGTTTTAGTCTTAATAGATATAGCATTTCCCGATTTGCCACGCCCCCTGTAGGCGTATCGGAAAAATACTCAAACTTGATCTGACGCGGATACACACGAGTATATATTCCAAATTACAAGTCTCTATCTTCTATAGTGTCCAAATGCTGCGCGTTCATACAGACAGACAGACGGAGGACGGACAGACGGACAGACAGCAAGACGGACATTGCACAAATCCAATAGACTCTTTTTCCCTTTGGGAACAGAGTCTAAAACGAAAATTTTGTTAATAAAATAATTTAAAAATTCTTCCGCAGTTCTCTTAAAATTAACATTTGTTAAGAGAGAGTTAATAAAAAAGTAGAGGGATGGGCTTTTGCATACCGTTGCAAATTTAAAGGATAGTGATATAGTTTTCTGCAATTTGATCAATCCACAAAATAGACGAATATATATACATATATGTACATATATCATTTTTCAAAATCTGTAGAAGAGGCCAAGCTTGACGAATTTCTCATTTTTTTGAATACACCTGTACAATTGTAAACAATACAGTTTTTACTACGTCCCAAAGAGCTTAATTATATACAGTGGATCACACCTTATTTCGTCCAGCCCAAAAATATAATTTTAAACTCGGATATCAGCTAAACCATGAAAGCTAGAAAATTATTTTAAACGCAGTTTTTTTCTATAGTCTTTCATTTAAAAATTTTTTTTTGGGCTGCACGAAATAAAGTGTGATCCACTGTATAGTATACTTTATCTTTTTGTATGGCGGTGGGACCCATTGGTATATATTCCACATATCAAGTTTTATACCAAATTCGGGGATGTTTTCTGAACTAAAACAATTTTTTTAGACGATCTATTCTATGGGAGCTGTAGGATATAGTCATCCGATTCAAATGATATACAATAACTGCAGTAGAAAGAAGCCTATGCGCAAAATTTCAGAACTATAGTTCAGTTAAATAAAGAAATATCAAAAATAAAAATAGAAAAACATTAGATATTAAAGCTAATGATGTCTAATTAGGACTTGTAGCGCCTATTAATTGGTCCTATTTGCATACAATTATTCATGGAATTGCACACTCTTTAAAGTAACGTGCAGTAGCGAGAGAGCACTTCGATCTTATCATACTTGCTCGCTTGCTGTCACATTTGCTTGGGAAACCTATCTTTGCAAATAATGTTCAACTGTATGCGTAAAACAGATGTGTAAGGCTAGTAAGTGTGAGTTTTGCCACGCACACTTTTATGAGTATTCTGCATTGTATGTATGTACATGTTTACATACATATATAAACATTTACCCGTGTTGTCAAGCTTAATTTTTATTTAAATAAATTGTAAAAATATATTCTTAATAATTTAACTCATGAATAATATAAAATGTTTAATTTTAGTATATTTAAAATTTAACTTAATACTAAATAAACTTTTTGTACATATAAATATTTTACATATATTCATTATAATATTGCATTTTTAGATATGCATATGATAAATTGCAATTATGTTTATGTGGCTATGCTGCCTTTAAATAAAATATACTAAATGCGCCAAATAAAAATACTGGATTCTGAATTCTTTTCATCGATTAAAAACATCTGTTATTCGCTCATCTCGAAGAGTTGACGATAGTCCATATCTAACAAAAAATCATCGCAAAGCTATACGACTGTTCGTAATTGTGCCCCGAGTCGGTTATCGGCAACTTTAAATTCCTTTTATTTAATAAAATACACAAAAAAGTTAACCTCCGCCGCCGGAAATGGAGTTCTCTTAAAAATCTAAGTGAAAAAAATACCACCCCAAAGTGATTCGGACGTTCTTTACCTACGGTAGCTAAAACGAAGATTTACCTAATAAAGAACACTTGTCACCCTGAACTTGAAGCAGTTCTGTAATAACTTAAAGCAATTCTGAAATAAATTGCGTTTTCTGAGAGTTCATCACTCAAAAATGAAATCTCTCTCAACTTTGAATGGCTGTTTCTCGGCCAAATGAACTCCTATCGATGAGAAGTACAGTTTTTGAGCTCGCACTGTTCCCCCGTTTATAATGAAGTACACTTGTCACCCTGAACTTGAAGCAGTTCTGAAATAAATTGATTTTCTGAGAGTTCATCACTCAAAAATGAAATCTCTCGCAAGTTTGAATGACTGTTTCTCCGACAAATGAACACCTATCGATGCAAAGTACATTTAATGCTTTATAATGGAGCACAGCAGTTACCCTGAACTTGACGCAGTTTTGAAATAAATTTCATTTTCTGAGAGTTCATCACTCAAAAATGAAATCTCTAGAAATTGGAATGGCTGTTTCTCGAACAAATTAACTCCTATCGATGAAAAGTACAGTTTTCTGAGCTCGAGCTGATCCGCCTTTATAATGGAGTACACCAGTCACCCTGAACTTGAAGCAGTTCTGAAATAAATTGATTTTCTGAGAGTTCATCACTCAAAAATGAAATCTCTCGCAAGTTTGAATGACTGTTTCTCCGACAAATGAACACCTATCGATGCAAAGTATAATGCTTATAATGGAGCACACCAGTCACCCTAAACTTGAAGCAGTTTTGAAATAAATTGCATTTTCTGAGAGTTCATCACTCAAAAATGAAATCTCTAGAAATTGAAATGGCTGTTTCTCGAACAAATTAACTCCCATCGATGAAAAGTACAGTTTTCTGAGCTCGAGCTGATCCCCTTTATAATGGAGTACACCAGTCACCCTGAACTTGAAGCAGTTCTGAAATAAATTGATTTTCTGAGAGTTCATCACTCAAAAATGAAATCTCTCGCAAGTTTGAATGACTGTTTCTCCGACAAATGAACACCTATCGATGCAAAGTATAATGCTTATAATGGAGCACACCAGTCACCCTAAACTTGAAGCAGTTTTGAAATAAATTTCATTTTCTGAGAGTTCATCACTCAAAAATGAAATCTCTAGAAATTGAAATGGCTGTTTCTCGAACAAATTAACTCCTATCGATGAAAAGTACAGTTTTCTGAGCTCGAGCTGATCCCCCTTTATAATGGAGTACACCAGTCACCCTGAACTTGAAGCAGTTCTGAAATAAATTGATTTTCTGAGAGTTCATCACTCAAAAATGAAATCTCTCACAAGTTTAAATGACTGTTTCTCCGACAAATGAACACCTATCGATGCAAAGTATAATGCTTATAATGCAGCACACCAGTTACCCTGAACTTGACGCAGTTTTGAAATAAATTTCATTTTCTGACAGTTCATCACGCAAAAATGAAATCTCTAGAAATTGGAATGGCTGTTTCTCGAACAAATTAACTCCTATCGATGAAAAGTACAGTTTTCTGAGCTCGAGCTGATACCCCTTTATAATGGAGTACACTTGTCACTCTGAACTCGAAGCAGTTCTGTAATAACTTGAAGCAATTCTGAAATAAATTGCGTGTTCAGAGAGATCATCACTCAAAAATGAAGTATCTAGAAATTTTTAATTTCTGTTTCTCGGCCAAATGAACTCCTATCGATGAAAGGTACAGTCTTTTGAGCTCGTGGAGATTCCCCCATTATAATGAAGTACACTTGTTACCCTGAGCTTGAAGCAGTTCCGTAATAAATTGCATTTTCTGAGAGTTCATCATAATCATAAAATTGAGGCAGTTTTGAAAAAAATTACATTCTCTGAGAGTTCATCACTCAAAAATGAAATTCTCTAGAAACTTTGAATTTCTGTTTCTCGGCCAAATGAACTCCTATCGAAGTTTTTTGAGCTCGTGCAGATTCCCCCTTTATAATGAAGTACACTTGTCACCCTGAACTTGAAGCAGTTCTGTAATAACTTAAAGCAATTCTGAAAAAAATTGCGTTTTCTGAGAGTTCATCACTCAAAAATGGAATCTCTCGCAACTTTGAATTTCTGTTTCTCGGCCAAATGAACTCCTATCGATGAAAAGTACAGTTTTTTGAGCTCGTGCTGATCCTCAACTTTTTAAAAAGTAAATCTTCGTTTTAGCTACCGTAGGTAAAGAACGTCCGAATCACTTGGGGGTGGTGTTTTTTATACCCTTGCAAAAAGGGTATATTAATTTTGGTCAGGAGTTTGCAACGCAGAGAAGGAAGCATCTCCGACCATATAAAGTATATATATTCTTGATCAGCAAGACGAGCTGAGTTGATATAGCCATGTCCGTCTGTCCGTCTGTCCGTCTGTCTGGATCAACGAAATCTCCTCCGAGACTATAAAAGCTACAGATCTGAAATTTTGCACATAGGCTGGAATGTGCTGCAGGCATTGTATATCTCGGAATTATCCGGATCGGATGACTATATCCTATAGCTCCCATAGGACAGATCGGTTTTATGAAATGTTTTAGTGGGATAACTTCGACGTTATTAAAGTCAGAGACTTGATATTTGGAATATATACTCCTGATATGCACCCAAATACAAAAAGATATAGACTATATATCTACGCCCTTTGGGGACGTGGCAAATCGGATAAAACTATATCTTCTACAGTTTTGAAGCTAGAGGACCCAAATTTGGAAAGTAATATACTTTTGGCCTTCCCTTTAGATTGATCAAAAAATTATATATCCACGCTTACTTGGGGCGTGGCAAATCGGGAAAGTCTATATAGTGCTTAACATAAATCCTTCAATATTTTGCATGCTGTTAAAGCCAGAGACTTGAAACTTAAAACATATATTTGTATCAACCACCCCTAGAAAAAAAGATAAAGAATTTATATCTACGCCCATTAGGGGCGTGGCAAATCGGAAAAAACTATATCTTCTACAATTTTACACCTAGAGTTGCAAAAATTGACACAGACGTCAGGCTTGACCGTTTCGACAAAATTATGAAAAATTATATATATCCGCCTCTTGGGGGCGTGGCAAATCGGAGAAAACTAAATCTTCCAAAGTCTAATAGGTACAGCTTCAAAATTTGATATATAAGTTACTGTTGCCATGCTCAATAGATTGTCCAAAAATTATATATATCCAATTGTTGGGGGCGTGGCAAATCAGAGAAAACTATATCTATATCCTTTACAATTGCAAGGGTATTACCAAACTTCGGCATGGCCGAAGTTAGCCCATCCCTCTAGTTTTACTTAGTTTTTTACGAGGACTCCATTTCCGACGGCGGAGGTTAACTTTTTTCTGTATTTTATTAAATATAAGCAATTTAAAGTTGCCGATAACCGACTCGCGGCACGATTACGAACAGTCGTGCAGCTTCCATACCACTTTACGATGATTTTTTGTTAGATATGGACTATCGTCAACTCTTCGAGATGAGCGCATAACAGATGTTCTTAATCGATGAAAAGTATTCCGATTCCAGTATTTTTATTTGGCGCACTTGGTATATTTTCTTTAAAGGCAGCATAGCCACATAAACATAATTGCATTTTATCATATGCATATCTATTAATGCAATATTATAATGAATATATGTAAAATATTTATATGTACAAAAACTTTATTTAGTATTAAGTTAAATTTAAATATACTAAAATTAAACATTTTATATTATTCATGAGTTTGGGAGAACAAATATATCAGAATATTTATATTTCATACAGTCTAAACATCAAAGTGCATTGGCAAAATAAATTATTAAGAATATATTTTTACAATTTATTTAAATAAAAATTAAGCTTGACAACACGGGTAAATGTTTATATATGTATGTAAACATGTACATACAATGCAGAATTCTCATAAAAGTGTGCGTGGCAAAACTCACACTTACTAGCCTTACACATCTGTTTTACGCATACAGTTGAACATTATTTGCAAAGATAGGTTTCCCAAGCAAATGTGAGAGTAAGCGCGCAAGTATGATATGATCGATCTGCTCTCTCTCTGCTGCTCGTTATTTTAAAGAGTGTGCAATTGCATGAATATTTGTATGGCTACATATGTATGTATGTATGTATATGTTAAAAGTTATTGTTTATAATATATGAACGGAAGTTTATTGAGTAAGAAACTGATTAATCGTAATAATGTGTGTATGTATAAACTAGCGATCTTTCCAAAGCCGCGCACAAGAGAGAAGTGAGATATTCAACATGAATGCAAACACACCACACTTCGTGGTGAAACTATAAACATATGTTGTGTTGTCAGGGCTGCATAAACAATCTTTACCACTCCTCCTCAACACAATCTATGTCTTACCATATAAGAAAATTACATTACAGGATTTTTTAAGCCTAAGGCGGATACAAATTTATAATGCTTAACTCTAGTTAAATTCTTTGTTAGTACATCCGCAGTCAACTCATCGGTAGGTACATATGATAAATCGATGACGCCTTCCTTGAGCACCTCTCGTACATGATGTACCTTAACATCTATGTGTTTTGTACGAGCATGAAACATTGGGTTCCTTGCCAACTGCTGAGCACCAATGTTATCGCCATAAATTTGCATCGCTGCATCAGATGCCATCAGTCCCAAACTTATAAGTAGATTTCGCAGATACGCCGCTTCTTTTGCTGCTGATGACAAGGCTATGTATTCAGCCTCCGTACTGCTGAGCGCTACAGTAGCTTGCTTTTTGGATTCCCAAGAGAATGCTCCTCCTCCCAAAGTGCATACGAATCCAGTAAATGACTTTCGATTAGTCATGTCACTTGCCCAATCAGCGTCCACAAAAATCTCCACAGCCTTGCCTGTTCGGGTGTAGCATATCTCCAGATCTATAGTCTTGGCAAATATCTGAGAATATGTTTGGGTTGGGGAGGGGAAAACTGAGGGGTGGGGGAATATTGGGGAACGAATATAGAATAGGTTTGGAAGTAGACCGGGGTTTTTTGGGGACGAAGGATTGGTGTAGTGTCTGGGGTGTTTATAGTCTTATTTAATGTATTTGTGCTGACTGATTGAAATTGGTCCAGTGTCACCGTCTCGCTGTACTTCTATACCTAAGAAGTAGTTCATACGCCCATTGTCAACAACGTTGTATTCCGCTGAGATTTTTGCTTTGATGTCTTCTACATCATTTTTATGTTTGCATGCCACAATGATATCATCGACGTAGACTGCAATGAGACTCATGTCCTTTCCCGGTTTGCTATATAAACATGGTTCATTGATGGTTGGCATAAAACCCATACGACGTAGTGTTGCATCCAGTGTTGTGTTCCACACTCGGCCTGATTGCTTAAGACCGTAAATACTCTTCTTAAGTTTTAGTACGTGATTGGGATGATCTGCACTGACGAAACCTTCAGGCTGGCGCATGAAAACCTCCTCCTCCAACTCGCCATTCAAGTAAGCTGTGACAACGTCGACATGGTGTAGATGAAGACCATACTCCACTGCTAGTGCTATTATAAGCCTTGTTGTAGCATGACGAAGAACAGGTGCAAAGGTTTCCTTGTAGTCAATCCCATAGCGCTGACTGCAGCCTTTTGCCACCAAGCGTGATTTAAGCCTGTTCACGCCACCATCCGGATTTGATTTTACTGCGTAAACCCATTTGCATCCGATTGGTTTCTTTTCTTCTGGCAACTCTGTTAGTTCCCAAGATCCATTTTCTACCAGGGATTTGTACTCCTCCTTCATGGATGTCATCCAAAGTTCGCCTTCTTTCGATTGCACAGCCTCGGCGAAACTTTCTGGTGTCTTAACCGTTGCTGCAAAGATGGCATTTAGAGTATTAAATATTTTTCGCGGTCTACCTGGTTTTCCAGTTCTGAGTATGCTTGGACGACCTGGCCCTCTTTTACTTTCTTGTATCGGCGAATTCTCTTGCAGACTATTGTTTTCATCCAGCTCTTCAAGCTCTTCTGGGTCACTCTGAGCTATTTCTTGTTCAGATTCAGATTCGCTTTCGTCTTCGGGGGCCATCGGAGTCATTTCGCAGGAAACTGTTCCTTCAGATTTCCCTCCCTCAGGTTCTATGAAAATGACGTCTCTGCTTTCAATAAGTTTTCTCGACTCTTTATTGTATAACCGATAAGCCTTCGAGGTATCCGAATATCCTACCATGACATATTTTTGTCCTTTTTGCGCGAATTTCGATCTTTTGTTTTTCTTAAGCGCAATCGCGACTGACCCAAAAACTTTTAAATGCGTAATAACTGGCTTTTTACCTGCCCAGATTTCATATGGAGTAACTCCTTTTACTGCATTGGTTGCCACCCTATTACGCAAATAAGCTGCTGTATGTATAGCCTCTGCCCAGAATGACTCATTCAACCCAGCGTGTACTATCATACTCCTAGCCATTTCAATTAAAGTCCTATTTGCCCTTTCTGCAACTCCGTTTTGTTGCGGTGTGTGTGGCACAGTTAAATTTCGCTTAATTCCTGCTTCATTCAAATAAGCATCGAAATCTTTCGACAAATATTCGCCACCATTATCTGTGCGCAATATTTTTATTTTTCTGCCAGTTTGCCGCTCAACTTGGCTTTTGAATGTTTTAAATGCACCAAAAACTTCATCCTTAGTTTTCAACAAATTCACCGAAACATACCTAGAGCAGTCATCTATGAATGTGACAAAGTACCGGCTACCTCCAAAAGATTTCTTCGGCATTGGACCACAAACATCACTATGAATTACGTCTAGAATATTATTTGCTCTACTTTCGGTTACTTTTGGAAACGGCTGTACACAAATTTTGCTTTTTGCACTAGTGATACAGATTTGGCTTGGTTTCTGCATATTGTTTAGCCCTTTTACCATACCTTTATTTGCCATTTCTTTTAAAGCGTCAAAATATACATGTCCGAATCTATTGTGCCATTTAAATGCTTCCGATTCAGCCTTAACAATACTCATACATTTTTCTGGGATGTATTTTGCCATAAACAATCCGTTCACCAGCTTAGCTTTAAGAATTAAATCTTTGCCGTCCCAAATCGTTGCATTTCCATTTTTAAAAACAACAGTTTTTCCCTGTCTAATAACTTTTCCCACAGATATAAAGTTATTCTTCAAGCTTGGAACAAATATCACTTCTTTTAACAGCACCCATCCGCAATCAAACTTAACTTTGACATTACCACGGCCTTCAGCTGTAATGAATTTGTCACCTGCTAACAAAATCTTCTGCTTTTCCTCACTATATGTTGTGAAAAGCTCCCTGTCATAGCATAGATGTGCCGTAGCACCGCTATCTATGCACCAGACATTTGGTGTACACCCCGATTCCGTTAAATTCAAAACTGTCATTGAGTTTTCGGACTTTAGACTTTCGTCTATGCAGACCATAGTACGCAGATTCTTTTCCGGCTTATTTTCGTTTTGCAGTTTCTTTTTAAATCGACATTCTGCCTTGAAATACCCTTCTTTTCCGCAGTTATAGCACTTCTTTCCTTTCTTGAAGTTTTTCTTTTCATTTGTCCAATCTTGGCTGCTTAACACTTTAACACTGCTTTCATTTTCATTACTAACACTTGCGTCTTGTCTGCCTGCTTCTTCAGCGATTTTTATCTTTAATGCGTTAATATGTGGCAAACAATCACGTGACTCTATAGCAACAACAAAGCTTTCAAAAGATTTTGGCACTCCGTTAAGCAACCCAACAGTTTTCATTTCTTCTGGAACAGCTATATTCATTTCAGCTAAACCTTCTTCTAGGACTTGAAACTTGTGTAAATATTCTTTAACACTCATGTCATCTGACATTCGAATAGACAGCATTTGCTTTATTAGTAGCACTAATCTAGCAGGTCCACTTGGCTTGTGGATTTCTTTAAGTTTTTGCCATGCCTGCAGTGACGATTCACAATTTTTAATATTGTTTAACTCCGTCGGCTTTACACAAAGTAATATTGAAGCCAACGCCTTTTGCTCTTTTGCCTCAAAAGTAGCACGCTGCTCAATACTGGCATTCTCACCTAACACCACTTTACCACACACTACTGGCCACAAATCGTGTTGTATCAAAACACTTTTCATTAACACTTCCCATGTGCTAAAATTGTTTTCGTCCAGTTTTTCTATCTTGAAATTCATATTGGCACTTTAATCCGTTTTTCAGTTGTCTTTCTATTTAAATGAAATTCTGATCCGGTGGAACAATTTTAGTTGGGACTATATACCCGGCTATGGTTCAACTCACAGCCAAATTTCTGATCAAAATCTCATTTAAACAATTCGCAGGAAAATTTTTTTCAGTGTCTCTAACGGAACACACATTCCAGTATGTATGTGGCGCCAAATTTCTGTCGCGACACGAAACCGAAATTTTTTCTTGTCTCTTTTCTCTTGTTGTTCTTGTATTTAATTTCTGTACACTACTTGTTCACATAAGAACCCGGCACATTTTTGACGCAACTAAAACATTATTTTGCACAAAGCTATAACTTTTAGCTTGCCGCCAACCACTATTTCACAATAATAGCACTTAATTAAATACTTGTCTTTTTATTCTTTACACCTTAACCTTTGGGCCTTTACTTTTTATAATCAATTCTCTCAACAACTTCCGACCTGAATTTTTAGGTCCTGGGCCCATAACCTGTTAAAAGTTATTGTTTATAATATATGAACGGAAGTTTATTGAGTAAGAAACTGATTAATCGTAACAATGTGTGTATGTATAAACTAGCGATCTTTCCAAAGCCGCGCACAAGAGAGAAGTGAGATATTCAACATGAATGCAAACACACCACATTTCGTGGTGAAACTATAAACATATGTTGTGTTGTCAGGGCTGCATAAACAATCTTTAACAGTATAAGGGCTACAAGTCCTAATTTGACATCAATAGCTATAATATCTAATGTTTTTCTATTTTTATTGCGCACGGACCTATGCCCGTGAGGGCTACCAGCAGCGTATTATTGTCAACGATAATCAGGATATTCCCCTTAAGAGGCCCGCTCACTCATTGTAAGTGTAAAGTAAATTATGTTTAAACTAAGTTAAACTTTCTGCTTTTGTTACCCGGTACAGATCGTATAAGTATTCTGTTGAAGATGTGCTGACTCTCTGTGTCATTAATATGGATGATCAGGACATTAGGCAACCTTTCCTTATTGTCTGATCATTAAGCGTATGAGCTGGACGCTTACGCTGTATAACTTGACCATGACCAAAAAGGAGGTCACTTTTAACGCACCCAAAGTCTGTTGTTCATTACCCTCCGTGCTGATGCGGCGCAAACACAAACACATTATCCTGTAGAAGAAACACCAATATGCATCCAATGAAGTTGCTGCTGATGTTGGCAAAATCCAAAGCTAACCGTTAGGAGGCCAAACTAACGAAAACTAAACGTAAAATGGGCAACCAAAATGCTAACCAGGAAATTAAATTGTACCCATTAATTAATGAATGCGAATACTAAAAAGAATATAGAATCTCTGGCAATTATGACCAAGGAATCGAATAGAGTCTCTTTGCACAGTTCGGATAAAGTTAATGTCTTTTAAACAGTCCATCAACCGAAGACATCAACTAATGTGTACATTTTACACTTAAATTGTGTTTAATATACAATTTAAATTGTAAACATATCTTTCCAGCGTTACATCCATTCAAATACAAATGTAATAATATAATAATAATAAGATAGTTTATGATATACAAATGTTTACAACAACCAACAGGTAATGTACATATGTGCAAAGGACTTTTTGTGACTCTTGGAAAGTGATTTTACTAAATCAAAATGTTGAATTAAAAATCGTACTTGATATTGGAAATTATATTTTTGACAAAATATTTTTATCACAATACTAATACTGAGTAAATTGTTTTGGTTAACAGTTTATTGATCAAATTGAGCCTTAAGTCGGTTGACTTAAAAATGTTTCAATCAATTCAAGCGAATTACATCTGCTTAACTACATCCAATATATAACAAGTAAGAACGTTGCAGTCGGGCGCCACCGACTGCGTAAGACTCTGTTCCTGTTAAAGGTGTGTAGGCTCAATAAATATGTAGACCGTCGGTCCGTCTTTCCGTATGTTTGAATGCGAGATTATTGAGATTCCTTTTTTGAGCATGTCTTTTACATAAATTTAGCTACAGCCCCTGTTAGGTCAACTAGAATTTGTTTTGATAAAATATAAGGATTTATGCTGAAAATTTTATCAAAATCCATTAAATAACATAGAAGTTATAAAAAAAATAAAAAAAAAACATTTTATTAAATGATAATATCATGCGGCAGCGATGGGAATCGAACCTGGGTCACGCGCTTCGCATGCCACCGACTCTACCCACAACACTACGGCGTCTCTTGCGCGACTATGCGCCAAACTGAGTTTGGAAGTGTTTTGATTTGGTTAAACAGACTTGCGTTGTGGTAGCGAAGACCCTGCTTCAATCCCCAGTTAGGTAAACTAGAATTTGTTTTACGGAGGCTTACATTATGATTATTATTATTTTTTTTTTCGTAAATTTAAATTTTATGAACAGTAACCCACATGTCAAATTTGGATGCTCTACGTCTAAGACTGTAGGAGATACAGTTTTACCCTATTTGCCACGCCCCAAATGGGCGTAGCTATATATAACATATATTTTTGGGTAGAGGTAGGATACTAGTATATATATTCCAAGTCCCAACTCTTTGACGGAAATATTGCCGAAATTATCACGGTTTTAGTAAAAGATATAGTAATTCCCGATTTGCCACGCCCCCAGAAAACGTGGATACATAACTTTCAACTTATCTTAAGAGGAGGTCAACAGTAACCCACATGCCAAATTTGGATGCTCTAGCTTTAAAACTGTAGAAGATATAGTTTTATCCGATTTGCCACGCCCACAATGGGCGTAGATATATAATCTATATCTTAAAACGTCCGCGTGGTGTACACGAATATATATTCTAAATCCCATTTCTGAGACTGCAATATTGACTAAAATAACAGCGTTTTAGTCTTAATAGATACAGCATTTCCCGATTTGTCACGCCCCCTGTGGGCGTATCGGAAAAATTACTCAAACTTGATCTGACGCGGATACACACGAGTAGGGACACGATATCGAATGTAAAGTATCGATCATGTACTCATGAGTATTATCAAAAGAGAAGGATCGTACTCATAAAAATATCGAAACAAAAGTATCGATGTAGCATGGTATCGAGTTTATATTTGGGCCAAATGTTTAGTAATTCGTGTTACATTTTTATGTATTTTTCTTATCATTATTTTTAAATTTCCCACTCCTCCTCCGAAAAATCGGCTAAGAACAGCAGCTTGTCAAGCCGTTTCGGTGAAAGTCGGTTGCAAGTTTTTGTAATAGTACTTCCAGCTTTAGAGAACAAACGTTCAGAGGGCACAGATGTCGCAGGAATTCCCAAATATATCTGTGCCAGATGGTATAGTTTTGGATATACCACTTTCATGTCATCCCATTGTTTTAAAGGGTCGATAAAAAGTGGTGAAACCTGGGCAGACAGGTACCGATTTAATTCGTCATTATATGAAACGTTCATTGCAGAACCTGATTTTTTGTTCAGCTTCTCTGTGTGCGTTAACTTCTTATGATGACTCCAAAAATCGTATGTTGCTTCTATGGAAGAATCACTTTCATTTTCACTCTAGGACTGGATGTTATGAATTTTCTTAGTAAATTAATTGATTTCGCACAAGCTAACTTGTCTTTAAAATGGATATTTTTGAATCTCGGATCCAGTAAACAAGAAATTGCAATTAAGGAGTTTTCTTCAATACATCCGAATCGGCGTTCTATTTGTTTAATCATGTCCTTTTTTACCGATTGTATTACTGCCATATCACCGTCGTCCGCACATACACCCACATATACCCAATCAATCTGTGCCTTCAGGCAATTCACAATCGGTATAATTTTGCTTATGGGCACATATTGTTCACCCGACAGCTCTTTGGTAACATACTCTAGTGGTTTCAAAATACTCATCAATGTTTTAATATTTTGAATTTCTAAAGCTGAGAGTGTGGTCGGTGCTTTAACATTCAACATTAATACTTGATATACTACAGGCGTTAGCTCAATAAATCTCTGGAGCATATAATAAACGGAATTCCACCGTGTCTTTACATCCAAAATCAGTTTAAGAGGTTGAGAGCGAGCTTGCTTTTCTCGTAACGCATCGCTGGCAATTACACTGCTCTTAAAGTATTTTACAATGTCTCGCACTTTGCTTATTAATAAATTTAAGCCATTAACTGACATTGCAGATTCAGCGATGAGATTTAGAGTATGGGCAAAGCAAGACAAGTGTTTGTTTTTCCCAAGATTATGTTCGCGCCGTTGTCTGTCACTACCTCAGATATTTTTTCTGTATTGATATGCATGGTTGTACAAATTTCATTCAATTTTGCAGCTATGTATTCTCCAGTATGCCTTTCATCAAGAGCAACGGTGGCTATGCAACTCGACACAAGACTAACATTATGCAAAAAATGAGCAGTAACTCCTAAATAACGGGTAACAGTCATCATCTCGGTCCAAACATCATGTTAGTGCTACGTTAGCTACATTTTCAAATGTGCTTTGAATTTTACAATGCATTACAGTATAAAAATCATCCAATTGCGCTTTTACCGTATCAACGTGTGGAACTTTAAATGATGGGCAGGCTTTTTTCATCAATTTCTTAAATTCACGCCCTTTTACGATATCAAACGGTCTTTTGTCGGCGCAAATAAAGTAAAGCAAGCACTTGCAGAGTTTTGAATGATCTTTTCCGCCATCCGAATACGAAAATTTGCGTTCCATTGATTGTGTAATGGACAGTTGGCTTTTTTCTATAGGTGGCTCACATATGTTTTCCACATCGCTGTCATTTTCGGCACCAAGTGGTGTATGAGCTTTAACAAATTTTTCCACAGCAGATTTTTTCAATGAAATTGTTGATGGTGGCGGCTCAGTTCCATGTCTTGATAGACTCAGTAGATCCAGATCTCTTGTAAATGTTGTTTGTTCTTTTCCAGTTTCTTTTGCACTTAAAAAAATAAAACAGCATAAATTGTTTTGTGCAAATACTATGAGGCAATAATATAAATATAGATTTATGGCAATAATTACATACCTCGCATCGGGGTGGCTCTTCATATGCTTATGCATGTTTGACGTGTTTCCTGATGTTTTTAGGGTTTTGAAGCAAATCTTGCACCTCACCTCGTCTTTAGATGTTTTGGTAAAGCATCGCCAAACATTGCTTCGACTTGGCGCCATTTATCTAACGACACAAATTTTAATAAGCTGCACATAATAATAGCTTTAATACTGACTTTAACTTTAAATCAAATTTACTTAAATAATTCACTTTTTATGACTCGACAAGTGGCGTCGCAATTTGAAAATTAAGTGGCGTGGTTCACGTAGTCCCGCGCAATTTTTTTACTCGATACCGCTCAAGAGATACTTGTTAAGTACAAATATCGAAACAAAAGTATCAAGTATAAAATATCGGTATCAATAACGAATATAATCGATACCAAAACGTATCGATACTTTTTTCGTGTCCCTACACACGAGTATATATTCCAAATTACAAGTCTCTAGCTTCTATAGTGTCCAAATGCTGCGCGTTCATACAGACAGACGGACAGACGGACAGACAGCAAGACGGACATTGCACAAATCCAATAGACTCTTTTTCCCTTTGGGAACAGAGTCTAAAAAGAAAATTTTGTTAATAAAATAATTATAAAATTCTTCCGCAGTTCTCTTAAAATTAACATTTGTTAAGAGAGAGTTAATAAAAAAGTAGAGGGATGGGCTTTTGCATACCGTTGCAAATTTAAAGGATAGTAATATAGTTTTCTGCAATTTGTTAATCCACAAAATAGACGAATATATATACATATATGTACATATATCATTTTTCAAAATCTGTAGAAGAGGCCAAGCTTGACGAATTTCTCATTTTTTTGAATACCCCTGTACAATTGTAAACAATACAGTATTTACTACGTCCCAAAGAGCTTAATTATATACAGTGGATCACACCTTATTTCGTCCAGCCCAAAAATATAATTTTAAACTCGGATATCAGCTAAACCATGAAAGCTACAAAATTATTTTTAACGCAGTTTTTTTCTATAGTCTTTCATTTAAAATTTTTTTTTGGGCTGCACGAAATAAAGTGTGATCCACTGTATAGTATACTTTATCTTTTTGTATGGCGGTGGGACCCATTGGTATATATTCCACATATCATGTTTTATACCAAATTCGGGGATGTTTTCCGAACTAAAACAATTTTTTTAGACGATCTATCATATGGGAGCTGTAGGATATAGTCATCCGATTCAAATGATATACAATAACTGCAGTAGAAAGAAGCCTATGCGCAAAATTTCAGAACTATAGTTAAGTTAAATAAAGAAATATCAAAAATAAAAATAGAAAAACATTAGATATTATAGCTAATGATGTCTAATTAAGACTTGTAGCGCCTATTAATTGGTCCTATTTGCATACAATTATTAATGGAATTGCACACTCTTTAAAGTAACGTGCAGTAGCGAGAGAGCACTTCGATCTTATCATACTTGCTCGCTTGCTGTCACATTTGCTAGGGAAACCTATCTTTGCAAATAATGTTCAACTGTATGCGTAAAACAGATGTGTAAGGCTAGTAAGTGTGAGTTTTGCCACGCACACTTTTATGAGTATTCTGCATTGTATGTACATGTTTACATACATATATAAACATTTACCCGTGTTGTCAAGCTTAATTTTTATTTAAATAAATTGTAAAAATATATTCTTAATAATTTATTTTGCCAATGCACTTTGATGTTTAGACTGTATGAAATATAAATATTCTGATATATTTGTTCTCCCAAACTAATGAATAATATAAAATGTTTAATTTTAGTATATTTAAAATTTAACTTAATACTAAATAAACTTTTTGTACATATAAATATTTTACATATATTCAATATTATATTGCATTTTTAGATATGCATATCATAAATTGCAATTATGTTTATGTGGCTATGCTGCCTTTAAATAAAATATACTAAATGCGCCAAATAAAAATACTGGATTCTGAATTCTTTTCATCGATTAAAAACATCTGTTATTCGCTCATCTCGAAGAGTTGACGATAGTCCATATCTAACAAAAAATCATCGCAAAGCTGCACGACTGTTCGTAATCGTGCCCCGAGTCGGTTATCGGCAACTTTAAGTTCCTTTTATTTAATAAAATACACAAAAAAGTTAACCTCCGCCGCCGGAAATGGAGTTCTCGTAAAAAACTAAGTGAAAAAAACACCACCCCCAAGTGATTCGGACGTTTTTTACCTACGGTAGCTAAAACGAAGATTTACCTAATAAAGAACACTTGTCACCCTGAACTTGAAGCAGTTCTGTAATAACTTAAAGCAATTCTGAAATAAATTGCGTTTTCTGAGAGTTCATCACTCAAAAATGAAATCTATCGCAACTTTGAATGGTTGTTTCTCGGCCAAATGAACTCCTATCGATGACACTTACAGTTTTTTGAGCTCGTGCAGATTCCCCCTTTATAATGAAGTACACTTGTCACCCTGAACTTGAAGCAGTTCTGTAATAACTTAAAGCAATTCTGAAATAAACTGCGTTTTCTGAGAGTTCATCACTCAAAAATGAAATCTCTTGCAACTTTGAATGGCTGTTTCTCGGCCAAATGAACTCCTATCGATGAACAGTACACTTTTTTGAGCTCGTACAGAACACCCGATTAAAATGGAGTACACCAGCCACCCTGACGTTAGGGCAGTTTTGAAAAAAAATGGAATTTTCTCAGAGTTCATCACTCAAAAATAAATTCCTTCGCAACTTTGAATGGCTGTTTCTCGGCCAAATGAACTCCTATCGATGAAAAGTACAGTTTTTTGAGCTCGTGCTGATCCTCCCCTTTATAATAAAGAACACTTGTCACCCTGAACTTGAAGCAGTTCTGTAATAACTTAAAGCAATTCTGAAATAAACTGCGTTTTCTGAGAGTTCATCACTCAAAAATGAAATCTCTCGCAATTTTGAATGGCTGTTTCTCGGCCAAATGAACTCCTATCGATGAAAAGTACAGTTTTTTGAGCTTGTGCAGATTCCTTCTCTATATTTTAGTACACTTGTCACCCTGAACCTGAAGCAGTTCTGTAATAAATTTCATTTTCTGAGAGTTCATCACTCAAAAATGAAATTCTCTAGAAACTTCGAATTTCTGTTTCTCGGCCAAATGAACTCATATCGATGAAAAGTACACTTATTTGAGCTCGTACTGAACACCCGATTATAACGGAGTACACCAGCCACCCTGAAGTTAGGGCAGTTTTGAAAAAGAATGGAATTTTCTCAGAGTTCATCACTCAAAAATAAATTATCTCGTAACTTTGAATGGCTGTTTCTCGGCCAAGTGAACTCCTATCGATGAAAAGTACAGTTTTTTGAGCTCGTGCTGATCCTCCCCTTTATAATAAAGAACACTTGTCACCCTGAACTTGAAGCAGTTCTGTAATAACTTAAAGCAATTCTGAAATAAACTGCGTTTTCTGAGAGTTCATCACTCAAAACTGAAATCTATCGCAACTTTGAATGGTTGTTTCTCTGCCAAATAAACTCCTATCGATAAAAAGTACACTTTTTTGAGCTCGTACTTATCCCCCGATTATAACGAAGTACACCAGCCACCCTGAAGTTAAGGCAGTTTTGAAACAAAACGGAATTTTCTCAGAGTTCATCACTCAAAAATAAATTATCTCGTAACTTTGAATGGCTGTTTCTCCGCCAAGTGAACTCCTATCGATGAAAAGTACAGTTTTTTGAGCTCGTGCTGATTCTCCCCTTTATAATAAAGAATACCTGTCAACCTGAACTGGAAGCAGTTTTGAGAGTTCATCACTCAAAAATGAAATTCTCTAGAAACTTCGAATTTCTGTTTCTCGGCCAAATGAACTCCTATCGATGAAAAGTACAGTTTTTTGAGCTCGTGCTGATTCCCCCTTTATAATGGATTACACCAGTCACCCTAAACTTGAAGCAGTTTTGAAATAAATTCCTATCGATGAAAAGTACAATTTTTTGAGCTCGTGCTGATCACCCGTTTATAATAGAGTACACCAGCCACCCTAAAATTGAGGCAGTTTTAAAAAAATAACATTTTCTGAGAGTTCATCACTCAAAAATGAAATCTATCGCAACTTTGAATGGTTGTTTCTCGGCCAAGTGAACTCCTATCGATGAAAAGTACAGTTTTTTGAGCTCGTGCTGATCCTCCCCTTTATAATAAAGAACACTTGTCACCCTGAACTTGAAGCAGTTCTGTAATAACTTAAAGCAATTCTGAAATAAACTGCGTTTTCTGAGAGTTCATCACTCAAAAATAAATTCTCTCGCATCTTTGAATGGCTGTTTCTCGGCCAAATGAACTACTATCGATGAAAACTACAGTTTTTTGAGCTCGTGCAGATTCCCCCTTTTTTAATGAAGTACACTTGTCACCCTGAACTTGAAGCAGTTCTGTAATAACTTAAAGCAATTCTGAAATAAACTGCGTTTTCTAAGAGTTTATCACTCAAAAATAAATTCTGTCGCATCTTTGAATGTCTGTTTCTCGGCCAAATGAACTCTTATCGATGAAAAGTACAGTTTGTTGAGCTCGTGCTGATCCTCCCCTTTATAATAAAGTACAAGAGTCACCCTGACCTAGAAGCAGTTTTGAGAGTTCATCACTCAAAAATACAATCTCTCGCAACTTTGAACGGCTACTTCTCGGCCAAATGAACTCCTATCGATGAAAAGTACAATTTTTTGAGCTCGTGCTGATCACCCCTTTATAATAGAGTACACCAGCCACCCTAAAATTGAGGCAGTTTTAAAAAAAATAACATTTTCTGAGAGTTCATCACTCAAAAATGAAATCTATCGCAACTTTGAATGGTTGTTTCTCGGCCAAATGAACTCTTATCGATGAAAAGTACAGTTTTTTGAGCTCGTGCTGATCCTCCCCTTTATAATAAAGAACACTTGTCACCCTGAACTTGAAGCAGTTCTGTAATAACTTAAAGCAATTCTGAAATAAACTGCGTTTTCTGAGAGTTCATCACTCAAAAATAAATTCTCTCGCATCTTTGAATGGCTGTTTCTCGGCCAAATGAACTACTATCTATGAAAACTACAGTTTTTTGAGCTCGTGCAGATTCCCCCTTTTTTAATGAAGTACACTTGTCACCCTGAACTTGAAGCAGTTCTGTAATAACTTAAAGCAATTCTGAAATAAACTGCGTTTTCTAAGAGTTTATCACTCAAAAATAAATTCTGTCGCATCTTTGAATGGCTGTTTCTCGGCCAAATGAACTCTTATCGATGAAAAGTACAGTTTTTTGAGCTCGTGCTGATCCTCCCCTTTATAATAAAGTACAAGAGTCACCCTGAACTAGAAGCAGTTTTGAGAGTTCATCACTCAAAAATACAATCTCTCGCAACTTTGAACGGCTACTTCTCGGCCAAACGAACTCCTATCGATGAAAAGTACAGTTTTTTGAGCTCGTGCTGATTCCGCCTTTATAATGGATTATACCAGTCCTAAGCTTGAAGCTGTTTTGAAATAAATTGCATTTTCTGAGTGTTCATCACTCAAAAATGAAATTCTCTAGAAACTTTGAATTTGTGTTTCTCGGCCAAATGAACTCCTATCGATGAAAAGTACAGTTTTTTGCGCTCATGCTGATCACTCCTTTATAATGGAGTACACCAGTCACCCTAAACTTGAAGCAGTTTTGAAATAAATTGCATTTTCTGAGAGTTCATCACTCAAAAATGAAATCTATCGCAACTTTGAATGGTTGTTTCTCGGCCAAATGAACTCCTATCGATGAAAAGTACAGTTTTTTGAGCTCGTGCTGATCCTCCCCTTAATAATGGAGTACACCAGTCACCCTGACTTTGAAGCTGTTTTGAAATAAATTGCATTTTCTGATAAAATGTCTCCCAACTAAAGTAAAGTAAAGTTTATCGAGCTTGTGTTGACCCACTTCTTCTAATGGCGTACCCTTTCTAACCATGGTTTTTGTGACCTTTTGAAATAAATGTAATTTTCTGAAAATTCGTTGCTCTCAAAAATTAAATGTCTCCCAGCTTTGAATTGCGGTAATTTAGTCAAATGAATTACTTTCGAGCTTGTGTTTATCGCCTCCTTATAATGGCGAACCAGCAGTGCAACCATGATTTTTTTGACACATTGAAATAAATGTCATTGTCTGAAAACTCGTTGCTCTCAAATGTGATATCTTTCTTGAACCCGTGTTCATCGCATCTTTATAACGGCGTACCAGCAGTGCAATCATAATTTAATTGAGCTTTTGAATTAAATATGTTTGTCAGAAAATCCGTTGCTCTCAAAAATTAAATCTCGTGTAGGCTCAATAAATATGTAGACCGTCCGTCCGTCTTTCCGTATGTTTGAATGCGAGATTATTGAGATTCCTTTTTTGAGCATGTCTTTTACATAAATTTAGCTACAGCCCCTGTTAGGTCAACTAGAATTTGTTTTGATAAAATATAAGGATTTATGCTGAAAATTTTATCAAAATCCATTAAATAACATAGAAGTTATAAAAAAAATAAAAAAAAAAAAACATTTTATTAAATGATAATATCACGCGGCAGCGATGGGAATCGAACCTGGGTCACGCGCTTTGCATGCCACCGACTCTACCCACAACACTACGGTGTCTCTTGCGCGACTATGCGCCAAACTGAGTTCGGAAGTGTTTTGATTTGGTTAAACAGACTTGCGTTGTGGTAGCGAAGACCCTGCTTCAATCCCCAGTTAGGTAAACTAGAATTTGTTTTACGGAGGCTTACATTATGATTATTATTATTTTTTTTTTCGTAAATTTAAATTTTATGAACAGTAACCCACATGTCAAATTTGGATGCTCCTACGTCTAAGACTGTAGGAGATACAGTTTTACCCTATTTGCCACGCCCCAAATGGGCGTAGCTATATATAACATATATTTTTGGGTAGAGGTAGGATACTAGTATATATATTCCAAGTCCCAACTCTTTGACGGAAATATTTCCGAAATTATCACGGTTTTAGTAAAAGATATAGTAATTCCCGATTTGCCACGCCCCCAGAAGACGTGGATACATAACTTTCGACTTATCTTAAGAGGAGGTCAACAGTATCCCACATGCCAAACTTGGATGCGCTAGCTTCAAAACTGTAGAAGATATAGTTTTATCCGATTTGCCACGCCCACAATGGGCGTAGATATATAATCTATATCTTAAAACGTCCGCGTGGTGTACACGAATATATATTCTAAATCCCATTTCTTAGACTGCAATATTGACTAAAATAACAGCGTTTTAGTCTTAATAGATACAGCATTTCCCGATTTGCCACGCTCCCTGTGGGCGTATCGGAAAAATACTCAAACTTGATCTGACGCGGATACACACGAGTAGGGACACGATATCGAATGTAAAGTATCGATCATGTACTCATGAGTATTATCAAAAGAGAAGGATCGTACTCATAAAAATATCGAAACAAAAGTATCGATGTAGCAAGGTATCGAGTTTATATTTGGGCCAAATGTTTAGTAATTCGTGTTACATTTTTATGTATTTTTCTTATCATTATTTTTAAATTTCCCACTCCTCCTCCGAAAAATCGGCTAAGAACAGCAGCTTGTCAAGCCGTTTCGGTGAAAGTCGGTTGCAAGTTTTTGTAATAGTACTTCTAGCTTTAGAGAACAAACGTTCAGAGGGCACAGATGTCGCAGGAATTCCCAAATATATCTGTGCCAGATGGTATAGTTTTGGATATACCACTTTCATGTCATCCCATTGTTTTAAAGGGTCGATAAAAAGTGGTGAAACCTGGGCAGACAGGTACCGATTTAATTCGTCATTATATGAAACGTTCATTGCAGAACCTGATTTTTGTTCAGCTTCTCTGTGTGCGCCAACTTCTTATGATGACTCCAAAAATCGTATGTTGCTTCTATGGAAGAATCACTTTCATTTTCACTCTAGGACTGGATGTTATGAATTTTCTTAGTAAATTAATTGATTTCGCACAAGCTAACTTGTCTTTAAAATGGATATTTTTGAATCTCGGATCCAGTAAACAAGAAATTGCAATTAAGGAGTTTTCTTCAATACATCCGAATCGGCGTTCTATTTGTTTAATCATGTTTTTTTACCGATTGTATTACTGCCATATCACCGTCGTCCGCACATACACCCACATATACCCAATCAATCTGTGCCTTCAGGCAATTCACAATCGGTATAATTTTGCTAATGGTCACATATTGTTCACCCGACAGCTCTTTGGTAACATACTCTAGTGGTTTCAAAATACTCATCAATGTTTTAATATTTTGAATTTCTAAAGCTGAGAGTGTGGGCGGTGCTTTAACATTCAATATTAATACTTGATATACTACAGGCGTTAGCTCAATAAATCTCTGGAGCATATAATAAACGGAATTCCACCGTGTCTTTACATCCAAAATCAGTTTAAGAGGTTGAGAGCGAGCTTGCTTTTCTCGTAACGCATCGCTGGCAATTACACTGCTCTTAAAGTATTTTTACAATGTCTCGCACTTTGCTTATTAATAAATTTAAGCCATTAACTGACATTGCAGATTCAGCGATGAGATTTAGAGTATGGGCAAAGCAAGACAAGTGTTTGTTTTTCCCAAGATTATGTTGGCGCCGTTGTCTGTCACTACCGCAGATATTTTTTCTGTATTGATATGCATGGTTGTACAAATTTCATTCAATTTTGCAGCTATGTATTCTCCAGTATGCCTTTCATCAAGAGCAACGGTGGCTATGCAATTCGACACAAGACTAACATTATGCAAAAAATGAGCAGTAACTCCTAAATAACTGGTAACAGTCATCATCTCGGTCCAAACATCACATGTTAGTGCTACGTTAGCTACATTTTCAAATGTGCTTTGAATTTTACAATGCATTACAGTATAAAAATCATCCAATTGCGCTTTTACCGTATCAACGTGTGGAATTTTAAATGATGGGCAGGCTTTTTTCATCAATTTCTTAAATCCACGCCCTTTTACGATATCAAACGGTCTTTTGTCGGCGCAAATAAAGTAAAGCAAGCACTTGCAGAGTTTTGAATGATCTTTTCCGCCATCCGAATACGAAAATTTGCGTTCCATTGATTGTGTAATGGACAGTTGCCTTTTTTCTATAGGTGGCTCACATATGTTTTCCACATCGCTGTCATTATCGGCACCAAGTGGTGTATGAGGTTTAACAAATTTTTCCACGGCAGATTTTTTCAATGAAATTGTTGATGGTGGCGGCTCAGTTCCATGTCTTGATAGACTCAGTAGATCCAGATCTCTTGTAAATGTTGTTTGTTCTTTTCCAGTTTCTTTTGCACTTAAAAAAAATAAAACAGCATAAATTGTTTTGTGCAAATACTATGAGGCAATAATATAAATATAGATTTATATGCTTATGCATGTTTGACGTGTTTCCTGGTGTTTTTAGGGTTTTGAAGCAAATCTTGCACCTCACCTCGTCTTTAGATGTTTTGGTAAAGCATCGCCAAACATTGCTTCGACTTGGCGCCATTTATCTAACGACACAAATTTCAATAAGCTGCAGATAATAATAGCTTTAATACTTACTTTAACTTTAAATCAAATTTACTTAAATAATTCACTTTTTATGACTCGACAAGTGGCGTCGCAATTTGAAAATTAAGTGGCGTGGTTCACGTAGTCCCGCGCAATTTTTTTTACTCGATACCGCTCAAGAGATACTTGTTAAGTACAAATATCGAAACAAAAGTATCAAGTATAAAATATCGGTATCAATAACGAATATAATCGATACCAAAACGTATCGATACTTTTTTCGTGTCCCTACACACGAGTATATATTCCAAATTACAAGTCTCTAGCTTCTATAGTGTCCAAATGCTGCGCGTTCATACAGACAGACGGACAGACGGACAGACAGCAAGACGGACATTGCACAAATCCAATAGACTCTTTTTCCCTTTGGGAACAGAGTCTAAAAAGAAAATTTTGTTAATAAAATAATTATAAAATTCTTCCGCAGTTCTCTTAAAATTAACATTTGTTAAGAGAGAGTTAATAAAAAAGTAGAGGGATGGGCTTTTGCATACCGTTGCAAATTTAAAGGATAGTAATATAGTTTTTTGCAATTTGTTAATCCACAAAATAGACGAATATATATACATATATGTACATATATCATTTTTCAAAATCTGTAGAAGAGGCCAAGCTTGACGAATTTCTCATTTTTTTGAATACACCTGTACAATTGTAAACAATACAGTATTTACTACGTCCCAAAGAGCTTAATTATATACAGTGGATCACACCTTATTTCGTCCAGCCCAAAAATATAATTTTAAACTCGGATATCAGCTAAACCATGAAAGCTACAAAATTATTTTTAACGCAGTTTTTTTCTATAGTCTTTCATTTAAAATTTTTTTTTTGGGCTGCACGAAATAAAGTGTGATCCACTGTATAGTATACTTTATCTTTTTGTATGGCGGTGGGACCCATTGGTATATATTCCACATATCAAGTTTTATACCAAATTCGGTTATGTTTTCCGAACTAAAACAATTTTTTTAGACGATCTATTCTATGGGAGCTGTAGGATATAGTCATCCGATTCAAATGATATACAATAACTGCAGTAGAAAGAAGCCTATGCGCAAAATTTCAGAACTATAGTTAAGTTAAATAAAGAAATATCAAAAATAAAAATAGAAAAACATTAGATATTATAGCTAATGATGTCTAATTAAGACTTGTAGCGCCTATTAATTGGTCCTATTTGCATACAATTATT
Organism: Drosophila gaucha; assembly: GCA_035045545.1. NCBI lineage: Eukaryota > Metazoa > Arthropoda > Insecta > Diptera > Drosophilidae > Drosophila > Drosophila gaucha. Next base: position 44,899 of record JAWNOY010000113.1, read on the forward strand.
CATGGAATTGCACACTCTTTAAAGTAACGTGCAGTAGCGAGAGAGCACTTCGATCTTATCATACTTGCTCGCTTGCTGTCACATTTGCTAGGGAAACCTATCTTTGCAAATAATGTTCAACTGTATGCGTAAAACAGATGTGTAAGGCTAGTAAGTGTGAGTTTTGCCACGCACACTTTTATGAGTATTCTGCATTGTATGTACATGTTTACATACATATATAAACATTTACCCGTGTTGTCAAGCTTAATTTTTATTTAAATAAATTGTAAAAATATATTCTTAATAATTTATTTTGCCAATGCACTTTGATGTTTAGACTGTATGAAATATAAATATTCTGATATATTTGTTCTCCCAAACTAATGAATAATATAAAATGTTTAATTTTAGTATATTTAAAATTTAACTTAATACTAAATAAACTTTTTGTACATATAAATATTTTACATATATTCAATATTATATTGCATTTTTAGATATGCATATCATAAATTGCAATTATGTTTATGTGGCTATGCTGCCTTTAAATAAAATATACTAAATGCGCCAAATAAAAATACTGGATTCTGAATTCTTTTCATCGATTAAAAACATCTGTTATTCGCTCATCTCGAAGAGTTGACGATAGTCCATATCTAACAAAAAATCATCGCAAAGCTGCACGACTGTTCGTAATCGTGCCCCGAGTCGGTTATCGGCAACTTTAAGTTCCTTTTATTTAATAAAATACACAAAAAAGTTAACCTCCGCCGCCGGAAATGGAGTTCTCGTAAAAAACTAAGTGAAAAAACACCACCCCCAAGTGATTCGGACGTTTTTTACCTACGGTAGCTAAAACGAAGATTTACCTAATAAAGAACACTTGTCACCCTGAACTTGAAGCAGTTCTGTAATAACTTAAAGCAATTCTGAAATAAATTGCGTTTTCTGAGAGTTCATCACTCAAAAATGAAATCTATCGCAACTTTGAATGGTTGTTTCTCGGCCAAATGAACTCCTATCGATGACACTTATAGTTTTTTGAGCTCGTGCAGATTCCCCCTTTATAATGAAGTACACTTGTCACCCTGAACTTGAAGCAGTTCTGTAATAACTTAAAGCAATTCTGAAATAAACTGCGTTTTCTGAGAGTTCATCACTCAAAAATGAAATCTCTTGCAACTTTGAATGGCTGTTTCTCGGCCAAATGAACTCCTATCGATGAATAGTACACTTTTTTGAGCTCGTACAGAACACCCGATTAAAATGGAGTACACCAGCCACCCTGACGTTAGGGCAGTTTTGAAAAAAAAATGGAATTTTCTCAGAGTTCATCACTCAAAAATAAATTCCTTCGCAACTTTGAATGGCTGTTTCTCGGCCAAATGAACTCCTATCGATGAAAAGTACAGTTTTTTGAGCTGTGCTGATCCTCCCCTTTATAATAAAGAACACTTGTCACCCTGAACTTGAAGCAGTTCTGTAATAACTTAAAGCAATTCTGAAATAAACTGCGTTTTCTGAGAGTTCATCACTCAAAAATGAAATCTCTCGCAATTTTGAATGGCTGTTTCTCGGCCAAATTAACTCCTATCGATGAAAAGTGCAGTTTTTTGAGCTTGTTCAGATTCCTTCTCTATATTTTAGTACACTTGTCACCCTGAACTTGAAGCAGTTCTGTAATAAATTTCATTTTCTGAGAGTTCATCACTCAAAAATAAATTCCTTCGCAACTTTGAATGGCTGTTTCTCGGCCAAATGAACTCCTATCGATGAAAAGTACAGTTTTTTGAGCTGTGCTGATCCTCCCCTTTATAATAAAGAACACTTGTCACCCTGAACTTGAAGCAGTTCTGTAATAACTTAAAGCAATTCTGAAATAAACTGCGTTTTCTGAGAGTTCATCACTCAAAAATGAAATCTCTTGCAACTTTGAATGGCTGTTTCTCGGCCAAATGAACTCCTATCGATGAACAGTACACTTTTTTGAGCTCGTAGAGAACACCCGATTAAAATGGATTACACCAGCCACCCTGACGTTAGGGCAGTTTTGAAAAAAAATGGAATTTTCTCAGAATTCATCACTCAAAAATAAATTCCTTCGCAACTTTGAATGGCTGTTTCTCGGCCAAATGAACTCCTATCGATGAAAAGTACAGTTTTTTGAGCTCGTGCTGATCCTCCCCTTTATAATAAAGAACACTTGTCGCCCTGAACTTGAAGCAGTTCTGTAATAACTTAAAGCAATTCTGAAATAAACTTCGTTTTCTGAGAGTTCATCACTCAAAAATGAAATCTCTCGCAATTTTGAATGGCTGTTTCTCGGCCAAATGAACTCCTATCGATGAAAAGTGCAGTTTTTTGAGCTTGTTCAGATTCCTTCTCTATATTTTAGTACACTTGTCACCCTGAACTTGAAGCAGTTCTGTAATAAATTTCATTTTCTGAGAGTTCATCACTCAAAAATGAAATTCTCTAGAAACTTCGAATTTCTGTTTCTCGGCCAAATGAACTCATATCGATGAAAAGTACACTTATTTGAGCTCGTACTGAACACCCGATTATAACGGAGTACACCAGCCACCCTGAAGTTAGGGCAGTTTTGAAAAAGAATGGAATTTTCTCAGAGTTCATCACTCAAAAATAAATTATCTCGTAACTTTGAATGGCTGTTTCTCGGCCAAGTGAACTCCTATCGATGAAAAGTACAGTTTTTTGAGCTCGTGCTGATCCTCCCCTTTATAATAAAGAACACTTGTCACCCTGAACTTGAAGCAGTTCTGTAATAACTTAAAGCAATTCTGAAATAAACTGCGTTTTCTGAGAGTTCATCACTCAAAACTGAAATCTATCGCAACTTTGAATGGTTGTTTCTCTGCCAAATAAACTCCTATCGATAAAAAGTACACTTTTTTGAGCTCGTACTTATCCCCCGATTATAACGAAGTACACCAGCCACCCTGAAGTTAAGGCAGTTTTGAAACAAAAAGGAATTTTCTCAGAGTTCATCACTCAAAAATAAATTATCTCGTAACTTTGAATGGCTGTTTCTCCGCCAAGTGAACTCCTATCGATGAAAACTACAGTTTTTTGAGCTCGTGCTGATTCTCCCCTTTATAATAAAGAATACCAGTCACCCTGAACTAGAAGCAGTTTTGAGAGTTCATCACTCAAAAATGAAATTCTCTAGAAACTTCGAATTTCTGTTTCTCGGCCAAATGAACTCCTATCGATGAAAAGTACAGTTTTTTGAGCTCGTGCTGATTCCCCCTTTATAATGGATTACACCAGTCATCCTAAACTTGAAGCAGTTTTGAAATAAATTCCTATCGATGAAAAGTACAATTTTTTGAGCTCGTGCTGATCACCCGTTTATAATAGAGTACACCAGCCACAATAAAATTGAGGCAGTTTTAAAAAAAATAACATTTTCTGAGAGTTCATCACTCAAAAATGAAATCTATCGCAACTTTGAATGGTTGTTTCTCGGCCAAGTGAACTCCTATCGATGAAAAGTACAGTTTTTTGAGCTCGTGCTGATCCTCCCCTTTATAATAAAGAACACTTGTCACCCTGAACTTGAAGCAGTTCTGTAATAACTTAAAGCAATTCTGAAATAAACTGCGTTTTCTGAGAGTTCATCACTCAAAAAATAAATTCTCTCGCATCTTTGAATGGCTGTTTCTCGGCCAAATGAACTCTTATCGATGAAAAGTACAGTTTTTTGAGCTGTGCTGATCCTCCCCTTTATAATAAAGAACACTTGTCACCCTGAACTAGAAGCAGTTTTGAGAGTTCATCACTCAAAAATACAATCTCTCGCAACTTTGAACGGCTGTTTCTCAGCCAAATGAACTCCTATCGATGAAAAGCACAGTTTTTTGCGCTCATGCTGATCACTCCTTTATAATGGATTACACCAGTTTCCCTACACTTGAAGCAGTTTTGAAATAAATTGCATTTTCTGAGTGTTCATCACTCAAAAATGAAATTCTCTAGAAACTTTGAATTTGTGTTTCTCGGCCAAATGAACTCCTTTCGATGAAAAGTACACTTTTTTGAGCACGTGCTCCCCTTTATAATAAAGTACACCAATCACCCTGAACTAGAAGCAGTTTTGAGAGTTCATCACTCAAAAATACAATCTCTCGCAACTTTGAACGGCTGTTTCTCAGCCAAATGAACTCCTATCGATGAAAAGCACAGTTTTTTGAGCTCATGCTGATCACTCCTTTATAATGGATTACACCAGTTACCCTACACTTGAAGCAGTTTTGAAATAAATTGCATTTTCTGAGAGTTCATCACTCAAAAATGAAATCTCTCGCAATTTTGAATGGCTGTTTCTCTACCAAATGAATTCTTATCAATGAAAAGTACAGTTTTTTGAGCTCGTGCAGATTCCCCCTTTATATTGAAGTACACTTGTCACCCTGAACTTGAAGCAGTTCTGTAATAACTTAAAGCAATTCTGAAATAAATTGCATTTTCTGAGAGTTCATCACTCAAAAATGAAATCTATCGCAACTTTGAATGGTTGTTTCTCGGCCAAATGAACTCCTATCGATGAAAAGTACAGTTTTTTGAGCTCGTGCAGATTCCCCCTTTATATTGAAGTACACTTGTCACCCTGAACTTGAAGCAGTTCTGTAATAACTTAAAGCAATTCTGAAATAAATTGCATTTTCTGAGAGTTCATCACTCAAAAATGAAATCTATCGCAACTTTGAATGGTTGTTTCTCGGCCAAATGAACTCCTATCGATGAAAAGTACAGTTTTTTGAGCTCGTGCTGATCCTCCCCTTAATAATGGAGTACACCAGTCACCCTGACTTTGAAGCTGTTTTGAAATAAATTGCATTTTCTTATAAAATGTCTCCCAACTAAAGTAAAGTAAAGTTTATCGAGCTTGTGTTGACCCACTTCTTCTAATGGCGTACCCTTTCTCCCATGGTTTTTGGACCTTTTGAAATAAATGTCATTGTCTGAAAATTCGTAGTCAAATGAATTACTTTCGAACTTGTGTTTATCGCCTCCTTATAATGGCGTACCAGCAGTGCAACCATGATTTTTTTGACACATTGAAATAAATGTCATTGTCTGAAAACTCGTTGCTCTCAAATGTGATATCTTTCTTGAACCCGTGTTCATCGCATCTTTATAACGGCGTACCAGCAGTGCAATCATGATTTATTTGAGCTATTGAATTAAATATGTTTGTCAGAAAATCCGTTGCTCTCAAAAATTAAATCTCTCCCGAGTTTGAATTACAGTAGCTTGGTCAAATAAACCAATATCTGTAAAAAATAAAGTCTTTCGATCTTGTGTTGATCCCCTCTGTTGAGCCAATGATCTTTTTTTATAGCTTTGTATTTTATAATTTTGAATTATAAGTCATATGTTGTAGATAATGTCTTTATTGAATTATGTTAGCACTGTGTGCGATGAGCGATGAAAGTGTCGTGCGATCAGCCAAGTTAACAATTGCTATTACTAAATACTGTATGCAATCGACCGAATGTCGTGCGATTAGAGAAGAATAGTATAGCACTCAATATTTAGTTAACAAATAAATATGAGCGAGCGACCAAGGTGTGCTGTCCGCCAGATATGAATTATGATAATGCGAGCAAGCGACCAAAAGTCGTGCTGTCTGCCAAAGAACAATTAAAAGACTTAAAGTTATTAAACATATGCGAGCAAGCGACCAAATGTCGTGCTGTCCGCCACAGATCAATTTATAACTATAACGGCTGCACTGAGAGTGCGAATTAGGACGAAAAAGGGGGTGCATGAAAGCCAGTGATTAGCTTAAGAGAGAGCAGCAGCCACATGAACAGCTGCTCTTTTAATTGTTTTGTTCTCTTTAAGCTGACCGCTCATCTTTGCTGCTGGTGCTGCGCCCAACACCCTCTTTATAATAGCTTACCTGCAGTGTAACCATGATTTTTTTGACTTATTGAAATAAATGTCATTGTCTGAAAATTCAGTGCTCTCAAAAATAAAAAAAAAATATCTAAGGTAAAATTAAGTTTATCGAGCTTGTGTTGAGCCACTCCTTCTAATGGCGTACCCTGTCTAACCATGGTTCTTGTGACCTTTTGAAATAAATGTCAGTGACAGAAAATTCGTTGCTCACAAAAAGCAAATTTCTCCCAACTTTGAATTGCTGTTACTTGGACAAATGAACACCAATGGATAAAAAGTAAAGTTTATTGAACTCGTGTTTATCCCTTCTTTGTAATAGCGAACCAGCAGTGCAATCATGATTTTTTTTGAGATACTAAAATAAATGTGTTTTTCAGAAAATTCGTTACTCTGTAAATGAAATCTCACCAAAACTTTGACTGGCTTTAAAGTAAAATTAAATCTTTCCCAACTTTGAATTGCTGTAAAAAATAAAGTCCTTCGAGCTTGTGTTGATCCCCTTCTTCTAATGACTTACCAGCAGTATATCCATAATTTTTTTGAAAAAGGGAAATCAGGGTATAATGGTTTTGCAAAAAGTATGTAACAGGCAGAAGGAGGCGTGGCAGACGCCATAAAGTATATATATTCTTGCTCATGGCGACGAGCTGAGTCGATTTAGCCCTGTCCGTCTATCTGTCCGTCTGTCCGTCCGTCCATCCGTCCGTATGTCCGTATGTATGAACGCGTCGATCGCAGAACCTATAAGATCTAGAGACTTGAAATTTTGCACGAAGGTCCATGTATACAGCGCGCATATCGAGTTTGTTGTCACATTTGCTAGGGAAACCTATCTTTGCAAATAATGTTCAACTGTATGCGTAAAACAGATGTGTAAGGCTAGTAAGTGTGAGTTTTGCCACGCACACTTTTATGAGTATTCTGCATTGTATGTACATGTTTACATACATATATAAATATTTACCCATGTTGTCAAGCTTAATTTTTATTTAAATAAATTGTAAAAATATATTCTTAATAATTTATTTTGCCAATGCACTTTGATGTTTAGACTATATGAAATATAAATATTCTGATATATTTGTTCTCCCAAACTCATGAATAATATAAAATGTTTAATTTTAGTATATTTAAAATTTAACTTAATACTAAATAAAGTTTTTGTACATATAAATATTTTACATATATTCATTTTTAGATATGCATATCATAAATTGCAATTATGTTTATGTGGCTCTGCTGTGCAGCAAAGCTGCACGACTGTTCGTAATCGTGCCCCGAGTCGGTTATCGGCAACTTTAAGTTCCTTTTATTTAATAAAATACACAAAAAAGTTAACCTCCGCCGCCGGAAATGGAGTTCTCGTAAAAAACTAAGTGAAAAAAATACCACCCCCAAGTGATTCGGACGTTTTTTACCTACGGTAGCTAAAACGAAGATTTACCTAATAGAAAACACTTGTCACCCTGAACTTGAAGCAGTTCTGTAATAACTTAAAGCAATTCTGAAATAAATTGCGTTTTCTGAGAGTTCATCACTCAAAAATGAAATCTATCGCAACTTTGAATGGTTGTTTCTCGGCCAAATGAACTCCTATCGATGACACTTACAGTTTTTTGAGCTCGTGCGGATTCCCCCTTTATAATGAAGTACACTTGTCACCCTGAACTTGAAGCAGTTCTGTAATAACTTAAAGCAATTCTGAAATAAACTGCGTTTTCTGAGAGTTCATCACTCAAAAATGAAATCACTTGCAACTTTGAATGGCTGTTTCTCGGCCAAATGAACTCCTATCGATGAACAGTACACTTTTTTGAGCTCGTACAGAACACCCGATTAAAATGGAGTACACCAGCCACCCTGACGTTAGGGCAGTTTTGAAAAAAAAATGCAATTTTCTCAGAGTTCATCACTCAAAAATAAATTACTTCGCAACTTTGAATGGCTGTATCTCGGCCAAATGAACTCCTATCGATGAAGAGTACAGTTTTTTGAGCTCGTGCTGATCCTCCCCTTTATAATAAAGAACACTTGTCACCCTGAACTTGAAGCAGTTCTGTAATAAGTTAAAGCAATTCTGAAATAAACTGAGTTTTCTGAGAGTTCATCACTCCAAAATGAAATCTCTCGCAACTTTGAATGGCTGTTTCTCGGCCAAATGAACTCCTATCGATGAAAAGTGCAGTTTTTTGAGCTTGTGCATTTTCCTTCTCTATATTGGAGTACACTTGTCACCCTGAACTTGAAGCAGTTCTGTAATAAATTTCATTTTCTGAGAGTTCATCACTCAAAAATGAAATCTCTCTAGAAACTTCGAATTTCTGTTTGTCGGCCAAATGAACTCCTATCGATGAACAGTACACTTTTTTGAGCTCGTACAGAACACCCGATTAAAATGGAGTACACCAGCCACCCTGAAGTTGGGCAGTTTTGAAAAAGAATGGAATTTTCTCAGAATTCATCACTCAAAAATAAATTATCTCGTAACTTTGAATGGTTGTTTCTCGGCCAAAAAAACTCCTATCGATAAAAAGTACACTTTTTTGAGCTCGTACTTATCCCCCGATTATGATGAAGTACACCAGCCACCCCTGAAGTTAAGGCAGTTTTGAAACAAAAGAATTTTCTCAGAGTTCATCACTCAAAAATACAATCATCTCGTAACTTTGAATGGCTACTTCTCGGCCAAATGAACTCCTATCGATGAAAAGTACAGTTTCTTGAGCTCGTGCTGATTCCCCCTTTATAATGGATTACACCCGTCACCCTAAACTTGAAGCAGTTTTGAAATAAATTCCTATCGGTGAAAAATACAATTTTTTGAGCTTGTGCTGATCACCCGTTTATAATAGAGTACACCAGCCACTAAAATTGAGGCAGTTTTAAAAAAATAGCATTTTCTGAGTGTTCATCACTCAAAAATGAAATTCTCTCGAAACTTTGAATTTTTGTTTCTCGGCCAAATGAACTCCTATCGATGAAAAGTACACTTTTTTGAGCTCGTACTTATCCCCGATTATAATGAAGTACACCAGCCACCCTGAAAATTGAAGGCAGTTTTGAAAAAATTACATTTTCGAAAGTTCATCACTCAAATAATAAATTCTCTCGCATCTTTGAATGGCTGTTTCTCGGCCAAATGAACTACTATCGATGAAAACTCCAGTTTTTTGAGCTCGTGCAGATTCCGCCTTTATATGAAGTACACTTGTCACCCTTGAACTTGAAGCAGTTCTGTATAACTTAAGCAATTCTGAATAACTTGCGTTTTCTAGAGTTTATCACTCAAAAATGAAATCTGTCGCAAATTTGAATGGCTGTTTCTCGGCCAAATTAACTCCTATCGATGAAAAGTACAGTTTTTTGAGCACGTGCTGATCCTCCCCTTTATAATAAAGTACACTAGTCACCCTGAACTAGAAGCAGTTTTGAGAGTTCATCACTCAAAATACAATCTCTCGCAACTTTGAATGGCTATTTCTCGGCCAAACGAACTCCTATCGATGAAAAGTACAGTTTTTTGAGCTCGTGCTGATTCCCCCTTTATAATGGATTATACCAGTCACCCTAAACTTGAAGCAGTTTTGAAATAAATTGCATTTTCTGAGTGTTCATCACTCAAAAATGAAATTCTCTAGAAACTTTGAATTTGAGTTTCTCGGCCAAATAAACTCCTATCGATGAAAAGTACACTTTTTTGAGCTCGTACTGATCACCCTAAAATTGAGGCAGTTTTGAAAAAAATTACATTTTCAAATCAAATCAATTCAATTAAATCTTTCGCAATTTTGAATGGCTGTTTCTCGGCCAAATGAACTCCTATCGATGAAAAGCACAGTTTTTTGAGCTCATGCTGATCACTCCTTTATAATGGATTACACCAGTTACCCTAAACTTGAAGCAGTTTTGAAATAAATTGCATTTTCTGAGAGTTCATCACTCAAAAATGAAATCTGTCGCAACTTTGAATGGCTGTTTCTCGGCCAAATGAACTCCTATCGATGAAAAGTACAGTTTTTTGAGCTTGTGCTGATCCTCCCCTTAATAATGGAGTACACCAGTCACCCTGACTTTGAAGCTGTTTTGAAATAAATTGCATTTTTTGATAAAATGTCTCCCAACTAAAGTAAAGAAAAGTTTATCGAGCTTGTGTTGACCCACTTCTTCTAATGGCGTACCCTTTCTAACCATGGTTTTTGTGACCTTTTGAAATAAATGTCATTGTCTGAAAATTCGTTGCTCTCAAAAATTAAATGTCTCCCAGCTTTGAATTGCGGTAATTTAGTCAAATGAATAATGGTGTACCAGCAGTGCAACCATGATTTTTTTGACACATTGAAATAAATGTCATTGTCTGAAAACTCGTTGCTCTCAAATGTGATATCTTTCTTGAACCCGTGTTCATCGCATCTTTATAACGGCGTACCAGCAGTGCAATCATGATTTATTTGAGCTATTGAATTAAATATGTTTGTCAGAAAATCCGTTGCTCTCAAAAATTAAATCTCTCCCGAGTTTGAATTACAGTAGCTTGGTCAAATAAACCAATATCTGTAAAAAATAAAGTCTTTCGATCTTGTGTTGATCCCCTCTGTTGAGCCCATGATCTTTTTTAATAGCTTTGTATTTTATAATTTTGAATTATAAGTCATATGTTGTAGATAATGTCTTTATTGAATTATGTTAGCACTGTGTGCGATGAGCGATGAAAGTGTCGTGCGATCAGCCAAGTTAACAATTGCTATTACTAAATACTGTATGCAATCGACCGAATGTCGTGCGATTAGAGAAGAATAGTATAGCACTCAATAGTTAGTTAACAAATATGAGCGAGCGACCAAGATGTGCTGTCCGCCAGATATGAATTATGATAATGCGAGCAAGCGACCAAAAGTCGTGCTGTCCGCCAAAGAACAATTAAAAGACTTAAAGTTATTAAACAAATGCGAGAAAGCGACCAAATGTCGTGCTGTCCGCCACAGATCAATTTATAACTATAACGGCTGCACTGAGAGTGCGAATTAGGACGAAAAATGGGGTGCATGAAAGGCAGCGATTAGCTTAAGAGAGAGCAGCAGCCACATGAACAGCTGCTCTTTTAATTGTTTTGTTCTCTTTAAGCTGAAAAAACTGCTCATCTTTCTCGGAGTTGCCCCAACACCCTCTTAAAAATAAATTACTTCGCCATTTTCTTTGACTTATGAGCTGTATCTCGGCCGAAGAACTCGTCTCTCAAGATGAAGATCGAGGTACAGTTAGTTTTCGAGCTCGTGCTGATCCTCCCCTTTATAATAAAGAACACTTGTCACCCTGAACTTGAAGCAGTTCTCTAATAAGTTAAAGCAATTCTGAAATAAACTGAGTTTTCTGAGAGTTCATCACTCCAAAATGAAATCTCTCGCAACTTTTGAATGGTTGTTTTTGGCCAAATGAACTCCTATCGATGAAAAGTGAGTTTTTTGAGCTCGTGTATTATTCCTTCTCTATATGGAGTACACTGTCACCCTGAATTTTGAAGCAGTTTGTAATAAATTTCATTTTCTGAGAGTTCATCACTCAAAAATGAAATTCTCTAGAAACTTCGAATTTTGTTTCTCGGCCAAATGAACTTCCTATCGATTGAACAGTACACTTTTTGAGCTCGTACAGAACACCCGTCTTAAAATGGAGTACACCAGCCACCCTGAAGTTGGGCAGTTTTGAAAAAGAATAGGGATAATTTTTCCAGAATTCATCACTCAAAAATAAATTACTCTCGCAACTTTGAATGGTTGTTTCTCGGCCAAAAACTCCTATCGATAAAAAGTACATCTTTTTTGAGCTCCGTACTTATCCCCCGATTTATGTATGAAGTATCATCTGCCACCCTGAAGTTAAAGCAGTCTTGAAACAAAAGGAATTTTCTCAGAGTTCATCACTCCAGAGACAATTATCTCGTAACTTTGAATGGTCTGTTTCTCGGCCAAGTGAACTCCTATCGATGAAAAGTACAGTTCTTTTTTGAGCTCATCATCGATTCCCCCTCTTTTTATAATGGATTACATTCCAGTCACCCTAAACTTGAAGCTGTTTTGCAAATAATTCCTATCGATGAAAAGCTACAATTTTTTGAGCTTGTGCTGATCACCCGTTTATAATAGAGTACACCAGCCACCCTAAAATTGAGGCAGTTTTAAAAAATAACATTTTCTGAGAGTTCATACTCAAAAATGAAATCTTCGCAACTTTGAATAGTTGTTTCTCGGCCAAATAACTCCTATCGATAGACAGTACACTTTTTTGAGCTCGTACTATCCCTCGTTATAATGGAGTACACCAGTCACCCTGACTTTGAAGCTGTTTTGAAATAAATTGCATTTTCTGATAAAATGTCTCCCAACTAAAGTAAAGAAAAGTTTATCGAGCTTGTGTTGACCCACTTCTTCTAATGGCGTACCCTTTCTAACCATGGTTTTTGTGACCTTTTGAAATAAATGTCATTGTCTGAAAATTCGTTGCTCTCAAAAATTAAATGTCTCCCAGCTTTGAATTGCGGTAATTTAGTCAAATGAATTCCTTTCGAACTTGTGTTTATCCCTCCTATAATGGTGTACCAGCAGTGCAACCATGATTTTTTTGATACATTGAAATAAATGTCATTGTCTGAAAACTCGTTGCTCTCAAATGTGATATCTTTTTTTTTTTTTTCTTGAACCCGTGTTCATCGCATCTTTATAACGGCGTACCAGCAGTGCAATCATGATTTATTTGAGCTATTGAATTAAATATGTTTGTCAGAAAATCCGTTGCTCTCAAAAATTAAATCTCTCCCGAGTTTGAATTACAGTAGCTTGGTCAAATAAACCAATATCTGTAAAAAATAAAGTCTTTCGATCTTGTGTTGATCCCCTCTGTTGAGCCAATGATCTTTTTTTATAGCTTTGTATTTTATAATTTTGAATTATAAGTCATATGTTGTAGATAATGTCTTTATTGAATTATGTTAGCACTGTGTGCGATGAGCGATGAAAGTGTCGTGCGATCAGCCAAGTTAACAATTGCTATTACTAAATACTGTATGCAATCGACCGAATGTCGTGCGATTAGAGAAGAATAGTATAGCACTCAATAGTTAGTTAACAAATATGAGCGAGCGACCAAGGTGTGCTGTCCGCCAGATATGAATTATGATAATGCGAGCAAGCGACCAAAAGTCGTGCTGTCCGCCAAAGAACAATTAAAAGACTTAAAGTTATTAAACAAATGCGAGCAAGCGACCAAATGTCGTGCTGTCCGCCACAGATCAATTTATAACTATAACGGCTGCACTGAGAATGCGAATTAGGACGAAAAAGGGGGTGCATGAAAGGCAGTGATTAGCTTAATTTTAATTGTTTTGTTCTCTTTAAGCTGACCGCTCATCTTTGCTGCTGGTGCTGCGCCCAACACCCTTCTTTATAATAGCTTACCTGCAGTGTAACCATGATTTTTTTGACTTATTGAAATAAATGTCATTGTCTGAAAATTCAGTGCTCTCAAAAATAAAAAAAAAAATCTAAGGTAAAATTAAGTTTATCGAGCTTGTGTTGAGCCACTCCTTCTAATGGCGTACCCTGTCTAACCATGGTTCTTGTGACCTTTTGAAATAAATGTCAGTGACAGAAAATTCGTTGCTCACAAAAAGCAAATCTCTCCCAACTTTGAATTGCTGTTACTTGGACAAATGAACACCAATGGATAAAAAGTAAAGTTTATTGAACTCGTGTTTATCCCTTCTTTGTAATAGCGAACCAGCAGTGCAATCATGATTTTTTTTTTGAGATATTAAAATAAATGTGTTTTTCAGAAAATTCGTTACTCTGTAAATGAAATCTCACCAAAACTTTGACTGGCTTTAAAGTAAAATTAAATCTTTCCCAACTTTGAATTGCTGTAAAAAATAAAGTCCTTCGAGCTTGTGTTGATCCCCTTCTTCTAATGACTTACCAGCAGTATATCCATAATTTTTTTGAAAAAGGGAAATCAGGGTATAATGGTTTTGCAAAAAGTATGTAACAGGCAGAAGGAGGCGTGGCAGACGCCATAAAGTATATATATTCTTGCTCATGGCGACGAGCTGAGTCGATTTAGCCCTGTCCGTCTATCTGTCCGTCTGTCCGTCCGTCCATCCGTCCGTATGTCCGTATGTATGAACGCGTCGATCTCAGAACCTATAAGATCTAGAGACTTGAAATTTTGCACGAAGGTCCATGTATACAGCGCGCATATCGAGTTTGTTTTAGATATTCGATCAATTTTCCCGTTTAAATTCTATCGACTTAAAACGTTATCTCTTACATCTTTTTAGCTACAGTCATCAAACTTTGCACTTGGCTTTTTGTAAATAAAATACATTTTTCTATATTTTTATATTTTGGATACCAGCTCCACATTTTACAAAACCAATTTATAAACAAAAAAATTATCAAAAAGCCACAATTATTTTTTTAAAAATATTTTTGCCAGACCGTATTTTGTATAATAAAAGCATTCATTGCTGAAAATTGCATTTAAATACGTTTAGTAATACAGAAGTTAGTTAAGAAATTTTTTTGTCAATTGACAAAAGCACGCGGCAGCAGCCTGTACGTATCAACTTCGCAGTAATCGACCCCCGTACTTGTGCATGCATGTGTATATGTGTGCGTGTTTATGTGCGCGCGGAGGGTAATATGTATAGATAAATGATGTAAGCTAGGTTGTTTAAAACATCACCTCGGACTTGCGTCAGGGAATCTCGTAGTCGGGCAGACCAGACTAGAGCGTTCTTACATGTTGAGTGATGAAATGCAATTTATTTCAAAACTCTCTTCAAGTTCAAGGTGACTGGTGTATTCCATTATAAAGGTGGGATCAAAACGAGCTCAAAAGACTGTACTTTTCATCGATAGGAGTTCATTTGGGCGAGAAACAGCTATCAAAAATTAAATGTCTCCCAGCTTTGAATTGCGGTAATTTAGTCAAATGAATTCCTTTCGAACTTGTGTTTATCGCCTCCTTATTATGGCGTACCAGCAGTGCAACCATGATTCTTTTGACACATTGAAATAAATGTCATTGTCTGAAAACTCGTTGCTCTCAAATGTGATATCTTTCTTTGAACCCGTGTTCATCGCATCTTTATAACGGCGTACCAGCAGTGCAATCATGATTTATTTGAGCTATTGAATTAAATATGTTTGTCAGAAAATCCGTTGCTCTCAAAAATTAAATCTCTCCCGACTTTGAATTACAGTAGCTTGGTCAAATAAACCAATATCTGTAAAAAATAAAGTCTTTCGATCTTGTGTTGATCCCCTCTGTTGAGCCAATGAGCTTTTTTTATAGCTTTGTATTTTATAATTTTGAATTATAAGTCATATGTTGTAGATAATGTCTTTATTGAATTATGTTAGCACTGTGTGCGATGAGCGATGAAAGTGTCGTGCGATCAGCCAAGATAACAATTGCTATTACTAAATACTGTATGCAAGCGACCGAATGTCGTGCGATTAGAGAAGAATAGTATAGCACTCAATAGTTAGTTAACAAATATGAGCGAGCGACCAAGGTGTTGAGATATTTATATGAGGGAGGTGCTATCCGCCAAAGAACAATTAAAAGACTTAAAGTTATTAAACAAATGCGAGCAAGCGACCAAATGTCGTGCTGTCCGCCACAGATTAATTTATAACTATAACGGCTGCACTGAGAGTGCGAATTAGGACGAAAAATGGGGTGCATGAAAGGCAGCGATTAGCTTAAGAGAGAGCAGCAGCCATATGAACAGCTGCTCTTTTAATTGTTTTGTTCTCTTTAAGCTGACCGCTCATCTTTGTTGCTGGTGCTGCGCCCAACACCCTCTTTATAATAGCTTACCTGCAGTGTAACCATGATTTTTTTGACTTATTGAAATAAATGTCATTGTCTGAAAATTCATTGCTCTCAAAAATAAAAAAAAATAAAAATCTAAGGTAAAATTAAGTTTATCGAGCTACCTGTCAGCAGCCTGTACGTGTGCATTCAAATCAACTTCGCAGTAATCGACCCCCGTACTTGTGTATGCATGTGTATATGTGTGCGTGTTTATGTGCGCGCGGAGGGTAATATGTATAGATAAAAGATGTAAGCTAGCTTGTTTAAAACATCACCTCTGACTTGCGTCAGGGAATCTCGTAGTCGGGCAGACCCGACTAGAGCTTTCTTACTTGTTGAGTGATGAACTCTCAGAAAATGCAATTTATTTAGAAACTCCTTCAAGTTCAAGGTGACTGGTGTATTCCATTATAAAGGTGGGATCAAAACGAGCCAAAAAGACACGAAGAAAAAAGAATTCTCAGTGACAAACTGTACAGTTGTTCAAACGATAAAAAAAACAAGAAAAATATTTTGGCTGTGAAAATACAAAATTTACTTTTGCTAATACTTAGAAAGCGAAATAAAAACATCGGTTGGCCCTCCGGGCATTCAATTAATTATTATAATGGATCCATAGCAAATGTTGAGGAAACCAAGCGAATTGCAACAATTGCTGAATCGAGAGAAAGAATTATTATGAATGCAGCCCTAGGAACAGCACACGTCCCAGTCATTGGACCACCCATACCCAGTGGTTGTAGCAATTGGGCTACGACTACAAGTAGTACTACGTCCACAGTGATTTCGTCTAACTCCTACGATGGGATCGCTTTAGCAATAAAATCATCATTAACTGGATGCATGTTCTCCAACCCAATCCCATCGAACAGCAATAGTACGGTTGCGTGTAAAGTATCACACAGTGCTCCAGATAAGGGCATCATGCTGCAAACGTCCCTTAGCTGGCAGGCTTCTAATGTTAAACGCAAACTTTGACCACGTCCTGCTGGGGATGACAACAAAAAAGGCAAATTGTCTCATGCCAATTTTGCAAATAATACACACACTAGAATTTCTTCCAACATATCCAGCAACCTTTTGTCAATACTTGCAAATGAAGAAACAGATGACAAACCTACGCCAGCGGAAATCAATCAAGCAGACGCATTGGCTGACGAAATGGAAATAGACCAAAACACAACAAACCAAAGAAGCGTACCTAGGTTGCACAAGCCGCCCCCTATCACCATCGAGAATGTTTCAGATGTGAACAGGATGGAAGCCGATCTGGATCTAATCATTGGTTCTTCAAAATACACGTTACGCATTGGACGTAACAGGTCAGTAAAAATGTACCTTGATAGCTCCAACTCATATCGACTCGTAGTGCGTTATCCTAAAGAAAAAAATGCCAGCCATTTTACTTATCAGCTTAAGGAGGAAAAGGCATATAGGGTCATTATCAGAAATCTGGCAAGTTCAACACCTGAACATAAAATAAAAGAGGCTTTTAATGCAAATGGTCATAATGTTCCTCGTATTCACAATCCCGACCTCGTAAGGTTTTGCACTCTGAAAATGGAATGGTAGTGGAGGAGCTGATCAACAGAAATTTCTTCTTCATTGACCTTGATCGTGGGCCAAATAATAAGGAAGCGTTAAAGCTTTACCAAGAAGGGCATCAGAAGGTAATAATTGAAATACCTAAGAAAACTCTAGACGCTATTCTTTGCCATAGATGCCAAGGATATGGGCATATGAAAAACTATTGTATTATATTATTTATGTGTGGAAAGTGTGCCCAACAACACCTAACTGCCCAATGCAGATAAACTTCAAGAGACAAAGTTTGTTGTGCCAACTGCGGAGGAAACCATTGCTACAGAGGATGCCGCGTCTACAAAGCAAAAATGGATGAACGCAGACCAAAAATAAATACAGTAATAACTGATAAACCCGGAGCCACTATACAAAGAAATCGACAAAATAGTAATCAGCAACAATTCATACCGGCTTCCATTATACGTGGTGGTCTCTCTTTTTCTGACACTCTACGGACAGGACTAAAAGTAGTTACTCCTCCCAAGCAAGTGAACCAAGGAATAGGAAAAAGCAAGCCCCGAACAGAAAACTCTTGGCTTGAGGATGCCATTGAGGCCCTTACAACTAAAATCGACTCATTTCAAGCGAGGCTTAAAGAATTGGAAGAATCAACCCAATACCTTAGGTACATATGTCAAAGTCTACTGAACGCCAAGAAATGACACGACTCACTCTAAGTCTCGGATTATGGAATGCTCGTGGGGTTACTAGACATGTCGAGGAACTAAAGCAATTCCTAAATGTACATAAGATAGATGTTATGTTTATCACTGAAACATGGCTTCAGCAGGGTGTGAATATTTTTATACCTGGGTACAATGTTCATAAGGCAGACCATCCCAGTAATACACCAAGAGGAGGAGCGGCTGTTCTTATTAATCAGGCAATATCTTATTCAATAATTGAGCCCGTCAGGACAGCAAAACTACAAATGGCTACTATTCAAATCCCAACAAGTAAAGGAGAGCTACTTGTCTCCTCGTTGTATCTTCCTCCGAACATTTCATGGACTACAACAGAATTCGACAGCCTTTTCAGTAGGTTAGGAATAAGGTTTCTAATAGGTGGTGATTTTGCTCCGGGGCAACTTTAGAGCAGATACAAGAGGTAGCCGCTTACAGGACGCTGTTGAACGTTCTTCAGTTGAAATCTTAGCGACTGGACTGGCGACTCACTATCCATATGCGCAAAGAGGTACACCAAGCGCTCTTGATTTCTTTATCTTCAAAGGGCTACAGCCAGAAGATTTAAATTCAACAAGTAAGAAAGCTCTAGTCGGGTCTCAGCCCGACTACGAGATCCCCTGAACCAAGTCCGAGCTGATTAAAACAACCTAGTTTACATCTTTTATCTATACATATTACCTCTGCGCGCATATACACATGCACACATACACACAGGCACGCATATACACATGCACACATTTGTATACACATGAACACATATATATATGCACACAGAAGCACGCGCTCCGATTACTGCGTAATTGATTTGAATGTATGTGTGCACACGTACAGGCTGCTGCAGCGTGCTTTTACAATGTTTCCTTTAATAAATTCTGTATTACTTAACGGATTTGAATGCAATTTTCTGCATTGAATGCTATTAATTTATTGAAAATACGGTTTTCACTAAAAAATTTGAAAAAATTAAATTGTGGCTTTGATAATTTTTTTTTTTTAATTTTTTTTTGTGAAATGTGGAGCCGGTATCCAAAATATGAAAAAAAAAAATGTATTTTATTTACAAAGAGCTAAAAACAAAATTTGGTAGCTGTAGCTAAAAATATGTAAAAGATATGGTCAAAAAACTGAATCTTGATAACGTTTTAAATCGATATCATTGAAACGGAAAAATTTATCGAATATCTAAAACAAACTCGATATTTTCGCTGTATACACAGACCATCATGCAAAATTTGAAGTCTCTAGCTCTTATAGGTTCTGAGATCGTCGCGTTCATACATACGGACAGACGGACAGACAGACGGACAGGGCCAAATCGACTCAGCTCGTCGCCCTGATCAAGAATATATATACTTTATGGGGTCTGCCACGCCTCCTTCTGCCTGTTACATACTTTTTGCAAAACCATTATACCCTGATTTCCCATTTTCAATGGGTTCAGGGTATAAAAATGGAGTATCAACTATTCTCTGACCATCTCCCATTACTAATTGCCGTAGACACTGCACCGAAAGCTATTTTAAAGAAAGGTTGACTTTTACAACTTGGCACCGATTTAGCTGGATTCAGCCGAGAACTGGAGGAAACACTTGACCTGAATATTGAAATTTTGAATCCAGAGGACATTGAAGACGACATCTTTCTTAACAAAGTGCACTCTGCAGCCCTTGATGCTTCTCCATTAAGCACATGCTACAAGACTGCGTAAAAGACTTCCCCTAGCTATAGAGGCAATGGTGCTTATTAAAAGAAGACTGAGAAGACAGTATTGTCGTACCCGTGATCATGTGGTGGATAGAGTCTATCAAAAAGCTCTTAGAGAATCATGAAATAAAGGAAAATTACATCTTTTTATCAAATATATGTCCTAATGACTCTGGAAAGCATTCTTTGTGGAAACTATCTGGAAGACATAAGCGACAAGTAACTCCAGAATTTTCAATTAAGAAGGCTGAAGGGTCCTGGGTCAAAACTCCAATTGAGCGCGCTGAAGCTTTTGAAACTCATGAAACTCCTGAGCAGCTGAATAGGGTGGTAAATTACATACTCGAAGCATTTAAGGCTAAGGAATACGTGGTGCCTGCTTATATAGATATAAAACAGCCTTTCGACCGAGTTTGGCATGATGGTCTCCTCTGTAAGCTGAAGAGTATACTGCCACCTCAACTGTGGTCAATAGTGCGCAATTACCTAACTGAGAGATCCTTTACGGTGAAGCTACCAGGTGTGAAGTCAAGTGCAAAGCCCATCTGTGCTGGTGTCCCTCAAAGTAGCGTGTTGGGCCTGACTCTTTACACACTTATTACGTATGATATGCCTTCTGGACCTGAAGTATCTCTGGAGGACACCCAAAACTTATTAATCGCAACTTTTGCAGATGACACAGCTATTTGGCGAGGAATGGTTTCTTAGCTGATGCCAGGGATACCTTGCAAGATTGCAACTTAGAGGAGTGGGCCAATCTTTGGAATATAGGCATTAACATAGACAAATGCGCTATCGTCACTTATGTTTTAAGACCGGGCAATTGCCCGGGTGTAAATTTCAGCAACAGCTGGTGAGCCACAAAGCATCTTATAAATACCTGGGAATTCATGCATACTGTGCACGCAGTCTATACGTGTGCAAACATACATTCAAATGTATGCATTCTTCTTTAAATTTTATTTGTTAAATCAAAATTTCAGTTTCATTGTAATTCTCGCCGCTGCTACTTTAGTGGCGTCTTTGTCACTGAGAGCAATATGAAAAATTTTTTTTACTCTTGCATTCATATCTTTCTGTATGTATGTAAAAATGCAAACTCGAAAAAAGGTTCGGGGGATCTCGTAGTCGGACAGTCTCGACTAGAGCGCTTTTATTTGTTTTCACCTCTTGTTAATCGCTTCCTTATAATGGCGTACCAGCAAAGTTTTGTGACCTTTTCAAATAAATGTCATTGACTGAAAATTCGTTGCTCTCTAAAATTAAATCATTCCAAAATTCGAATTGCTGTAACTTGGACAAATGAAAATTCGTTGCGTTTAAAAGTTATATCTCCCACAAACTGTGAATTGACTTAGCTTGGTCAAATGAACTCCTATCGACAAAAAGTTTAGTATTTAACCTGTGTTGAACGCAACTTTAAAATGGCGCACAAACAGTGCAAAACGGATTTTTTGACCCATTGAAATAAATGTCTTTGTCAGAAAATGCGTTGCTCTCAAAATTGAAATCTCTGCCAACTTCAAATTGATGTAGCTTGGTGAAATGCACTCCCATCGAAAAAAAATTATTAGAACTCGTGTTGATCCCTTCTTTATAATGGCGTACCAGCAGTGAAACAATGATTTAAGACCTGAAAAAATTGTCATTGTCTGAATATTCGTTGCCCTCAAACATAATATGTCTCCCAACTAAAGTAAAGAAAAGTTTCTCGAGCTTGTGTTGCCGCACTTCTTCTAATGGCGTACCCTTTCTAATCATGGTTTTTGTGACCTTTTGAAATAAATGTCATTGTCTGAAAATTCGTTGCTCTCAAAAATTAAATGTCTCCCAGCTTTGAATTGCGGTAATTTAGTCAAATGAATTCCTTTCGAACTTGTGTTTATCACCTCCTTATAATGGCGTACCAGCAGTGCAACCATGTTTTTTTTTGACACATTGCATGTCATTGTCTGAAAACTCGTTGCTCTCAAATGTGATATCTCCCACAAACTTTGAATGGCTAACTTGGTCAAATGAACTCCTATCGATAAAAATTAAAGTTTTTTTGAACCCGTGTTCATCGCATCTTTATAATGGCGTACCAGCAGTGCAATCATGATTTATTTGAGCTATTGAATTAAATATGTTTTTCAGAAAATCCGTTGCTCTCAAATATTAAATCTCTCCCGACTTTGAATTGCTGTAACTTGGTCAGATAAACAAATATCGGTAAAAAATAAAATTTTTCGAGCTTTTGTTGATCCTTCCTTATAATGGCTTTAATGGGTGTATCAAAAGTAAAATAAAGTTTTTGTAAAATAGTATAATGTTGTTGTTATGATTATTATTAGTTTAATTTAAGTTGTTTTTGTAAATAACAAAAAAATTAAAACAATATTACCCAAAAAAAAAAATGATAAAAGCTATGAACTCTCAGAAAATGCAACTTTTTTCAAAAAGGCTTCAAGTTCAGGGTTCCTGGTGTACTCCATTAAAAAGGGTGGATCAGCACGAGCTTAAAAAAGTGTACTTTTCATTGATAGGAGTTCATTTGGCCGAGAAACAGGCATTCAAAGTTGCGAGAGATTTCATTTTTGAGTGATGAACGCTCAGAAAATTTAGTTTATTTCAAAACTGCTTCAAATTCTGGGTGACTGGGGGAATCAGCACGAGCTCAAAAAACAGTTCTTTTCATCGATAGGAGTTCATTTGGCCGAGAAACAGCCATTCAAAGTTGCGAGAGACTTCATTTGTATACCCTGAACCCATTGAAAATGGGAAATCTGGGTATAATGGTTTTGCAAAAAGTATGTAACAGGCAGAAGAAGGCGTGGCAGACCCCATAAAGTATATATATTCTTTATCAGGGCGACGAGCTGAGTCGTTTTAGCCCTGTCCGTCTGTCCGTAAGTATGAACGCGTCGATGTCAGAACCTATAAGAGCTAGAGACTTGAAATTTTGCAAGAAGGTCTGTGTATACAGCGCTCATATCTTTTTTTTTTTTATACCCTGAACCCATTGAAAATGGGAATTCAGGGTATAATGGTTTTGTGACAATGTATGTAACAGGCAGAAGGAGGCGTGGCAGACCCATAAAGTATATATATTCTTGATCAGGACGACAAGCTGAGTCGATCTAGCCATGTCCGTCTGTCCGTCTGTCCGTCTGTCCGTCCGTATGAACGCAGTGATCTCGTAAACCACAAAAGCTAGAGATTTGAGATTTTAGATATATATTCTTGTATACCATACGCAGTACAAGTTTATTTTTTTTTTCGATAACTCATCCTATTTCTTTATTATCGATAACAATCGATATTTTGACTTTGTTTTTAAGCTATAACTTTTAGACCATAATACCTAGAGACACCAAATTGACTATGTAGGTTGCTGTGATGTAAATACAGATAATAAACTTTTTAAATTTTGGATACCTCCCCCATTAGCCCCATAAGTGGAAAAAACCTATTTCAAATACTAGGGAGTTGGGATTTCGTATATGTACACCTCTAGATGTCAATATTATGTCCTGAAAATTTCATTAAGAAAGTAGATCTAGAACCGAAGTTATTTAACAATGAATTTCTCATAATGCTGCCCAGAATGCAGCCCAAGCGTAGCCGCTAAATCATCTACGCAGTAAGCGGCGCGCGTGGTTGTGTATGTATATGTGTGCGTGTGTGTGTGCACGCAGAGGGTAATATGTACCGGTAAAAGATATAAGCTAGATTGCTTAAAACACTGCCTCGGACTTGGTTCAGGGGATCTCGTAGTCGGGCAGACCCGACTAGAGCTTTCTTACTTGTTTTGTTTTAGATATTCGATAACTTTTGCTGTTTCACTGATATCGATTAAAAACGTTATCAAGATTAAGTTTTGGATCATATCTTTCACATCTTTTTAGATACAGTCAATAAAATGTACTTAATATTTTGTTATATTTTAGATACCAGCTCCACATTTCACAAAATCAATTTTTTTAAAAAAAAAATTCTGAAGGCCACAATTTACCTTTTATTATTTTTTAAATAAAACCCTGTTTTGCATAAAATCAACGCATTCAATGGTGAAAATGTTATTAAAATCCGCTTAAGATAAAAGTTATAAAAGAAAAAATTTTGTCGATCGGCAAAAGCACGCGGCAGCGAGCGCCAATACGTGTGCAGTGCACACTGTGCACGCAGTCTATACGTGTGCAAACATACATTCAAATGTATGCATTCTTCTTTAAATTTTATTTGTTAAATCAAAATTTCAGTTTCATTGTAATTCTCGCCGCTGCTACTTTAGTGGCGTCTTTGTCACTGAGAGCAATATGAGGAGTGTGGTTTTATGATTAGAGATGGCGGTGTACAATCGAGGAGTGTACATTTTTTGTTCAAAACAAATTTTTTTACTCTTGCATTCATATCTTTCTGTATGTATGTAAAAATGCAAACTCGAAAAAAGGTTCGGGGGATCTCGTAGTCGGACAGTCTCGACTAGAGCGCTTTTATTTGTTTTCACCTCTTGTTAATCGCTTCCTTATAATGGCGTACCAGCAAAGTTTTGTGACCTTTTCAAATAAATGTCATTGACTGAAAATTCGTTGCTCTCTAAAATTAAATCTTTCCAAAATTCGAATTGCTGTAACTTGGACAAATAAAAATTCGTTGCGTTTAAAAGTTATATCTCCCACAAACTGTGAATTGACTTAGCTTGGTCAAATGAACTCCTATCGACAAAAAGTTTAGTATTTAACCTGTGTTGAACGCAACTTTATAATGGCGCACAAACAGTTCAAAACGGATTTTTTGACCCATTGAAATAAATGTCTTTGTCAGAAAATGCGTTGCTCTCAAAATTGAAATCTCTGCCAACTTCAAATTGATGTAGCTTGGTGAAATGCATTCCCATCGAAAAAAAATTATTAGAACTCGTGTTGATCCCTTCTTTATAAGACCTGAAAAAATTGTCATTGTCTGAATATTCGTTGCCCTCAAACATAAAATGTCTCCCAACTAAAGTAAAGAAAAGTTTCTCGAGCTTGTGTTGCCGCACTTCTTCTAATGGCGTACCCTTTCTAATCATGGTTTTTGTGACCTTTTGAAATAAATGTCATTGTCTGAAAATTCGTTGCTCTCAAAATTAAATGTCTCCCAGCTTTGAATTGCGGTAATTTAGTCAATGAATTCCTTTCGAACTTGTGTTTATCACCTCCTTTAATGGCGTACCAGCAGTGCAACCATGTTTTTTTTGACACATTGCATTCATTTCTGAAAACTCGTTGCTCTCAATGTGATATCTCCCACAAACTTTGAATGGCTAACTTGGTCAAATGAACTCCTATCGATAATTAAAGTTTTTTTGAACCCGTGTTCATCGCATCTTTATATGGCGTACCAGCAGTGCAATCATGATTTTTTGAGCTATTGAATTAATTGTTTTTCAGAAAATCCGTTGCTCTCAAAAATTAAATCTCTCCCGACTTTGAATTGCTGTAACTTGGTCAGATAAACAAATTCGGTAAAAAATAAAATTTTTCGAGCTTTTGTTGATCCTTCCTTATAATGGCTTTAATGGCTGTATCAAAAGTAAAATAAAGTTTTTGTAAAATAGTATAATGTTGTTGTTATGATTATTATTAGTTTAATTTAAGTTGTTTTTGTAAATAACGAAAAAATTAAAACAATATTACCCAAAAAAAAAATGATAAAAGCGTTGAACTCTCAGAAAATGCAACTTTTTTCAAAAAGGCTTCAAGTTCAGGGTTCCTGGTGTACTCCATTAAAAAGGGCGGATCAGCACGAGGTTAAAAAAGTGTACTTTTCATTGATAGGAGTTCATTTGGCCGAGAAACAGGCATTCAAAGTTGCGAGAGATTTCATTTTTGAGTGATGAACGCTCAGAAAATTTAGTTTATTTCAAAACTGCTTCAAATTCTGGGTGACTGGGGGAATCAGCACGAGCTCAAAAAACAGTTCTTTTCATCGATAGGAGTTCATTTGGCCGAGAAACAGCCATTCAAAGTTGCGAGAGACTTCATTTGTTACCCTGAACCCATTGAAAATGGGAAATCTGGGTTTGGTTTTGCAAAAAGTTGTAACAGGCAGAAGAAGGCGTGGCAGACCCCATAAAGTTTTTTCTTTATCAGGGCGACGAGCTGAGTCGTTTTAGCCCTGTCCGTCTGTCCGTAAGTATGAACGCGTCGATGTCAGAACCTATAAGAGCTAGAGACTTGAAATTTTGCAAGAAGGTCTGTGTATAAAGCGCTCATATCTTTTTTTTTTATACCCTGAACCCATTGAAAATGGGAATTCAGGGTATAATGGTTTTGTGACAATGTATGTAACAGGCAGAAGGAGGCGTGGCAGACCCATAAAGTATATATATTCTTGATCAGGACGACAAGCTGAGTCGATCTAGCCATGTCCGTCTGTCCGTCTGTCCGTCCGTCCGTCTGTCCGTCTGTCCGTCTGTCCGTCCGTATGAACGCAGTGATCTCGTAAACCACAAAAGCTAGAGATTTGAGATTTTAGATATATATTCTTGTATACCATACGCAGTACAAGTTTATTTTTTTTTCGATAACTCATCCTATTTTCTTATTATCGATAACAATCGATATTTTGACTTTGTTTTTAAGCTATAACTTTTAGACCATAATACCTAGAGACACCAAATTGACTATGTAGGTTGCTGTGATGTAAATACAGATAATAAACTTTTTAAATTTTGGATACCTCCCCCCATTAGCCCCATAAGTGGAAAAAACTTATTTCAAATACTAGGGAGTTGGGATTTCGTATATGTACACCTCTAGATGTCAATATTATGTCCTGAAAATTTCATTAAGAAAGTAGATCTAGAACCGAAGTTATTTAACAATGAATTTCTCATAATGCTGCCCAGAATGCAGCCCAAGCGTAGCCGCTAAATCATCTACGCAGTAAGCGGCGCGCGTGGTTGTGTATGTATATGTGTGCGTGTGTGTGTGCACGCAGAGGGTAATATGTACCGGTAAAAGATATAAGCTAGATTGCTTAAAACACTGCCTCGGACTTGGTTCAGGGGATCTCGTAGTCGGGCAGACCCGACTAGAGCTTTCTTACTTGTTTTGTTTTAGATATTCGATAACTTTTGCTGTTTCACTGATATCGATTAAAAACGTTATCAAGATTAAGTTTTGGATCATATCTTTCACATCTTTTTAGATACAGTCAATAAAATGTACTTAATATTTTGTTATATTTTAGATACCAGCTCCACATTTCACAAAATCAATTTTTTCAAAAAAAAAAATTCTGAAGGCCACAATTTACCTTTTATTATTTTTTAAATAAAACCCTGTTTTGCATAAAATCAAAGCATTCAATGGGGAAAATATTATTAAAATCCGCTTAAGATAAAAGTTATTAAAGAAAAAATTTTGTCGATCGGCAAAAGCACGCGGCAGCGAGCGCCAATACGTGTGCAGTGCACACTGTGCACGCAGTCTATACGTGTGCAAACATACATTCAAATGTATGCATTCTTCTTTAAATTTTATTTGTTAAATCGAAATTTCAGTTTCATTGTAATTCTCGCCGCTGCTACTTTAGTGGCGTCTTTGTCACTGAGAGCAATATGAGGAGTGTGGTTTTATGATTAGAGATGGCGGTGTACAATCGAGGAGTGTACATTTTTTGTTCAAAACAAATTTTTTTTACTCTTGCATTCATATCTTTCTGTATGTATGTAAAAATGCAAACTCGAAAAAAGGTTCGGGGGATCTCGTAGTCGGGCAGTCTCGACTAGAGCGCTTTTATTTGTTTTGACCTCTTGTTAATCGCTTCCTTATAATGGCGTACCAGCAAAGTTTTGTGACCTTTTCAAATAAATGTCATTGACTGAAAATTCGTTGCTCTCTAAAATTAAATCTTTCCAAAATTCGAATTTCTGTAACTTGGACAAATGAAAATTCGTTGCGTTTAAAAGTTAAATCTCCCACAAACTGTGAATTGATTTAGCTTGGTCAAATGAACTCCTATCGACAAAAAGTTTAGTATTTTAACCTGTGTTGAACGCAACTTTATAATGGCGCAAAAACAGTGCAAAAGGGATTTTTTGACCCATTGAAATAAATGTCTTTGTCAGAAAATGCGTTGCTCTCAAAATTGAAATCTCTGCCAACTTCAAATTGATGTAGCTTGGTGAAATGCACTCCCATCGAAAAAAAATTATTAGAACTCGTGTTGATCCCTTCTTTATAAGACCTCTGAAAAAATTGTCATTGTCTGAATATTCGTTGCCCTCAAACATAAAATGTCTCCCAACTAAAGTAAAGAAAAGTTTCTCGAGCTTGTGTTGCCGCACTTCTTCTAATGGCGTACCCTTTCTAATCATGGTTTTTGTGACCTTTTGAAATAAATGTCATTGTCTGAAAATTCGTTGCTCTCAAAAATTAAATGTCTCCCAGCTTTGAATTGCGGTAATTTAGTCAAATGAATTCCTTTCGAACTTGTGTTTATCACCTCCTTATAATGGCGTACCAGCAGTGCAACCATGTTTTTTTTTGACACATTGAAATAATGTCATTGTCTGAAAACTCGTTGCTCTCAAATGTGATATCTCCCACAAACTTTGAATGGCTAACTTGGTCAAATGACCTCCTATCGATAAAAATTAAAGTTTTTTTGAACCCGTGTTCATCGCATCTTTATAATGGCGTACCAGCAGTGCAATCATGATTTATTTGACCTATTGAATTAAATATGTTTGTCAGAAAATCCGTTGCTCTCAAAAATTAAATCTCTCCCGACTTTGAATTGCTGTAACTTGGTCAGATAAACCAATATCGCTAAAAAATAAAGTTTATCGACCTTTTGTTGATCCTTCCTTATAATGGCTTTAATGGCTGTATCAAAAGTAAAATAAAGTTTTTCGAGCTTGTGTTGACCCACTCCTCCTAATGGCGTACCCTGTCTAACCATGGTTCTTGTGACCTTTTGAAATAAATGTCATTGACTGAAAATTCGTTGCTCTCAAAAATTAAAACCATCCCAGCTTTAAATTGCGGTAATTTTGTCAAAAAGTCCCCTCAAAAGTGAAATCTTCCACAAACTTTGAATTTCTGTAACTTGCTCAAATTAACTCATTGAAATAAATGTCATTGTCTGAAAATACGTTGCTCTTACATGTGAAATCTTTGAATGGCTGTTAATTGGTCAAATGAACTATCGATAAAAAGTTTTTTACCCCGTGATTATCGCATCTGAATAATGGCGTATCAGCAGTGCAATAATAATTTTTTTTGACCCATTGAAATAAATGTCACTGTCTGAAAATGCGTTACTTTCAAAATGAAAACTCCCCAACTTTGAATGGCTGTAACTAAAGTAAAGATTTTCGAGCTTGTGTTGCTTCTATCTTTTTAATGCCATAAGCTGTCTAACCATGGATTTTCGTTGCTCTCAAAAATAAAATCTCTCCCACCTGTGGGCAATTGAACTCCTATCGATAAAAAATAAAGATTTTTGAGCTTGTGTTGACCCCCTCCTTATAAAACCGTACCAGCAGAGCAACCATGATTTGTGCTACGTTTTAAAATTAATGTCATTGTCTGAAGAATCGTTGGCCTCAAAAGTTTAATCTCTCCCAAATGGTCAAATGAATTCCTATCAAAACAAAGTAAAGTTTTTTGAACTCGAGTTGATCCCATCTATATAATGGCGTACCAGAAGTGCAATATATGATTTTTTCGATCCCCTGAAGAAATTGTCATTGTCGAAAGATTCCTTGCCCGCAAAAATTAAATCTCCCAACAAAAGTAAAGTAAAGTCGAGCTTCTGTTGATTACCTCTTTCTAATGATGTACCCTGTCTTTTGTGACTTTTTAAAATAAATAAATGTCTTTGACTGCAAATTCGTTGCTATCGAAAAAAAAATCTCTCCTATTTTTTAATTGCTGTAGCTTGGTCAAATGAACCAGTATCAGTAAAAAATTAAGTCTTTCGAGATTGTTTGGATCCCCTTCTAATAATAGCGTCCCAGCAGTTCCCACCTTTTTTTTGCCAATTGAAATAATTGTAATTGTTTGAAAATTCGTTAGTCTCAAAATGAAATCTCCCCCATACTTTGCATGGTTGTATCTAAAGTATTGTAAAGTTTTTTGAGCTTGTGTTTATTCATTCTTTCTAATGGCATAAGCTGTCTTGCCATGGTTTTTGTGAGCTTTTGAAAAAAATATAATTGACTGAAAATTCGTTCAATAATTAAATCTCTCCCAACTGTGGTCAATTGAACTCCTATCGATAAAAAGTAAAATCTATTGAGCTTGTGTTGATCCCCTCCTTACAAAACCGTACCAGCAGTGCAACTATGATTTGTTCTACATATTGAAATTAATGTCATTGTCTGAAGAATCGTTGGTCTCAAAAATTAAATCTCTCCCAACTTTGATTTGCTCTAACTAAAGTAAAGAAAGTTTTGTGTGTACATCTTTCTAATTTCGTACTCTGTCTTTTGTGACTTTTTGAAATAAATGTCGTTGACTGCAAATCGTTGCTCTCTAAAATTAAATCTCTCCCTACTTTGAATCGGTATAAATAATCGGTAAAAAATAAAGTGTTTCGATGTTGCGTTATCCCCTCCTCATAATGGCTTACCAGCAGTGTAACCATTTTTTTTTTGACTTATTGAAATATATGTCATTGTCAAAAAATTCGTTGCTCTCAAAAGTGAAATCTCCCACAAACTTTGAATGGCTTTCAGCCAAAGAAAACATAAGTTTTTCGAGCTTGTGTTGACCAAGTCCTTCTAATAGCGTACCCTGTCTAACAATAGTTTTTATGACCTTTTGAAATAAATGTCATTGACTGAAAATTCGTTGATCTCAAAAATTAAATCTCTCCTAGCTTTGAATCGCTGTAGCTTAGTCAAATAAACCAATATCGTTAAAAAATAAAATTTTTTTGTTTTTTTTGAAACTATATATATATTTAAGCATACGTATGTAAGGGCCCAGCTCCTCACAGCAAACTCCATAACAGTTGGTGTAAGCCCCGCAACGACGAACGCGACACAGACACACAGGAGTGGCTCTCTGTCGCACTCGGCTATTCAGCAATGGGCTCGTGTCGCACACACAGGCGAACAACTAACCGTTAGCCGAAGTGCCGTTCGCGTTTGCGCAGCGATAGCTGATGCAGTCGCGCATACGCCAGACATGGGACGGCGCCAAGATAACGGGGCTTCGGCGAATGGAATGTTCGAGAGAATCACGCGATGGCACCGTTAAGTGGACACGAGTACCATAAGCAGGCCCCGGTCCAGCACGAAGCAGGGACTGCCGCTGGCATATAAAAGGGAGAGGCAGATGACGGCATGTATGATTACCAAAGTACCAGTGAAAGACCAAAAACCAGAGAAACGTGAAAGTGCAAATCAAAACGCAAAGTGTCAAAGAAAAATGATCAGCGAAGGACATCGAAGGACACAAGGACATCGAGGGATACGCAAGGACATCGATGGGCCTGAAAGGACAACACAGGACACCACGCTCAAAACTCTTCAGCAACAACTGCCATCAATACATTAAACATAAGCGCAACGAAGTACAAAATATACCGCTTAACTTTAAACCATAACAGACTTATTATTAAACTCGGAATAACCGAAGGTTCGTCACAACTGGCGCCCAACGTGGGCCCTTGTGATATTAATAAAAGTGAAAAACACCGAAAGTGACAAAAATGCGACGAGCGTGGGTGTATAACCTAAAAAAAGAAGATGTGCTGCGATATGACTGCGAGTTTGGCGTAAGCCTGTCAGGCACACTCGACGCGATGCGGAGACAGTTTGACTAATAGATCATGACTAATGAAGGACGAATCCCATATTCTCTTAGGGTAGCCGAGCTCGCCAACCTCCATGGCCGAATTTCGCCTGCAAGAGAGGAAGTGCCTACCGTAGCAGTAGAGGAAGAGGCCGAGGTGCAAGACGGCATGGACAACATGGCGAGACTCAGTATACCATCGACGAGTGCGGCCACGCGCCTACAGGATCGGCAACAGAGACACTGTGGGTGTCCAACCTCGACTCCACAGCCTGAGGTGAGGACACGGGGAGCGATTCCAACTGCACCCGAATATACTAAGGTGGCTAAGCAGGTGCGAGAGTGGGGCTTCCGGATGGATCAACGAAGCCTCTGGAGTTTTTGGAACGGGTGGAGTGGTCGGCGGAGACATACGTCTAGAGCTGGACCTGGTCTCGAGAGCTATGCAGGAGTTGCTAAAAGGAACGGCATTAAAATGGTACATAGCCAACAATAGGCATTGGACGTCATGGTCGACCTTCGTATCAAATTTTCAGATGTAATTCTTACCACGAGATTACATCGAAAATTTGAAAGACGAAGTGACTCGGAGACGACAGCCTATGGGAGAGATATATATGGTGGAGATGCAGACGCTAAAGCGCCCACTCCGCTACGCAGCGGAACGAGAGCTCAAATATATCTATAACAACAGCCTTCCCGACCTACGTGCATACGGTCGGCAGTACCAGTTTCGCAGACTGACAGAGCTGATGCTGCTCGCCGATGTGTTCGAAGAGCTCGAAAAAGATGGAGAAAAGCTGCGCCAGCAAAATGAGCCAGATAGAACAAGATTTAATGCCATGGACGACGCTGGGAGTGGTAGCATGGGAGACACAGACCACCGCAGCCTGGAGACAGAAATGGCAAAGCAGAGGCCAGCTCCAAGGAGTCAAATGGAAGGCCCGACTACCCACATCCAGAACCCAGCGAGGGCGTGCCGCGTGCGTGGCCAAGAGGGCCACTGGGCAATAGAGTGCCGGAACGCCATGCTGGAGTTCTGCTGGCTATGTGGGCGGATCGGAATCAGCACGCCTGCTTGCCAGACGGGAAACGACCAGCGGCACCCGCCATCTACGACGAGGGTGCACAGCTTTCGGCGACGGTTGGAATTGGCGCCGTATAGTTTAAGGCCACGATCGACAACAAGCAGCTTTGTTAGTGAAAAACTCGCTAACAGGCTCGGTGACGTGGCCCGGTGTAGCACCACACGGAGGTTGATTCGACTGGCAGACGCAAGCTGCACCCAAGTTTACAAACTCCTGGAGGCGACAGTCCACTTGGGGAGGCGAGAGGTGAGGATACCGTTGCTGATCCTGCCTGGGGTGATCGACGACTTAGTGCTGGGCTGGGACTTCTTGGTCACCATGGGCATCACAGTGAAGTGCGCCGGGCTGAAACTGGAGATTGCACCGAGGAACCCACGACATGGCGCTCAACTGGAGAAGAGATTGTCTGTGGCAATCGGCAGCACAAGCACGGCAACCCTGGGGGTGGAAAAGGCGTCCGGAAAGCCACTTCACGAGGATGTGGAAGTGGAGGCGTTTCTCAAGAGAGAATTGGCAGCCTTCGACAACATCAAGGGAACCTCGAAGATCACCGAACACCGGATCACGATGCATGACGAGCGACCCATCAAGCAGAGGTATTTTCCGAAAAATTCCAAGATGCAGGCCGAGATCAACGCAAAGGTAGATGAGCTGCTGGCGAAAGGCTGCATTGAGCCTTCCAAGAGCCCACATAGCGCACCGGTAGTCATGGTCAAGAAGAAGACCGGGAAATATCGGATATGTGTGACTTTCCGTCAGCTCAACGCCAGATCAGTGAAAGATGCCTACCCGTTGCCGCGGGTGCTTATGTTTAATGTATTGTTCACATTTTTAGACTCTGTTCCCAAAGGGAAAAAGAGTCTATTGATTTGTGCAATGTCGTCTTGCTGTCTGTCCGTCTGTCCGTCTGTCGACTGTCCGTTGTCCGTTGTTGTATGAACGCGCAGATTTGGACATATAGAAGTAGAGATTGTAATTTGGAATATATATGTGTGTATCGGTCAGATAAGTTTGAGTATTTTTCGATAGCAAGGGGCGTGGCAAATGGGAAATGTATATTATTAAGATAAAAGTGTTATTTTAGTAATATTGAGTTAAGATGGGATTTAGATATATATTCGTGTAACCACGCGGAGTTTTAAGATATAGATTATATATTACGCCATTGTGGGCGTGGCAAATGGATAAAATATATTTTAAGTTTTGAAGTAGAGATAATTTGGATGTGGGTTATGTTGACCTTCCCTTAAGTTATAAGTTATATAAGCTGGGGGGTATGGGAATATATATATAGGATTTGTATAATTTATAATATTTTGAGGTATTAAGAGTAGAGATGAAATTTGGAATAATGTGAATAAAAATATATATTATAGATATTTACGCATTAAGGGGTGGAATGGATAATGTATTTAAGTTTTGGAGTAGAGGTAATTTTGATGTGGGATATGTTGATTTTAAGATAAGTAAAGTTATGTATACGTTTCGGGGGCGTGGAAATGGGAATTATATATTTTTATAAAGTGATAATTTGGGAATATTTGTAGAGAGTTGGGATGGATATATATATAGTATTATTAAAAAATGTATGTTATATATAGTACGCCATTTGGGGCGTGGCAAATAGGGTAAAATGTATTTAAGTTTAGACGTAGAGATAAATTTGAATGTGGGTTATGTTATGATTAAAATTTGGAAAAAATATAATATATTATGTAAGTGTAAAAATTTAGTTGATATTGGGGATTGAGAGGGTTTGTAAAAGAAGTTGTTTAAATAAAAATTAATAGTTTGGATATAGTGCGAAGAGACGCCGTGGTGTTGTGGGTAGAGTCGGTGGATGGAGGGTGAAGGTTTATTATGTGGGTGATATTTATTTATTATGTTTTTTTTTATATTTATGTTATTATGGATTTTGATAATTTTGATAATTTTTTTTATTTATTTAGGTTTAATATTAAAAATGTATGTGTTTTTTGATGATTTTATTATTGATTTGTAAGTGGAGAGTATAAATATATAATAAAAATAGTATTTTATGATGTAGTATTGATGTAAGAATGAGGATTTTTGATTAAATGGAGAGGAGGAGGTATATTTATTGAGTTTATTGAGTATTTTTTGAGTTAATAGGAAGAGTTGACAGTGGTAGCGTGATAAGTTTTTTTTTATTATACTGATTGAGATACTCCTGCTATCCGCAAGGACTCGCCTCCAATTGGCACACTTGGCTGCCTGATGCGCTTTTTACAAAGGCACTCCGCATGAGACAGTGTACTCACTCCGAGTCCGCACGGCTTCACCGTAAATAGCACTCACACACTCGAAGATTAGCTTAAGCTGCCCAACAATGTCCTGTCTTGGTGGCAGTTGTTGCTGAAGAGTCTTGAGTGTGTGTTCTGAGCCGCAGGTTGTAGTGCCTCGCCTGATCGTGTGCAGCTCTCTCCAAGCTGAGCCTCACAATCTGGAACACCTCTGCCAACTTGTTCGCTTTCTCAGTTGGGCTTTGCGTTGCTTTCCCGGTTACCACGTCATACAGTGCTTTGGGCAGCCTCGGCTCTCGTCCCTGCGTTAGGAAGGCTGCACTGCAGCCAGTCGATGCTGAGATACTGCTGTTG
The DNA here is from genome assembly GCA_035045545.1 of Drosophila gaucha. NCBI lineage: Eukaryota > Metazoa > Arthropoda > Insecta > Diptera > Drosophilidae > Drosophila > Drosophila gaucha. Next base: position 80,139 of record JAWNOY010000113.1, read on the forward strand.
ACTGCCAACGCCAGCTCCGGCATCGTCTAGTCCCAGCACCGATGGTTGCTTCCAGCGAAATGCGCAATCATCGTCTTCCCTGTACGATTTGCTCGTTCAGTCGGGTTCTCATGCGGCGTATATTGCGCCGTCAACTGATGCCTCACCCCAAGCTAGTCCAGAAATGTTTTAAATGCTCGGCTGGTGAAGTGTGTACCATTATCTGTGATGAGCACCTTGGGTACCCCGAATCGGGCCAAGATCCGCTCCCGAAATGCTTTTTGTAGCGTCGTTGTGTTAGCGCTTCGGAGCTGCACCATCTCCGTCCACTTGGAGAATCTGTCGATGAACACCAACAGCATGGTATTCCCGTGCTTGGACCTCGGCAAAGGTCCCACGAAGTCGGCTCCTCGGGGATCTGTGTCAGCATCAGCCCGCTGCCTAGAGTTGGCTCTGCTTATACCGCTGACACAGTTCACATTTTTGCACATATGTGCGCACATCCCTATACAGCCCAGGCCAATAAGAGCAAGCTGCTATCCGTTCTATTGTTTTCTGGCTTCCAAGGTGTCCCGCCGCCACTGCGTCGTGGTTTTCCTTTAATACCTGTGCTCGCTTGCCTTTTGGTACTCATAGTTTCCACGCCGCCACATCCTCGTGCCCGGCGTGATGTGGGATATGCCGATACAATTCCACCGCCTCTTCTACATAGTCAGGGAATTTTTTGGGCTTCACTTTTAGCTCCCGCCGCAGCTTCTGGATCCATGGACACTGGTCGTTCGCCTGTCCCTCAGTGTCACTAGTACCCGACATGTCTCCTCGGGCAGTGGCTGTCAAAGCCATCGAGATATGGCCTTATCTTCCGGATGCCCCAGATTATTGCCAGATACTCCTTCTCGGTTGTAAAATAATTCCGCTCCTCATTATTGAGTGTTCTGCTGTCATATGATATGACGCGCTCCCCATCCTCTGATGATTGCGTCAGTATTGCTCTAAGTCCATAGTTGCTTGCATCCGTTTGCAAACAAAATGTTTTGGACAAATCTGGACATGCCAGCACCGGGCTTCTGTTAACTTGGCTTTGACCGTCTCAAAATCCTTTTGCCGTTCCTCTGTCCAATCCCACTTGGTGCTTTTCTTCAGTAATGCATTGAGGGGATGCACTGTTGTTGCAAAGTCTGGAACAAATCGGCGATACCATGACTCCACTGCAACATATTGCCTCAGCTCCTTAATATTGGACGGTGGCTTCAATTCTGCTGTCGCCGCTACTTTTTCTCGGTCAGTTCGGATTCCATTCTCCGTCACTCTGTGCCCCAAGTATTTTAGCTCCTTCTTGAAAAAATCGCACTTGACGATATTGATTTTCAAGTTGCTCGAAGTCATCGAAATACCTCCCGCATATTGTCCATATGTTCTTGGCGAGTTTTTCCAATCACTATGTCATCCAAATCAAATGCATGCGGCTTCATATCTGGACCAATGACTTGATCCAATGCTCTCTGGAATGTTGCTGGAGCCGAATGGAGTCCAAATGGCATCACTTTCCATTGAAACAGTCCCTTTCCTGGAACTGTAAATGCCGTCAGTGGCCGGCCGGATTTCTCCGTAGGGATCACTAACAAAGCTGCTTGTTGCTCCGGCGTCGATCGTGGCCATAAACGATGCGGCGCCAATTCCAACCGTCGCCGAAAGCTTTGCACCCTCGTCGTAGTTGGCGGGTGCCGCTGGTTGTTTCCCGTCTGGCAAACAGGCGTGCTGATTCCGATCCGCCCACATAGCCAGTAGAACTCCAGCATGGCGTTCCGGCACTCTATTGCCCAGTGGCCCTCTTGGCCACGCACGCGGCACGCCCTCGCTGGGTTCTGGAGGTGGGTAGTCGGGCCTTCCATTTGCCTCCTTGGAGCTGGCCTGGGCTTTGCCATTTCTGTCTCCCGGCTGGGGTGGTGTGTGTCTCCCATGCTACCACTCCCAGCGTCGTTCATGGTATTAAATCTTGTTCTATCTGGCTCATTTTGCTGGCGCAGCTTTTCTCGATCTTTTTCGAGCTCTTCGAACACATCGGGGAGCAGCATCAGCTCTGTCAGTCTGCGAAACTGGTACTGCCGACCGTATGCACGTAGGTCGGGAAGGCGCATTAGCGTCTGCATCTCCACCATATATATCTTAAACGGCTCTCCCATAGTCTGTCGTCTCCGAGTCACTTCGTCTTTCAAATTTTCGATGTAATCTCGTGGTAAGAATTACTTCTGAAAATTTGATAGAGAGAGTTCTCAGAGAGAGTGTTGACGTGTTTTTTTTGTGCTCCGCAATCTTTTCATTTATTTTATTCTAAAACTGCATTTAATTTTATTGCTTGTTTATTTATTTTCCTTGATATAACAAGTGCTTGTTTTTGTGCAAAGATTCGCCTGTTGGATTGTGAGTAACTTGTTATCTTAATTTTACTTTTTTTTACGGCGTCTGTCGCTGCATTTTCGGCAATTTGTTTTGCTTTGATCTCTTTTAGCGCTTCCCATATATATGATTTTTTCGATCCCCTGAAGAAATTGTCATTGTCGAAAGATTCCTTGCCCGCAAAAATTAAATCTCCCAACAAAAGTAAAGTAAAGTAAAGCTTCTGTTGATTACCTCTTTCTAATGATGTACCCTGTCTTTTGTGACTTTTTGAAATAAATGTCTTTGACTGCAAATTCGTTGCTATCGAAAAAAAAATCTCTCCTATTTTTTAATTGCTGTAGCTTGGTCAAATGAACCAGTATCAGTAAAAAATGAAGTCTTTCGAGATTGTTTGGATCCCCTTCTAATAATAGCGTCCCAGCAGTTCCCACCTTTTTTTTTTCCAATTGAAATAATTGTAATTGTTTGAAAATTCGTTAGTCTCAAAATGAAATCTCCCCCATACTTTGCATGGTTGTATCTAAAGTATTGTAAAGTTTTTTGAGCTTGTGTTTATTCATTCTTTCTAATGGCATAAGCTGTCTTGCCATGGTTTTTGTGAGCTCTTGAAAAAAATATAATTGACTGAAAATTCGTTCAATAATTAAATCTCTCCCAACTGTGGTCAATTGAACTCCTATCGATAAAAAGTAAAATCTATTGAGCTTGTGTTGATCCCCTCCTTACAAAACCGTACCAGCAGTGCAACCATGATTTGTTCTACATATTGAAATTAATGTCATTGTCTGAAGAATCGTTGGTCTCAAAAATTAAATCTCTCCCAACTTTGATTTGCTCTAACTACATCTTTCTAATTTCGTACTCTGTCTTTTGTGACTTTTTGAAATAAATGTCGTTGACTGCAAATCGTTGCTCTCTAAAATTAAATCTCTCCCTACTTTGAATCGGTATAAATAATCGGTAAAAAATAAAGTGTTTCGATGTTGCGTTATCCCCTCCTCATAATGGCTTACCAGCAGTGTAACCATTTTTTTTTTGACTTATTGAAATATATGTCATTGTCAAAAAATTCGTTGCTCTCAAAAGTGAAATCTCCCACAAACTTTGAATGGCTGAAACCAAAGAAAACATAAGTTTTTCGAGCTTGTGTTGACCAAGTCCTTCTAATAGCGTACCCTGTCTAACAATAGTTTTTATGACCTTTTGAAATAAATGTCATTGACTGAAAATTCGTTGATCTCAAAAATTAAATCTCTCCTAGCTTTGAATCGCTGTAGCTTAGTCAAATAAACCAATATCGTTAAACTATATATATATTTAGGCATACGTATATAAGAGCCCAGCTCCTCACAGCAAACTCCATAACAGTTGGTGTAAGCCCCGCAACGACGAACGCGACACAGACACACAGGAGTGGCTCTCTGTCGCACTCGGCTATTCAGCAATGGGCTCGTGTCGCATACACAGGCGAACAACTAACCGTTAGCCGAAGTGCCGTTCGCGTTTGCGCAGCGATAGCTGATGCAGTCGCGCATACGCCAGACATACAAAGGCGCCAAGATAACGGGGCTTCGGCGAATGGAATGTTCGAGAGAATCACGCGATGGCACCGTTAAGTGGACACGAGTACCATAAGCAGGCCCCGGTCCAGCACGAAGCAGGGACTGCCGCTGGCATATAAAAGGGAGAGGCAGAAGACGGCATGTATGATTACCAAAGTACCAGTGAAAGACCAAAAACCAGAGAAACGTGAATGTGCAAATCAAAACGCAAAGTGTCAAAGAAAAATGATCAGCGAAGGACATCGAAGGACACAAGGACATCGAGGGATACGCAAGGCCGAGCCGAGCTCACCAACCTCCATGGCCGAATTTCGCCTGCAAGAGAGGAAGTGCCTACCGTAGCAGTAGAGGAAGAGGCCGAGGTGCAAGACGGCATGGACAACATGGCGAGACTCAGTATACCATCGACGAGTGCGGCCACGCGCCTACAGGATCGGCAACAGAGACACTGTGGGTGTCCAACCTCGACTCCACAGCCTGAGGTGAGGACACGGGGAGCGATTCCAACTGCACCCGAATATACTAAGGTGGCTAAGCAGGTGCGAGAGTGGGGCTTCCGGATGGATCAACGAAGCCTCTGGAGTTTTTGGAACGGGTGGAGTGGTTGGCGGAGACATACGTCTAGAGCTGGACCTGGTCTCGAGAGCTATGCAAGAGTTGCTGAAAGGAACGGCATTAAAATGGTACATAGCCAACAATAGGCATTGGACGTCATGGTCGACCTTCGTATCAAATTTTCAGATGTAATTCTTACCACGAGATTACATCGAAAATTTGAAAGACGAAGTGACTCGGAGACGACAGCCTATGGGAGAGATATATATGGTGGAGATGCAGACGCTAAAGCGCCCACTCCGCTACGCAGCGGAACGAGAGCTCAAATATATCTATAACAACAGCCTTCCCGACCTACGTGCATACGGTCGGCAGTACCAGTTTCGCAGACTGACAGAGCTGATGCTGCTCGCCGATGTGTTCGAAGAGCTCGAAAAAGATGGAGAAAAGCTGCGCCAGCAAAATGAGCCAGATAGAACAAGATTTAATGCCATGGACGACGCTGGGAGTGGTAGCATGGGAGACACAGACCACCGAAGCCTGGAGACAGAAATGGCAAAGGAGAGGCCAGCTCCAAGGAGTCAAATGGAAGGCCCGACTACCCACATCCAGAACCCAGCGAGGGCGTGCCGCGTGCGTGGCCAAGAGGGCCACTGGGCAATAGAGTGCCGCAACGCCATGCTGGAGTTCTGCTGGCTATGTGGGCGGATCAGAATCAGCACGCCTGCTTGCCAGACGGGAAACGACCAGCGGCACCCGCCATCTACGACGAGGGTGCACAGCTTTCGGCGACGGTTGGAATTGGCGCCGTATAGTTTAAGGCCACGATCGACACCGGAGCAACAAGCAGCTTTGTTAGTGAAAAACTCGCTAACAGGCTCGGTGACGTGGCCCGGTGTAGCACCACACGGAGGTTGATTCGACTGGCAGACGCAAGCTGCACCCAAGTTTACAAACTCCTGGAGGCGACAGTCCACTTGGGGAGGCGAGAGGTGAGGATACCGTTGCTGATTCTGCCTGGGGTGATCGACAACTTAATGCTGGGCTGGGACTTCTTGGTCACCATGGGCATCACAGTGAAGTGCGCCGGGCTGAAACTGGAGATTGCGCCGAGGAACCCACGACATGGCGCTCAACTGGAGAAGAGATTGTCTGTGGCAATCGGCACAAGCACGGCAACCCTGGGGGTGGAAAAGGCGTCCGGAAAGCCAATTCACGAGGATGTGGAAGTGGAGGCGTTTCTCAAAAGAGAATTGGCAGCCTTCGACAACATCAAGGGAACCTCGAAGATCACCGAACACCGGATCACGATGCATGACGAGCGACCCATCAAGCAGAGGTATTTTCCGAAAAATTCCAAATGAGAATAAGAGGGTCAGCTCAACGCCAGATCAGTGAAAGATGCCTACCCGTTGCCGCGGGTGCTTATGTTTAATGTATTGTTCACATTTTTTATTATACTGATTGAGATACTCCTGCTATCCGCAAGGACTCGCCTCCAATTGGCACACTTGGCTGCCTGATGCGCTTTTTACAAAGGCACTCCGCATGAGACAGTGTACTCACTCCGAGTCCGCACGGCTTCACCGTAAATAGCACTCACACACTCGAAGATTAGCTTAAGCTGCCCAACAATGTCCTGTCTTGGTGGCAGTTGTTGCTGAAGAGTCTTGAGTGTCTGTTCTGAGCCGCAGGTTGTAGTGCCTCGCCTGATCGTGTGCAGCTCTCTCCAAGCTGCGCCTCACAATCTGGAACACCTCTGCCAACTTGTTCGCTTTCTCAGTTGGGCTTTGCGTTGCTTTCCCGGTTACCACGTCGTACAGTGCTTTGGGCAGCCTCGGCTCTCGTCCCTGCGTTAGGAAGGCTGCACTGCAGCCAGTCGATGCTGAGACACTGCTGTTGACTGCCAACGCCAGCTCCGGCATCGTCTAGTCCCAGCACCGATGGTTGCTTCCAGCGAAATGCGCAATCATCGTCTTCCCTGTACGATTTGCTCGTTCAGTCGGGTTCTCATGCGGCGTATATTGCGCCGTCAACTGATGCCTCACCCCAAGCTAGTCCAGAAATGTTTTAAATGCTCGGCTGGTGAAGTGTGTACCATTATCTGTGATGAGCACCTTGGGTACCCCGAATCGGGCCAAGATCCGCTCCCGAAATGCTTTTTGTAGCGTCGTTGTGTTAGCGCTTCGGAGCTGCACCATCTCCGTCCACTTGGAGAATCTGTCGATGAACACCAACAGCATGGTATTCCCGTGCTTGGACCTCGGCAAAGGTGCCACGAAGTCGGCTCCTCGGGGATCTGTGTCAGCATCAGCCCGCTGCCTAGAGTTGGCTCTGCTTATACCGCTGACACAGTTCACATTTTTGCTCATATGTGCGCACATCCCCATACAGCCCAGGCCAATAAGAGCAAGCTGCTATCCGTTCTATTGTTTTCTGGCTTCCAAGGTGTCCCGCCGCCACTGCGTCGTGGTTTTCCTTTAATACCTGTGCTCGCTTGCCTTTTGGTACTCATAGTTTCCACGCCGCCACATCCTCGTGCCCGGCGTGATGTGGGATATGCCGATACAATTCCACCGCCTCTTCTACATAGTCAGGGAATTTTTGGGGCTTCACTTTTAGCTCCCGCCGCAGCTTCTGGATCCATGGACACTGGTCGTTCGCCTGTCCCTCAGTGTCACTAGTACCCGACATGTCTCCTCGGGCAGTGGCTGTCAAAGCCATCGAGATATGGCCTTATCTTCCGGATGCCCCAGATTATTGCCAGATACTCCTTCTCGGTTGTAAAATAATTCCGCTCCGCATTATTGAGTGTTCTGCTGGCATATGATATGACGCGCTCCCCATCCTCTGATGATTGCGTCAGTATTGCTCTAAGTCCATAGTTGCTTGCATCCGTTTGCAAACAAAATGTTTTGGACAAATCTGGACATGCCAGCACCGGGCTTCTGTTAACTTGGCTTTGACCGTCTCAAAATCCTTTTGCCGTTCCTCTGTCCAATCCCACTTGGTGCTTTTCTTCAGTAATGCATTGAGGGGATGCACTGTTGTTGCAAAGTCTGGAACAAATCGGCGATACCATGACTCCACTGCAACATATTGCCTCAGCTCCTTAATATTGGACGGTGGCTTCAATTCTGCTGTCGCCGCTACTTTTTCTCGGTCAGTTCGGATTCCATTCTCCGTCACTCTGTGCCCCAAGTATTTTAGCTCCTTCTTGAAAAAATCGCACTTGACGATATTGATTTTCAAGTTCGTTGCTCGAAGTCATCGAAATACCTCCCGCATATTGTCCATATGCTCTTGGCGAGTTTTTCCAATCACTATGTCATCCAAATCAAATGCATGCGGCTTCATATCTGGACCAATGACTCGATCCAATGCTCTCTGGAATGTTGCTGGAGCCGAATGGAGTCCAAATGGCATCACTTTCCATTGAAACAGTCCCTTTCCTGGAACTGTAAATGCCGTCAGTGGCCTGCTGGATTTCTCCGTAGGGATCACTAACAAAGCTGCTTGTTGCTCCGGTGTCGATCGTGGCCTTAAACGATGCGGCGCCAATTCCAACCGTCGCCGGAAAGCTGTGCACCCTCGTCGTAGATGGCGGGTGCCGCTGGTTGTTTCCCGTCTGGCAAGCAGGCGTGCTGATTCCGATCCGCCCACATAGCCAGTAGAACTCCAGCATGGCGTTCCGGCACTCTATTGCCCAGTGGCCCTCTTGGCCACGCACGCGGCACGCCCTCGCTGGGTTCTGGAGGTGGGTAGTCGGGCCTTCCATTTGCCTCCTTGGAGCTGGCCTGGGCTTTGCCATTTCTGTCTCCCGGCTGGGGTGGTGTGTGTCTCCCATGCTACCACTCCCAGCGTCGTCCATGGTATTAAATCTTGTTCTATCTGGCTCATTTTGCTGGCGCAGCTTTTCTCGATCTTTTTCGAGCTCTTCGAACACATCGGGGAGCAGCATCAGCTCTGTCAGTCTGCGAAACTGGTACTGCCGACCGTATGCACGTAGGTCGGGAAGGCTGTTGTTATAGATATATTTGAGCTCTCGTTCCGCTGCGTAGCGGAGTGGGCGCATTAGCGTCTGCATCTCCACCATATATATCTTAAACGGCTCTCCCATAGTCTGTCGTCTCCGAGTCACTTCGTCTTTAAAATTTTCGATGTAATCTCGTGGTAAGAATTACTTCTGAAAATTTGATAGAGAGAGTTCTCAGAGAGAGTGTTGACGTGTTTTTTTTGTGCTCCGCAATTTTTTCATTTATTTTATTCTAAAACTGCATTTAATTTTATTGCTTGTTTATTTATTTTCCTTGATATAACAAGTGCTTGTTTTTGTGCAAAGATTCGCCTGTTGGATTGTGAGTAACTTGTTATCTTAATTTTACTTTTTTTACGGCGTCTGTCGCTGCATTTTCGGCAATTTGTTTTGCTTTGATCTCTTTTCGGGGCGCTTCCCAATTCCCAATTTTACACTTGTTTGTGTGTGTATTGCTTCAAGCAGTGTGATCGTTTTGTTCGTTTTGCTCTGCATACGAAATCCGCTCTTGAGTTTTACTCGTTTTAATCTCTGTGCTTCTTCTTGCATTTGATCTTTTTCCCTCTTTTTGCGCTCTCGTAATTTATATTTTTGCCTTTTGTTTTTGTTTGACCCCTGTTGTCAATAATGTCGTTCTGCAAGAAGTCTTGTACATTTCGCCAAGCTGCTGATTCCGCACAGCCTCAATTTATTAGTTGCTGGCTGTGTGAAAATATTATGCATGCTAAGTGTGGTGGTCTCACAGGACGTGATTGCGACCGAATAACCAGGGCTGACTTCAGTCGACTCTGTGTTCGTGCCAACAATATTTGTATTTGTAGGCACCTGCGATAATAATAAGTCTTTTATGGTTTTAAGTTTGAGCGGTATATTTTGGACATCGATGCGCTTATGTTTAATGTATTGTTTACAATTTTTTTTATACTGCCTGAGGTACTGATGCTATCCGCAAGGACTCACCTCCATTGGCACACTTGGCTGCGTGATTCGCTATTTACGAAGGCACTCCGGCTTTCCGAGTGCGATACGTCTCTCTTGCACGTAGAGGATTCGCTCTGGGTACACTAGGTTATCGCCAGGATTCGCTGCTGTATACTCCGGCGCTCCGCACGGATTTCATACAGGCTCTCCTACTGGCTGACTTCCTCTCGAGCACTCCTACGAATTCGCAAGAGACAGTGAACTCACTCCGAGTCCGCACGGACACACCGTAAATAGCACTCACACACTCCAAGATTCGGTAAGGCTGCTTATCTGTTAAATCTGCCCACCAGTGGTGGTGGCAGTTGTTGCTGAAGAGTCTTGAGCATGGTGTGCTGGGTTGTCCTTTCAGGTCCCTCGATTTCCTTGCGTATCCCTCGATGTCCTTGCGTGTCCTTCGATGTCCTTCGCTGATCACTTTTCCTTGACACTTTGCGTTTTGATTTGCACTTTCACGTTTCTCCACTTTCATTGGTACTTTGGTAATCATCCCCGCCGTGAGCTGCATTTCCCTTTTACATGCCAGCGGCAGGCCCTGCTTCGTGTTGGACCGGGGCCTGCTTATGGTGCTCGTGTCCACTTAACGGTGCCATCGCTTGATTATCTAGAACATTCCATTCGCCGAAGCCCCGTTATCTTGGCGCCTTTGTATGTCTGGGGTCTGCGCGACTGTATCAGCTATCGCTGCGCAGCCGCGAACGGCACTTCGGCTAACGATTAGTTGTTCGCCTGTGTGTGCGATACGAGCCCATTGCTGAATAGCTGAGTGCGACAGAGAGCCACTCCTGTGTGTCTATGTCGCATTCGTCGTTGCGGTGTTTACACCAACCGTTATGGAGTTTGATGTGACGAGCTGGGCCCTTATATACATATGCCTAAATGTATATATACCATTATATTGCTCCTCACACTCCCCTCTTCCTTCTGGAAAAACACGATGCTTTCGTGTTTTGAATCTTTGCGCCAAAGTGTCGCGCATGCGTCCGTTTGCAAGCAGTGCAGTGACGCATTTCTGCGCCTGCTGTTAACAGCAAGGAGTGCTGTGACACATTTGGGTGCTCGACTCACTTTTGAGTTCTGTTAGTAGCATTTGGGCGTCTGCTGTTAACAGCAATTAGTGTTGTGACGCATTTGAGCGCTCGACTCACTTTGCTTTCTGTTAGTAGCATTTCTGCGCCTGGCTGTTAACAGCAATTAGTGTTGTTAAGCGTGATTCAGCGATCCTCTGTTGTTACGATCAGCTGTTTGCGCCACCACGTTGTGTGCAAATATTACCCCTTTTCTTTTTTTTTCTCTTTCTTTTCTCTCAGTTTGGCCGTCTCGCTCCTTTCACCCCGCAGTGAGTACACGAAGTATTTGCGCTATTCAGTTTTTAATAATTTACTTCTTTTTTTTTTTTTCTTTCTCCTTCCCTTCTCCTCCTCATTCCTGTTTGTAAACACGGCGACCCGTGCGCGAGTAGCTCGTTCGTCCACACGATCCGTGCTGCTCGGCCCTGAGAGGTCACGGTCCG
>JAWNOY010000115.1:0-46885 GCA_035045545.1 Drosophila gaucha
TTTTGAACGAAGTTGATTTTTAATATATTTTATCCTCTCCTGTGCTCGTTCCTGGTCATCCTTCTTGGTTCTAGGTACCTCTGTTGGAGTAGTTTCTTGATCCTGCCACCGCGCTTTGTATTCTTGAGTGGCTTTTTCTCTCGTCGTGCCCTATACTCAGTTAGTGTGAGTGGGCGGGATCCATTGGTGGGATACAAATCAAACGCTTCTTCTAGCGTTGGTGCGTCCCTTTGCTCGATAGGAGCAGATTTTGCCTAGGTAATATCTTCAGCGTTCTTTAGTGATAATGCATGTTTTGCGTTTCACTTTTGTGCTTTTTTTTTTTGCTTTGGAGCACTTTGCAGAATTGAAACGTTATAGTCTACGGTTATTTTGGTTCACAATTTTTTCGAATGGCATAACGGCACAAAAATTTTTTCTATATCATTCTTTGCTACTACAGGGTATATTGCGTTCGGCTCGCTTGAATTTAGTCTGTCTTATTAGTGAATAGTCCTGGGTTTAAAGAACACCTGTCACGGTCGCCATTTAGATTGACCATTTATAAAAACACATTGAACTGGCCCAATTAGTATAGCACGCTGAAATTATGCTCACTTGTAAGGTTGCTTCTTGCATAATCTTTATTTGAAGTTATAAAGTATGCTAAACCTAAGTAGATTATGTATATAGAGTTCTGCCGCTGAGAGCAGCGACAGAACGGGAGAGCATAGTATGCATGTATATATGTATATGCATATGGCATATACATATATTAGACAGGCGCGGCAAATCCCAGTCCACACATGTGTAAGTGGCTGATCGTATTTCAGTTGTTTATCTTTGCGCTCGCCTTCTGTATGTTTATGCATAGCGACAAAGTGTCACAATGTGCACATATAGTATACACTATCATGTGTTGATCATATGACGCAATTATATGTAGAATATTCTACATTGCGTCGGGTATTATTAATATGTTATTGAACATACTACATATAGAAAGGGAGAGTGGTCGGATGAAAGGTCAGTGAGTATTTTTTTGTCACTGCAAAGTCAATAAAGTCTGGTAGCTTTCTAGGGTCTGCTGGCCAATATGTAGCCCTACCCAGAGAAACAAAATTAAGTTTATTCCTTATTTTGATTATTGCATTATATAACTGCTTTCGTTTGGGGTTCACAAGTCGAGATCCCCAGAGCGTGTGCTTGGAATTGTGGTCTCCTGCTGCTATGAATCGATCCCCAAGAGATCTGTAAAAGTCCGTGAATTGACATTCAGAGATTGAAAGGCGCTGCGGACAGTAAATAGCGGCTATGATAAGTTTGCTCTTTTCCGTTTGTACGTTTATAGAAGTAGCTTGCAGATAATTTGTTGAAAACCTTTTATGAAAGTGGTGTTTTATGCGATTTCTAATTAAAATTCCGGTTCCGCAGTGTGCTTTTCTGTCCAGTTGATCTGTACCGTAGAACAAATAACCCCATATTTGGAAGTTGTTTTTGTTTGTTAGTAATGATGTTGAGCGGGCCGGTTTTTCTAGACTTGTGCTTAGACCACTAGCAAACGAGATGCCCTTAATGGTTTTTGCCGGGTAAAATGAAGACATGACTACTTTGGCGAAGAATACATCTGGTGTAATTTGGGAAGTTAGAGCTCCGTTTGGTGTGTTCTGATTACGTGCCGTTGGCATGCGTCTGATACGTCTTTTTAAATTTTTGTAGACTGGACAGCCTCGGTAGTTTTCTGTCTGGATTCCTCCACAGTTTCCGCACTTTTTCGTGTTTATATCATCTTTGTTGGCGGAGCAGGTGGAAGATTCGTGAGAGTCACCACAAGCGACGCAGACTGGTCGTAGCGTGCAGTATGACTTGGTGTGCCCATATTCCTGGCAAATTGAGCATTGCACTGGAGCGTTGCGCTTGTGCGGTTCTTCTACAGTGATTCTACGATTCAACAAAAACTGTAGATTATATATTGGGTGCACTTAGTTTTTCTTTAGAGTTTTGCTCTCTGGCTCGAGCTAAACTCTGAAGAGTGGGTGCTGCACTTGTTTTTATACTCTGTTCTCAAAGGGAAAAGAGTATATTGGATTTGTGCAATGTCCGTCTTGCTGTTTGTCCGTCTGTCTGTATGAACGCGCAGCATTTGGATACCATAAAAGCTAGAGACTTGTAATTTGGAATATATACGCGTGTGTACCCGCTTCAGATCAAGTTTAAGTATTTTTCCGATACGTCTACAGGGGGCGTGGCATATCGTGAAATGCTATATCTATTAAGATTAAAACACTGTTATTTTCGGCAATATTTTAGTCTAAGAATTGAGATTGGATGATAACACAGTCAGTGATGACCGTTAGGGGCTCAAGGTGGCCGAATGGAGTTGGTGTGCGCATGTTGTGTATGGCAGTTTTCTACAGAATGTTGTCGTAAGTGCAGCACTGCAGTTTCCAATTGGTACCACCTGGTTACCGCAGTCGGCTATGATGTTGTTTACCGCGAAATTGGGGATAGTGCTATTGTGTTAAAGGGGTGCAGGATTATTTTCTTACATGCTAAGTTAGGCTTAGGATATTTTATAATAAAATGTAGAAAATTATCGTTTAACAAAACTCTTATTTGAGCTACTTCCATTTGGTCTGTAATAGTAATATTGGTAGAATGTTCATTAATTAAATTTTGCAAATCGTTGGCGTCTAAAATTGCGGGATTAATTATTCCAATTTTGGTAAGTGTGACCGACAACATTAAGGCTTCAAGTTCGGAAATAATAATCCTATTTCTTGAAAGCAAGGTTTCGTACAAATGTTCTGTAATGATTTCTTTCACCTTTGCATTTTTTATTAAAATATTTACTGAGTTTGTTAATCAGTTTATCTGCTCTTGGGTCTTTGTGTTATTATTTATCTGCCTATTTTCTGAATCTACAAGCTCTTTTTGTGTTAATTTTAGGGTTTCCAAATCATTGAAATCTGGAGTACGAGCTAAAAACTTTAATGCTGGGCCTAAAAGATTAATACTTCTAGCGTGTCTATGGTGTACATTTACCGTTGCTATGAGAGTCCTTATGTGTCGTAAGTCTGATTCCAGTATCTCTCTCATGTGTGATTGCGGGAAATGGTTTTTTAGTTGTTCTGTTTCCTTTACTATTGCCGCGTACATGGTTAGGTTACTTGAGTGTTTTATGTACTGGAAGTCTTCCTAAATAATTACGTCCCCGTCCGTAACTGGTATGTAGTTTGAATTTGTGAAGTCGGTTATTTAAGCCATTATTGGTATGGCGAGAAGCAGTGTTGTCCAAATCCTGGTATGTCGATAAAGGAAAAAAGAAGGAAGATAAGAATTGCTGTTACCTCAGATTATCCTTATGAGCCACCCTCTCTTTTATTAAGACTGTGGTCCCCAAGTCAGCTTCCACTGTTTCTTCGGTGCACAAGGTCGTAAGTCTCTTGTTTGATTTTACAAGGACAAGGACAAGTCAGGCGCCTGTCGAGATGAACTCCGAGATACGTAACATAATGAGCTTGGGGAAGTTGCTTGTTGTTTAGGGTCAGCGGAGGACAGCTTTGCCTGTTGAGAGTGAACGTTACGTGTTTGCACTTTTGTTCGTTTATTTTAATGCGCCAGTCTGCTAGCCACTGTTCCACTACTACCAGATGATCAGCTAGTTGTACTGTTGCTTGAACTGGGCATCTAGAGCGACTTAGAATCGCGGTGTCATCAGCAAACGTAGATGTTGTAAGACGTACGCTTGTAGGGATATCCGCTGTGTAGAGGACATATAGGGTTGGCCCGAGTACGCTGCCTTGAGGAACTCCAGCTTCTATAATGTAGTCCTCAGACATAGTAGATTTGCATCTCACTGCAAATACTCTATTGTAAAGATACGATTCAAAAAGCTTGTGAGTGTATTCAGGCAGTATCGTTTTGATTTTGTACATGAGGCCATCCAACCAGACACAATCGAATGCCTGAGATACATCAAGAAATATCGCACTGCAGTATTCCCGATGTTCAAATGCAGTACGTATTTCTGATGTTAAACGGTTAACTTGCTCTATAGTTCCATGGTTTTCTCGAAACCCAAATTGATGTGCTGGGATTATGTTGTGCTCTCTCAAATATGGAACTAGACGCGTTAGGATGCATTTTTCAAGTAGCTTTGACAGGCATGACAGAAGGCTTATTGGTCTGTACGATGATGGTGTTGTGTGATCTTTTCCTGGTTTCGGTATCATTATGATGACAGACTTTTTCCATTTTTTTGGGAAATATCCAAGTCTAGTAATTGCGTTAAATAGAGTGCAGATGAGGCAAATTGCACAGTTCGGAAGTTCAATTATCATTTTTGGTGTTATTAGATCTTCGCCGGGACACTTTTTTGGTTTTAATTGTTCTCTGATGATTTTGGCAATCTCATTCGGGTGAAATTCAATTGGCTCGGTCGCAGTTTGGATGTGAGTTTCTGCGGACGGTAGTACAAATGAATTGGTTGCAAGATTTGGTTGAAAAACTTTTCGAAGATGAGAGGCAAATGTGCTGGCTCTGTCTTTGTCGCTGCGGGCCCAACTGCCAATAGAGTTTCTAATTGGAATGACTGTTTCAGTTGGCGCGCTAAGACTGGGGTGAGCTTTCCAGAGTGGATGCTTTGTACTGGTTGGCGATAATTGCTCTATGTACCGATGTTGTGCGTTTTCTTCTTCCCGCTTAAGAGCCCTGGTGAGTCTCCGTGTAGCTTCCTTAAGCAGTTGCTTTGATGATGGCGATCTGTGGTACTGCCAGTTTCGTCGCAGTCGTCGCTTTTCCAACACAAGTTGTTCAATTTGCAGATTGGTTTTCGATTGGTTGGTTTGCACGTTCCTCTCTTGTGGCGTTGAGATTTTGGCTGCTGCAATGAGAACAGATTGCAATGCGTCGACGGAGCTGTCAATTTCGGCTTCGATGTTGAGCTGCTCGGGTAAATCGATGTGGGAACTCACATATTTCTGACTTAAGACAATCGCTCTGGCGGGTTTTTGTACATAAGCCAATCAGTTCTGTGAGTTGTGAGCCAATGTGGATGATCTGCGATTTCCGGACATTGAAGAAGATTGAATAGAACAGGAGAGTGGTCGGATGAGAGGTCCGTGAGTGCTTCGGCACTTATCAGATTCCGTGCGATGTTTTTTGTCACTGCAAAGTCAATCAAGTCTGGTAGTTTTCTAGGGTCTGCTGGCCAATATGTAGGCCTACCCGGAGAAACAAAATTAAGTTTATTTCTTATTTTGATTATTGAATTATATAACTGCTTTCCTTTGGGGTTCACAAGTCGAGATCCCCAGAGTGTGTGCTTGGAATTGTAGTCTCCTGCTGCTATGAATCGATCCCCAAGAGATCTGTAAAAGTCTGTGAATTGATCTTCAGAGACTGAGAAGCGCGGCGGACAGTAAATAGCGGCTATGTTAAGTTTGCTGTTTTCGTTTGTACGTTTATAGAAGTAGCTTGCAAATAATTTGTTGCAAATCCTTTGTGGAAGTGATGTTTGATGCGGTTTCTAATTAAAACTCCGGTTCCGCCGTGTGCTTTTCCGTCCGGATGATCTGTACCGTAGAACAAATAACCCCGTATTTGAAAGTTGTTTTTGTTTGTTAGGTGCGTTTCTGAGAACAGCATTACATCAATGTGTTTGTCATAGAGGAATTGAGTTATTTCATGTTTATGCCGTGAAACACCATTGGCATTCCACATGGCAATACAAAGAGAAGCCATTGATTATTTTGAGTGTTGGGATGCAAGCATCTGTATTAAAGTGTTTTGATTTTGCATAAGGTTTTCCATTGTTGTTCTCATGAATGTCCATCATGCTTTGCTGCAGATTGGTTATAAACGCTTCAATAGAACTTTGTGGTTGCTCCATGGGCTGCTGAACATTTGCCATATACGGCTCTGCTTGGATTTCATGAAGTGATGATGTTGAGGGGGCTGGTTTTTCTAGACCTGTTCTTAGAGCACTAGCAAACGAGATACCCTTAATGGTATTTGCGGGGCCAAATGAAGACCTGGCTGCTTTGGCGAAGAATACATCTGGTGTAGTTTGGGAAGTTAGAGCTCCGTAAGGTGTGTTATGATTTCGTGCTGCTGGCACGCGCTTGATACGGTTTTTTAAATCTTTGTAGACTGGGCATCCTCTGTAATTTGCTGTGTGGTTTCCTCCACAGTTTCCGCACTTTTTCGTGTTTATATCCTCTTTGTTGGCGGAGCAGGCGGAAGATTCGTGAGAGTCACCACAAGCGACGCAGACTGGTCGTAGCGTGCAGTACGACTTGGTGTGCCCATATTCCTGGCAATTTGAGCATTGCACTGGAGCGTTGCGCTTATGCGCTTCTTCTACAGTGATTCTACGATTCAACAAAAACTGTAGATTGTATATTGGGTGCACTTAGTTTTTCTTTAGAATTTTGCTCTTTGGCTCGAGCTCAACTCTGAAGAGTGGTTGCGGCACTTTGTTTTAATTTAATATATTTATGACGGTTTTTGCATGGAAGTTTTTATCTTTGAGTCCTCCAATGATTTCTGCGGGTGTCACTGTTGATTCAATTCCCTTTATGACAACTTGAAGTCCTTTGGAGCTTTTGAGCTGGTATGTATAAAAGTTTTTACCTACTTCATTCAGGTATTTGGTCACTACACGGTGGTCTGCTTCTGCATAAATTTGCACTTTTGTTTCGTGAATATTTCCTTTTCTTAAAGGAACTATATGAAATTTTGCGTTTCCAATTAGTGCTGATAGTTTGTTCACTAATGTACTTGAGCTTTGCTCGCGAATGTATATAGGTGGAGGCTTAACTTTTTTTGGTACGCCCCCTTCGTTTGATTCGGTCTGCTGAACAGGATGGGGATCAGCATCTGCGAGTATGGCATATCTATTTGGGTTCGATGCCCCCATGATTCCACCACTATTATTGCCTCGAGTAATTTTAAGTTTGTTTCCAGATTTTATATTTTGTGGGCTGAGCTTTCGCTTGATATGAATGTAGCGATCCATACCAGTCTGCACAGCCGAACCCGTTTTTTGATTTTGCTTAGGCTTATCGGCTTGCGTGTTTTTATTGTTTCCGAAATTGGCACTGGATTTTACACTCGATGTTGTAATTGAGTTTTGTGCTAACGATGCAGAAATTGATGACGGAGTCGTAATCGCGTTGTTAGTGACGTAGACCATTGCAGTTGTTGTTGATGATGCGATTGCAGTAGTTAAAGAGGTCATTGTGCTTGTTGTTAGTGCGGCGTGTGTCAAAATATTAATTATTCGCGATTAATGGAGAGGTGCACTGTGAGCTCCAAGTCTCTTGTGATACGGTCAGCAGAGCGGGAGAGCATGAACGTGCTCTCTGGTTTTCAGTATTCAAAAGAGCTGAGTTACTCTTTATTGTTGTTTTTGACGTTTCGTTTTCACGGGTTGAAAAGTATGAGTAGAACCCATTTCTTTGATCGGTAGAGCTTCTACGCTCTTTATTCTGAGCGTCGCTCATTTCGCGCGATTTATGCGTGGCTCTTTTAATGTTTTTATTAATTATTGCGATTGTTTTATTATTTTTTTTTTTATTATTTCTAGTAGAAGATTTCTAAACAGAATCTTTACAGCGTCCTTTCGCTATTGGATCATTCCAATACACTTAGTACTTTGATTATTTTTTCCAATTGTTTTATTTGTTTATTTTTTTTGTCGGAGCGCGCTCGAAACACGTCCATTCAATACAAAGCTTCGAATTTTAATGAAAATATGTTAATATGTAGTATTTCGCCTGTGTATGACGGAATGGGCGTCCAAGATATCGGTTACCATGAGATTTGTATAGCGAAAAGTAGTTGTCGGGAATGTCTCAATTAGTTTGTGTTGAATAAATGCTAGTATTGGCAATTCACATAAAATTGCGTTGACTGCGTCTTTCTTAACCACATCACATACTCTCTGGATGAGTGTTTCTCTGTCTGAGAAATACAAGATATGTCGATTTTTTTTTACCGAACATAATGACCGTTCTACCTGAAGCAGTTCAGCTTTCTTCAATTATTATCTGATTCTGAAAGCAGTTGACCGGCTTGTCTGTCTTTTCGACAGTGAAGGTAAGTAATAGTTCACTGTGTATCGTGGCAATATCAGTCTGTGCGTCTTCTTCTAACATGTGGATGTGGTGCCGGGACAGTGCGTCAGCGATGTAATTCTCTTTCCCTGGCTTGTAATAAATTTGGGCATTGTGTTCGTCAATGAAAGCTTTCCAACGCTTAATTTTGGCGTTCGGATTTCAATCTGAGACGGCGAAAATTAAGGGTTGGTCATCCGTGAAAATATTTAAATTTTTCACACCGTATAAGTAATTTCTGAGATTTTTTAGTGCTCACACTATGGCAAGAAGCTCTCTTTCGGTTGTTGCAACATTTAATCCCCTATCCTTTAGAGTTCTTGATATCATGGTTATCGGTTTGCCATCTTGTGATAAAACTGCCCGTAAACCAAAGGAGCAAGCATCTGTTGTCAAATCGAAAGCCTTCTTGTAATCTGGGTATAGCAACATAATATTTTCAGTCGCAAGAACCTCTTTAAGCTTCTCGAATGCCTGACGCAGACTGGTAGCTTTTTGGATTGCCCAGCTTACTTGCTAATCCCAGGAATGATTTTACATTAAATAACGTTGTTGGCTCTTCGTAATTACGAATTGCATCTACCTTCTTGGGGCATGTTCTTATGCCTCCTCGGGAGACTAAGAAACCCAAATACTCGACACTTTCCTTGAAGAAATTAGATTTTTCGCGCGAAACCCTCATATTGGCTACGTACAATTTATCTAAGACCCATGGTATCTGTTTAACATGATCATTCTTGTTCTCTGAAAAGATAAAAGATCTGTTCCCTGAGTACATCATCAATGCCTCTTTGGAAGATACTCGGGCACTTTTTAATCCGAAAGGAAGTCTGCAAAATTCGTATTTCCCATTTTCTACTGAAAAATCCGTTTTCTCTCTGTAACTTTCGGCGAGTAGTATTTGATGAAAGCCAGACTTTAAATTCAAGGTGGTAAGGTATTGTGATTTGCCTAAGTTTGCCAAAATGAAAACGACGTTGGGGATAGGATATTTGTCGTCAGTTGTTTTTGAATTGAGTTTTCTGAAATCTAGGACCAAACGTTTTTTTGTGTTTCCCTGTACGTCAGTCCCTATTTTATCTACAACTCAAATGGGGTTGTTATACGGTGACCGAGACGCCCGAATAATACCGTCTTTTAATATAGCTTGAGTTTCTGAATTTACGAAATCTGAGACGCCCATCGGGTATGGGTATAATTTTGATTATATGGGATCTTCGTTCTCTGTCCGGATCGTAGCAATGATATTAGTGTTGTATGGGAGAGCCCCGTTTGGTTCTGCAACCTGTTCGGTTTCCTAGCATTGATTGAGATTTTTCTTTTATATCTTTGGGTACTATTATATCCTCAACCTTTGTAAAATATACGTCCGAACATTTAAAAAATTTTATTACATCAGAGCCGTTGTTGGTTATAAGATTTTTGTTTTTTAAGTCAAGTACAACGTCAGTTTTTTTAAGTAAGTCAAGTCCAATTATTCCGCCAAATGTTGTCAGGTTTGGTAATAAGAAGAATGTCGTTTTTGTATTAAAGATTAAAGTATTATTATTTATGGTGTTATAACCGGGGATTGACTTTACATGGAATGGTTTATTTACGGAAATAATGTTTTTTAATTCTTTTAATGGTATGATTTAGTTCGTGGAAGCCTCCGTATCTATTAAGAATATAATATTTTTCCCTGCGATATCCCTTTCTATTAACGGGAGCAGGGAGTTGTTCCTAAAAAATTGACTTTGTCGTATTCCGTCAGGTCATCTTCAACGTTTTCTACTTCGTCCCCAGCTACTTCTAAGTATTCGCTATCGTCATTGTCTGTTGGGGCACTGTCTGAGGCTATATGATTGATTCTCTGTTGCTTCGGTCCCGTATACCTCGCACTACTACTAGTTGGTCTTTTATGTGCCTGTCCCTGACTGATGTATGCCTCAGGTTGAGTGCATTGTTGTTGCACTTGACAGTTTTGATTTTGTCTATAGGGCGGTTTGATTTCGTTGTCTAAAGCGTGAAGAGTTATCGATGTCCATTAGCTGGACTTGGTCTTGATTAGGTGGTTGGCCCTGTTTTTTATTAAAATGTGGATTTTTTCGCTCCTGATTAGATCTACCATCCGGTACTGAGCTCCTTTCCCTGCCCTGATTTTGTTCAGATTTTAGATTTCTTTCTTCGATGCTTCGGGCGAAATTACAATCGAAAATATATCGCTCGTGGTTAGCCTCGGATTTTTGGGCTAATGCTAAAGCAGAAAGAAGATCGGATGGTCTTGCAGAAAAAACAACGTCGCTTAACGCCTTTCTGGTTCCTGAAATAAATACGCGGAGCGTATTTGCCCTGTATTTTTCATTTAATGGGGCGGCTATAGTGTTGTCGTAGGTCATGATAGTCTTGTTTATAACTAGAGTCAGTTTTTTCTCCACCTCATCGTAGTACTGTAACAGAGTCAAACTCCCTTAGCGGAGTGTTGACATTTCCTGTTCTATTAAATACACTGGTCGTTTGTCAGCGTATGTAAAATCTAAACGGTTGATGATGGCCTTACAATTGAGAGGAGTGTCAAAAGATGAGGGAATCATAACGGCTGAACCTTTTTTTTTGTTCCTCATTATGTTAAGAGCTTGTTTGGAACTACCCTCGTATTTTTCGTACATGAGACGTATGTCTCGTTTTTACCCTCGAAGTCCGGCTTTTGTTCTTGCGCGGCAAGTGCGCTTGAAACTGCGGCTTCTACAATAGCCTTTAATTGCTCCCTGGTCATTGCCATGTTGACAGAATTTTAAGTTGTGGTTCTAAGTTTTTCGAATTTACTTAGTAGGTCTTCTAACTTACTATCTGACATAAGTCGTATTAACACAAAGAACAAAGGATTTTTGTTCCGTTTTTATGTTCTGATTTTTTTATTTTGGAAGAATTTTTCAAACCTTGAGACTATAGTTTTAAGTTTCAGTCAACACACACAATTTTGTAATTACACTTTATATTTTATTTTTATTTTTAGTATTTTACTTCAAAAATGATTTTCAAACATAATCACGTAAAGGAAAATGTCAATGAACTCTACTTACATGATTTGTTTACAATCTAATTTGCCGCTGTTGGTTCGCTTTGCTGCTACTGGTTGATGGCTTTGCTGCTGCTGCTGGTTGGTAGTTTCGCTGCGGTTGCTGGTTGGTACCTTCGTTGCTATTGCTGGTTGACAGCCTTTTTGTTTTTGGGCTTTGTTGTTAAAATAAATCTTAAACGTCCGAGGGTCTTACGGCTCGTTTTTTATGTTGTGGAACTTTTGTCTGTTTTAATACATTTTAGACGTCCGAGGGGCTTACGGTACGTCTTAATTTTTTATTTCTTTGAGTTCTTTCGCGTTAGGGAGCCAATTAATTAAGTTAAGACAAGAATGTTCGAGTACTGTTCTGCTTTTATTAAATTTATCAACTAATCTCAAAGAACATAATTACTTATAACCAATGCTAGCTTATGCCCTAAAAGTGCCGACTCCACGAATCGTGTCTGGTATCGGATAGCTGTGCAGAGCATTGCCCGCAACATTGTCACTGACTGCAGCTGCGCTGGCGTTGGGCAATATCCGCTGACGTTGCTGACCTTGCACATTTGTCTGCTGGTTATGCGCGATTGGCCTGTTGCTGGCCGATAATGTTAACTTAGACACAGCAGATGTATCCAACATGATATCTTAGAATGTCGTCCAAGGCTTTTTGGAAAATTGAAGGGGAATTCTTTAGGCCAAAGGGTAGTCTAGTAAATTCGTATTTACCTCCGTTGACGGCAAATGCTGTCTTTTTTATGTCTGTTTCTTTTAAAGGAATTTGATGGAACCAGCTTTTAAGGTCCAGGATTGTGAAGAATTTATTGTGCCCTAACTGGGCTATAATATCTCCTATTTCTGGCATAGGATAGCGGTCAGAGATTGTGAAAAATTGAGCTTGCGGTAATCTATTACTAATTGGTATTTCTTTTTTCCTAACGCGTCAGTTTTTTTTTGAAACGATCCATATTGGAGCGTTGTATGGTGATCTTGAGGGACGGATAATTCCGTCGTCAGCATTTCTGTAACCTGCTTTTCGACTTCTTCTTTAAGTGCAGTGGGATATGGGTAATGCTTGCAGTAAACTTATTTGTTCGAATTTCGCCTACCACGTTTGTTGTAAAAGTCAGTTTGTGTTCGGGGTCTGCAAATAACGTGTTAAATTCATGAGTTAATTGGTCTATTATCTGTTTTTGATTATCGGACATGTGTTCTGTTAGTAACTTTATACTGTTAACTGCTTGTGCAGGTAATTGCTTAATACGGATTTTACTGTTGCCATTTACCATGAGAATGTCATTGCTGACATCGATAATGACGTTTAGTTATTTCATTGTGTCGCTGCCTAGGATACCGTGAAAAGTCTTTAGCGTAGGCAATACGAAAAATTTTATTGGGAGGTTGTGTAATTTGAACAAATTTAGAAATATATGATGGGTAATAGCTATTTGTCCGGCGATTGAATTTGCGTAAAAGGCTCTCTTTATTCTCTATGGGGTTTTTTGCAAAAGAAGGTTGGATATAATTCTGGTTGGAACCGGTATCTATAAGAAAGTTGAACACTACGCAGTCCCTCGTTTTACATTTAAATTATGGCAACGAGGAACGATTTAGGCTAAAAAATTCACGTCAGACGTGTCTGCGATTTCAACTTGAGTGTCATCATTTGGGGGTGTTTCGTTTTCGTAAGGTAGCTCGGAAATACATTGTTCCTCCATAGCAACAAAATACTCCTGTTTGTTCATGTAGCTCGCGTATGCGTCAGTGTAAGCTTCGGCGTATGCAATTGCATAGGCGTTGGCATCGTTGGCAACTTGATCGTCCGCTATTTGTCCTTGGATCTGTCCTGTATTTATGTGGAATTGTCGTTGAAATTTAATTTGGTTTTGATCTGTCCTTGAAGACAAGGGTCTTTTTATATTAACCTGGTTACTGTCTGGCCTATTCATATAATTGATATTTCGAGTTCGAATGGATGAATCAATCCCCATTGGTTGTGGGGCTGGTTGTGGTTTGGGGGCTACTGGTCTTGAGGGTGTGTTAGGAACGTATTGTGGTTGTTGGAATATTGGTTTTGAAAAAGTATTTGGGTTTTATGAGTAGAAAATAGGCTTTGGTTGCTGGTACAGATTTGGATTAAAATTGGTTCTGTTAACAACATATAAGGTATTGAGGCGGAATGGGGGTTGTTGGTTATTCCTTTGTGGTAGCGATGGTAGTCTCACGGCGCGTACAGTGTTACGCATACCTTGGTTCTCAATCAGACGACACAAGTGGAGAGCATGTTGTAGGTCTGATGGTTCCTTGATAGCTAACAGTCTAGGCAAGTCTCCATTGAGACCCCTTATGAAAGTATCCAAGGCTTTATCCCTATAGATTTTAGTAAGAGCTCTTAAAGTTTCTAAGGATGAGTCGTGGTTGTTTATTTTATTCAGGTTCAGAGATAGGTGGTGGAAGACGTTCTGGTAGAATTCGTCTATGTATTGTCCGTGTTGATTGAGTGTGTATAATTGCTATTCCAGTATCTTAAGATCTCTGCGGTCAGCTAAATGATCTGTAAGGCACCAGGATATAGCCTTCCAGTTTAATGGAGTATTGTAAGCTTCCAATACGGCATCGGCTTCACCAACTATTTTACTACTTACTACCATTAAGATTCCGTAGTGTTTTGGCGTTCCTTTCTCAGCGGAATATACCTCAAATACTCCATCTACGCTTTTGCGCCATGACGTAAATTCGTTTCTCATTCCGGAGAAATCTTTTCAAATTCTTACTACATCATGGCAGTTTATCTAAGTCATTAATTCTATATTCTGGAAGTATCATTTGGTCCGTTTCTATTCCGACATCTTTACTTGGGTTAAAGAATTCGTTACCCCTTTCTAGAAATATTTTCCTAACGTACCTTTCTACTGTATTTTCTATTGATGACTGTAGCAAAGCCTGCCTTGCTGCAGAATCTATACTGGTTGATGGTAGTGTTTTCGGGAGGGGGCATGTTTAATTGTGAGAATGCTTGTGTTAATTGGTCAATGGTGTGGGATAAGTTTAGAGAGCTTTAGTTGAATGTAAAAATTTTGGGTTGGTGGCTTTAATTATCTTGAGCAAAAATTTTCAAATGGGGATATTTTGACTTAATTTTAACTTTAATAATGATTTATATATCTTTCTTTGATAAGTTTTTTTCCAATATTAGTTGTATTTTTTTCTTATGCTTTCACTTAATATCTAAGTATACAATTGTTAGTTATCTTTTCTTGTTTCCTTATCTTTCTTAATATTTGAGCTTACAATAATATTTTCTGCATTGGTGCTTCCTGTGATGGTGTCCCGGATTATTCTCTTTCCTCTTATCCCACGTTGGACACGATGGAGTTTGGTTACTTGAGATCCTGTCGGTACACACACTATTTCACAGTACTCTACGGACGGGCACTATAGAGTAGCAGCAATTTGGTGTTTTTTTTTTGTTTTTGGACAAAGAAAATAAACCGTTTACACTGTAGACATAAACTTTCACAATCACTCTATAGCTGCTATGTAGGTACTTTTGGCGATACTTTCCTATGTTCTTTATCACCGTTGTCGCGTTCACTTTCGCAAACAGTTGCTACTATGTAGGCACTCTATTTTTCGACTTGTAAACTTTTTTGTGGTTTTAAATTCACTGTCCCTGCTCGGGCGCCAATTAGAAATTTATAAAGTTTTTGTTTTAAAAAAACATTTATTACTTCTTCGAGTTGGATTAGAACTTTCCTCTTGCTCCACGGCCTGCCTGTCCACCTTGTTGTGTGCTACTGTTATTGTTTCGGTATTGTCCCTGGTTACTATTGTTTGTATTTCTTTCTTTTGAGCGACTTCTTTCCCTGTTTTGTTCGTTTCGATATCCCCTTTGCTCAGAGGGCTTGTTATTATTACAGGTCTGTTAGTTTGCCCGTATATTTCGTTCAATCGCCTAACCTGTCATAATTTGTTATAAATTCGCTTTTCGGAAATAGTTATTTCATATGCTGTGATAATATTTGTTGGTTCTTTGTTTCTGACAAATGTACCTAATATTCCTCGTAATCCCTTTAAAAATGTCTCGAGACACTCTTTCTTGAACAGTTCTCTTTTCGTCTCTATTATAGTCTGGTTAGTTTCATTTTCTTGTATTACATTTAATAGAGCTCTTTGTATGCAAGTAGTTCTTTCATAGAGAATCTCTACTGGTAAATTTTAGAGCGTCAAAATGCCCAAATCACTAATCAGATTAAATTCTGTCTTTGTGTTCGCGAAATGTACAGTAAATAGATTTTTAATTCCATCCCAGTTTAATCTAACACCTACCTGACGTAATACTTGCTGTGATTTACCCTTAAATTTGTTGCGTATCGCTCTTAGTACCATTAACCCAGTTGGCGTTTGATCTGCACCTCTCATTAGCATTAAAATTTCTTCAACATTTGAGATAAAATCTCCTAATCCTTCCTCATCTCCCTTGTATATTGGAATGGTTGCGATAAGGTCAAAAACCTTGAAACCTCCAATAGTGTCTTGGGCTACAAGGTTAAGTCCTTATGCCGCGAGTATTTCCTGGTCTAGTGACATGCTGTCAACTGGGTACTCTTCTTCTCTGATGTCTGGTGCACTGGTTCGTCTTGTACCTCTTGCCGATACTACTCTCTTGATCCTACCTAATGCTGACATGAATGATCTATTTTAGTTTTTTACTTAATTTTATACAGCATATTTTGTGTATATGTAGTGTTCTTAATACTATAGTAATAAATATAATATAATCGTTGGAGAATTGTTGCTGATATTGATGCTTGTGTAGTGAGGATGAAGTGTGAGTAAGTGTCTGCAAACTTCATAATGTTAATCTCTTGTTTATTCATAAATATAAGTATTTGAACTGTGTTTTCTTTATTGTTTTTTTTTATTTCTTCATATTGTGTAAATTATTAGAATAGTTGCCCGTTTCACTGAAAACACAAGTCACGGGTACTAAGCGAGAATTTAACATTTATTAAGGGCGATCCGCCGCTGTTCGAATGTAATTAAAGTCTAAATCTACAAACAATGAATTACTTATATCTAAGCTGCCGCTGCCGGCAGCGCTGCCGCCTTCGCCACTGGCCTCTGGTATGCGCGGCGTAAACTGCAGCGCTTGCGCCTCGTGCAGGGTGTCAGGTTACCCGGCGGACGTTGTGCAACAAAGTTGCGGGACGCTGACTCGACTTCTTGAGGCGACGACGTCGTTGAACTTGACACCAAGCTCGGATCCAGAATTCTCTTTTCGATCTGGGGTCGCTTGGTGCTCACAGTTAACTATTCCCCCTTTCAAAGACTGACCGTCCCTGGTCACGTTGTAAGTCTTCAGCATCTCTTCAACCTGTTGAGATGTCCATCGTTTCTTGATGTACTGACAGAGAACCACGCACCCCCATAATCCGGTACAGGCCAAAATGCCCATTCCGAATGCCCATATGGAAATGGTTCCAGAGGTGACATCATTCTTTATTTCTAAGATGTGGTTAAGGTTCTCTGCACTCAAACGATGGAGGTATGGGAGGCTGAGCGTAGTGCTGTGACCCGTGATGTTCAACAGGGGTGATGCAGCGACTTCTGGGAACCGTTCTTGGATGCTGTTGCGATTCACGTACCTAGTTCCGTTAATGAGAGCATAGGCATTGAACGTAACTAGCTGAGTTCCCACTGAGGCGATTTCTGCGCTACCGTCGAACGCTACAGTAGCCGGTTGATCATTGATGATAATGATCCCATCGTCGACCACGGTAACTGGGTCCAGATGGCTAGGCTGCGTTACGCAGTGGGCCACTCCTCCGGAATGTAGACCCTGAGCGCACGTCTCGCCCAGTGCTTGTTTGCAGAATGTGGCCGTCGTTGTCGGCTCGCAAGTTGTGACTGCCAGAATTTGTTTCTCGCATTCCGCTACTACTTTGTCCGAGAGCTGCAGTATTTTGTTGTTGTGTGCGACGGGAAATATAGTGATCTTCCGGCAGAGCTTACTTATTCTAGGATATTCAATAATGATTTTAACAATGTTTGAAGATTGAAATATCTTAATACTAGATACATCTAACAAGTCAGTAATTGTTGTCCCTGTGAGTTCGTTCATAAGAACAGACTTAAGATCAGCGTGGTCTAATATATTCGGATTGATAATGTTGGATTTGGCAAGAGTGATTGTTAACATAAGGTTACCAATTTCATTAATAAGAATTCTATTTCTTGTTAGCAAGGTTTCATACAAGTGACCGGTGTCAGCTTGCTCATTTTTGGCATCTTTGAGAATTTTGTTAACCGTGTCAGTTAGCAAGTTTATCAGCGTCTGAGTTCTGGAATTTATATCTATTTGTCTATTGTTCGAACTAACCAGCTGCGCTTCTGTCATTCTAACGTTCTCAAAGTCCTGTGCGTCTGGGGTGCCCGCAACAACCTTAAGTGCCGTGCCCAAGAAGTCGAGGCTTCTTGCATTGCGGTGGTGCACGTCAAGGGCGGACAACATGTCTCGTACGTGTCCGGTGTCTACTTCCAACAGCTTCCGCATATGGGATTGTGGAAACATTTTCGTTAGTCTACTAGTCTCGTCAATCATTCGTACGAATTCCGAAAGGTTAGTCGTATGTCTCAAGAAGTCTTTGTCGGTCCAAACCAGTACGTTTCCGTCCGAAATGGGTATGTAGTCCGTGTGCGAGTAATCTGTCATCCGTGCCGTCACCAGTAAAGTCAGTAATGTCATCAGTAGTGTAAGTATCGTCCCGTACAACCTAAAGTGTAGAGCAATTGAATTGTAAAAAAATGGTTTCCTACCATTTACAACTAAAACTAATTCCTTCATCGGAGGTTGTCTTTATGGACCACCCTCCCCTTGATGAGGACAGTTGTCCCCAAGTCCGCTTCTACTTTCTCCTCATTACATAACGGAGTGAGTTTATTCCCTAGTCTTCGGTTCGTCTTGACAAGCACCTTGTCAAATACTCTGTTCTGCCTATTTTGGTTAAGTCTGGAATTTTGCATCAATTGTGCTCTTCCTATCCTTTCCCTAACCTTCTGCTGGGATTCTTGCGAAACGTCATATACGGTATCTATTGGTCTTTTCTGAGTAACAGAATGTATTGACCTGTTGTATTCGATCCCAGATTGTAATTTCAGCTCAACTGTATTGTTTATACCCTTTTGCAACTTGAGGCACCTGGCTATCTCTATGAGCGTGCTGTGAAGGCGCTCAACCTGCCCGTTTGACGTACTGTGCAAGGGAGGGGCATTTACTACATTGACCCCAAAGTTGTTTAACAGTAGGGACGTTATGGTCTCTGATTTGAGCGATGGCTCATTGTCGCAGTATATTTGTTTGGTCCGGGGAAAAAAGTTCATGATCGTTAGCAATGGATGTATAAGGTCTTCTATAGTACGCGATACCACGTGCTGAACGATGGCAAATTTGGAGTACTTGTCGATGCAAGTAAGAAAAAGTTTGCGGTCTGTGGAGAATACGTCGATGTGAAGCATTTCTCCCGTTCGTGAAGGGATCGGTGTCTGCCCGAGTTCCTGCTTCCTAGGGTGTCTGTCGTACTTTGCTTTCGAGCAAACCCTGCAATTAAGGACCACTTCGTTCGCCAATTTCGTCATCTTTGGGAAATAGTATTCCGTCATGACTTGTTTTATGTTCTCTTGGGCGGCCCTATGAGCACGATTATGCTCATTGGTGAGGATTTCTCTCTTCTCCCCGTTGTCGAGAACATCTGTGACAAAGTTCTTGCAATGCCAAAATTTGGTGGTGGGGAAGCTCTTCACGAGTTCATGGTGTAGCTGAGCCAGAACTGGAAGCTCGCAATGAATAGCATTCACCACATTTGGGTTGATGATGGGTTTCACATTATCAATCAACGTAAATTTATCAGTGAAATTAAGGACGTGGCGAGTTTTCTCACCAAATATGATAAAGTTCCTATTTAGAGGGAAACGAGTCTCCTCCAGGACTAACTGATTTCTGAAGCAGTTTAACGGCTTCTCAGTTGTCTCGATGGTGTAGGTCAGTGACGCTTCACTATGTATTGTAGCGGCGTCTGACTGTGGCTCGGCGCTTTCGAGCGCATTCAAACCTTGCCGTGAAAGGGCGTCAGCTACGTAGTTCTCCTTCCCGGGCTTGTAAAATAAGTTCGCCCCTGTCTCGTCAATACGAGCCTTCCAACGCTTGATTTTGGCGTTGGGGTTCCCTTCAGACACCGCGAACGTAAGTGGCTGGTGATCTGTGAAAATATTTATGTCTCTCACACCGTAGAGATAGTGACGAAATTTGGCTAAGGCCCATACGATGGCTAGCAATTCTCGCTCGTTAGTAGCGTAATTTGCCTCCCTATCTTTTAAGGTACGGGAAATCATCGTTATAGGTCTGCCGTTCTGAGACAGAACAGCCCCAATTCCGTTTGCTGATGCATCGGTAGTCAGATCAAATGGCTTCTTATAATCTAGGTACATTAACATCACGTCTTCTGAGGCTAGAATATTTCGTAGCCTTTCAAAATCGTGGCGCTGTTTTTCGTCCAGTTTTACCGCTATTTTTTTTGATCTGTACTTGCTCATGGAACCATTTTCTCCTCTGAGAATGTCCGAGAGGGGCTTCGCAATTGCGGCGAAATCCTTAATGAAGCAGCGGTAGTAACTGGCTAAGCCTAGGAACGACCTTACTGCGAAAAGTGACTCCGGCTCGACGTAATGCTGAATGGCTTTCACCTTTTCAGGGTCTGTCTTTGCGCCGTTACTGGTCACAATGAATCCCAGGTACTCGACACTGTCTTTGAAAAACTGGGACTTTCCTTTAGCCACCCTCATGTTTGCGTCGCGCAGGCTCTTAAGGACCCACTCAACGTGTTTGACGTGGTCCCTTTCATTTTCGGAAAAAATGATGACGTCATCAACATAGACATAACAGGTCTTGCCGATTTGTTCCCGAAGGACGTCATCAATGGCTCTTTGAAAAATGCTGCCAGCATTTTTTAAGCCAAAAGGGAGTCGACAGAACTCGAACTTTCCCCCATTCACTGAAAACGCTGTTTTCTCCCTGTCCTGCTCCGCCAGAGTTATCTGGTGGTATCCGGACTTGAGATCAAGCGTTGTGAAGAACTTAGCTTTACCCAGGTTTGCCAAAATCATCGTTATGCTTGGCATCGGGTATTTGTCCGCAATCGTTTTCTGGTTTAGCTTCCTGAAATCGATTACTAACCGCTTGTTTTTGTTACCGCTGCTATCGGTGCCCTTTTTGTCTACAACCCAAATGGGATTGTTGTACGGGGACCGGGACTTTCTAATGACACCATTCTTTTAGAGTTCGCTAATCTCTGAGATGAGAAAGTCCTCCACACCTCGCGGGTATGGATATAGCTTTGAGTAAATTTCTTTATCGTCAGTTGTCCGAATGGTGGCAACGACGGCAGTGTTGTATGGCAGTGACTCGTTAGGGTCAGCGAATGCCTTGCTGTTGGTTTTAAGCATCTGAAGGAACTCAGGTTTCACCACTGAAGGTACCTCAATGTCAAGGACCTTGGTGTGGCTTACGTTTAAGCAGTTGTGATAATGTATCGTTTCCGATACACCCTCAATCAACAACTTGTCCTCTTTCAAGTTTATGGCTGCGTTGATCTGTTTTAACAGATCAAGGCCGATTATTCCATCGAATGTGGAAAGACTGTTTAGGATAAAAAATGTTGCATTTTGTCCAAACATTGGTAGAGTGCATTTCTGGGTAATGTCATTTGTGCCGTGGATGGATTGCACGACAAACTTTGTGTCGACCGGGCCTACACTCCTAAGATCTTTGAGCGGTTTGATATAATTTTTTGCCGCGCCCGTGTCGATCAACAATTTCACGCTTGTCCCTGCTATTCTTCGCCGTAAGTACGGCAGCAGGGACCTTGCCCTAAAAAATTTAGATTGTTAACCAAGAAGTTAACGCTATCACCCTCGCAATCGGTGTCGGTTTCTATTTCCTCAACCTGCTCGCCAGCTCTGTCATTGTATGACGCTTCCTGGTCTTCATTAGTGGCGGACAGGTGGTCCACCCTTTGACGCCTTTGGCCCGTCATACGATCGGATGTGTTGTATCGTTTGTTTGCCTGACCTTGGTTTGTGGCAGACCTACTGGAGTCCTGACCCTTTCGGTAGCCCGTGGGCTGTTTGTACTTTGACGAGGAGGAATCTACGTCCATCGGCTCTGGGTCGGTTCCACCTGCAGGCCTAGCCTGAGTAGGTCCAGGAGTCTGCTGGTCTCTTTGCTTTTTATAGGCGGGGCTCTTCCCTTGGCCAGCTTGATTGCTGTGTCTATGCTCCTGTTGACTTTGATTCTGGTGGTGTGGATCCTCGTTGTACTTGTCTTCGCTGCCCAGAGAGCTCCTGCGGCTCTGGTGTACTTGGATTTTGCTTTATTTAATTGTTATAATTAGTTTTTTTTTTTTCTTTTTGGCAATCGTCGTGACTGCGGTTACACTTTGTCACTATAAGCCACAAGCGATCGCTATATTGCTTAATTTGTTTGTTGGTTTTAAGTTTGCACGCGAGCGAAACTTTTGCACGTCGTGAGTTATCACTGTTGGGCGCCAAGTATTAGAATAGTTGCCCGTTTCACTGAAAACACAAGTCACGGGTACTAAGCGAGAATTTAACATTTATTAAGGGCGATCCGCCGCTGTTCGAATGTAATTAAAGTCTAAATCTACAAACAATGAATTCCTTATATCTAAGCTGCCGCTGCCGGCAGCGCTGCCGCCTTCGCCACTGGCCTCTGGTATGCGCGGCGTAAACTGCAGCGCTTGCGCCTCGTGCAGGGTGTCAGGTTACCCGGCGGACGTTGTGCAACAAAGTTGCGGGACGCTGACTCGACTTCTTGAGGCGACGACGTCGTTGAACTTGACACCAAGCTCGGATCCAGAATTCTCTTTTCGATCTGGGGTCGCTTGGTGCTCACAGTTAACTTGTATGTATATTATTTTTTTAAAATTGCTGAATCTAGGTCAGGCCCCCTGCTCGATGCAGTGATCCTGCCAAAGGGCGGACAGACATCAATTATAAACTGTATATCATCTATTTGTGTATAGCTTTTTGTGTTACAATTTAATTTTTTTTTTGCACGATTTGTAAATATTAGTGCAATGTATATAAATTTTATTTATTTCTTCTTGTATGTTGGACTATGTTTGCATATCGAATTTCGCTCTGTCCAATACAGTAGGTTCAATCATTATGTGTACAAATTTGTATCACTATATGATCTGTAGCGCGATCCTCAGATAGCAATGCAATGAATGTATGTATTGTATATTAATTTTATTTATTTCTTCTTGTATGTTGCACTATATTTACATATCGCATTTCTCTCTTTCGCTCTGTCCAATACAGTATTTTGTGTTTCATATTTTGTTTTTTTGCGCCAGTTACAAGTCGGTGGGTCGATTCCTTTGAGCTGTTGGTGGTTTTCGCTAGTGTGTTAGGCTTTCAGATGGAGATTTGTGGTTTTAATTTGAAGAACAAATACACGTCTGGTCTCTTTGACTCTCAATATGAATATGATTTTATTCTGCCAAGTGGCACTCGAAACTAGCCTAATAAAATAGTGGATATATATAAGTAAAATGTCAACTGCTTATGTTAAGGTTCTGCATCCTGTTCAAGTGCTGACGCTGCACATATATATATATATAAATTAAAAGATGTGTGATTTGCAATATTATTTGTTTTTGTTATTAGGTCGTTTGAGCCATCAGAGAACAAATCTAAAACTGAAGTCTACGGCAAGCCGCAACGAACCGTGAAGCCGCCGCTGCTCGCTGGAATGCCGCCAGAATGCTAAGCCGGCATCTGCACCGGGTCATCAGGCTGCTTGCGCGTGCGAGTTTCATATTTCTGCTGCAACTTTGTCGCGACGGCACCCGGCGCAACACCGTTGTCAGTTAACTCAAGCTTGCGCGTGTTAACTCCTCCCCTACTAGATGGAGACACGTCCTTGGGTTTCTTCTTGTTCGCTCCGCACTGGTATAACTTCCAGGCGCCCACGAGGAGTAGGGATAGGGTGATGAGTGCCAGGCAGCCAAAAGATCGCGATGACATTTTCGAGTTAAGGTCTCCGATATGCTGGAGATTCCTTAGGCTTAGGTCGTGCAGGAATGGGAGGCTCAAATGCTCTCTGAAGAGAGTAACGTTGACCACGGCTAACGTCAGAATGCCTCGGTGGTTTATGTAGCGGGTACCGTTCAGGAACACGTGTGCGTCGTAGGTAGCGAGGAAAGTTCCCGCTGCCATCCGGCTGTTTCCATTGCTGTCCACTGCGTTCATGGTCGAGTTGTTGATCACCACGATGCCATCGCCGATAACTGTTACGGCTTCTAGATGTCCAGGGCGTGTGGCACATTGTGCGAAGGTTCCAGATACTAGCTGTTGGGCACACGTTGCGTTCTGTAGTCTTCTACAGAAGGTAGTGCTCATAGTGACAGCGCAGTCTCGCACCGTGAAGGTTTTTGTTCCGCATTCGGCTACCGTATTCCCTTCTTCTAAATCTAATATTATATTATTACGTTGAACAGGAAAAATATCTATTTTCTTACTATTTATACAATGGTTTGGGATATTTAATTAAAAAATATATTATTTCAGAGTTTTGGAAAGCCTTAATATGAGAGAGGTCAGTTATACTAGTATTTGTGAGTTGTTCATTTAGCAATTCTTTTATGTCAATGCTGTCTAATATGAGAGGGCTGATTAGATTTATCTTTGCAAGTGTAATCGTGGGATTAAGTCCTCTTGGTTTGTGATAATCATTCTATTCTTTTCCAAAATTGTTGCGTAAAAATGCTCGACCTCTACATCTGGCTTTAGAGTTTCATTAAGTGCTCTTGAAACATCGTTAAGTATTGCCTGAAATTTGTTATTGATCTCTATCTGTCTACTTTCAGATTCTATTAGTTGGCCTTGTTTGAATTTAATCTGCTCCCAGTCGTCAAAATCTGGGGTTCCTGCAATCGCCTTAAGGGCACTGCCTATCATGTTGATACTACGTGTTTGTCAGTAGTGAACTGTGAGGGATGCTATAAGAGTGGCTATGTGTTGTACGTCCGTTTTCAGTACCTGTCTCATGTGGTCCTTGGGTAGTTTGTCTATTAATTTCTGCGTCTCGTCGATGTAGGTCTCAAATGATGTCAAGTTCGTT
This sequence comes from Drosophila gaucha, assembly GCA_035045545.1. Classification (NCBI taxonomy): domain Eukaryota; kingdom Metazoa; phylum Arthropoda; class Insecta; order Diptera; family Drosophilidae; genus Drosophila; species Drosophila gaucha. Next base: position 24,344 of record JAWNOY010000115.1, read on the forward strand.
GTATGTCCCATGTAGTTGTATTCGTCCCATATCGTTACGTCTCCGTCAACTATAGGTATGTAGTCCGCGTGCGAGTAGTCGTTAAGTCTTAGTGTCGCTTCAGTCAGGGTCATGGCGGCCATTGTCAAACCGAAAAAATATCCTAACCTAAAGTGAATATAAAAGTTGTGCATTAAAATTATTTGAAAAGTTTTTTCCTTAAAAATAAAATGTTTACTTGATGTTGTCCTTATGGACCACCCTCCCTTTAATAAGAACCGTCGTACCTAGGTCTGCTTCTACTGTTGCTTCTGTAAATAGGGGCGATAACTTGTTTCCCAACCTCTTGTTGTTTTTATCCATACCTTTTCCCCTGTTCTATACGACTTGTAGACCCTATCTTTATTCATTAGGTCAAGTGTCACTTTTTGTGCAGGTGAAATTTTTTCTCTAATCTGCAGTGCGTTGCTTTTAGAGGCTGCTCGACTTGTCCATTAGAGGAGCTATATAGGGGTGGGGCGTTTAAAATCTCCATGGCAAGGCTGTTTTTAAGCATTGATTTAATGGTTTCTGAGTTCAGGGATTTTTCGTTGTCGCAGTAAATTGTTTTTGTTTTGGGGAACAGATTTAAAAGTTGCAAAAGCGAGGCTTTTATATCCACAATTGCGCGGGATCGCTTAGGCTGTACTATAGCGAACTTGGAAAACTTGTCGATGCAAGTTAAAAAGTATTTGCCAGTGGTGGAGTAAACATCTATATGCAACATTTCTCCGGCGTATGCTGGTATCGGGGTTTTCCCTACTTCGTGTTTTTTTGGATGTCGATCATGTTTACTTATGGTACAAACTCTGCAGTTTGCAGCTATTTCTGACGTTAAGTTTTTGGAAAAAATAGTCCCTAAGTATTTGTTTTGCATTTCCCTGCGCCGGTCAGTGAGCGCGATTATGTTCAACTGTAGCAATTTCCCTCTGTTCCGTTGGGTCTGTAATGTCTGTAACATAACTTTTGGAATATCTAAAAGTGGTAGAAGGGAATGCTTCAACCAGTCCGTGCTGGATGAAGGCCAGTATGGGTAGCTCACAATGAATTGCGTTGGCTACGTCAGCGTTTACCGCTTCTTTAACGGTCTGCCGTAATGCGTTGCGATCGGAAAAACTAGTAATATGACGGGTTTTTGTTTTAAACAAAATAAACGTCTTTTGCTGGGGAATAGTTCCTTCTTCCAAAATAATTTGGTTTCTAAAGCAATTCACCGCTTTGTCTGTGGATTCAATGGTATATGTGAGGGATTCTTCACTGTGGATAGTAGCAGCATCAGAATCTCCTGAGTTCTCCAACGCACAGATATTTTGGCGAGACAGAGCGTCTGCTACCAGATTCTCTATTCCGGGTTAATAAATTATATTTGCATTGTGCTCATCAATGAAAGTTTTCCAACGTTTTATCTTTGCATTCGGATTTTTGTCCGATACCACAAAAGTTAATGGCTGATGGTCTGTAATCAGGCATTATATGTTGTCAATAAAACAGATTCAGCATGAATGAATCCGTGTCTCTTTATTTAAAATGGTCTTAGCCTAAAGTACATAATAGAGTTTGGAGTTCTGTCGCTCAAAGCAGCGGCAGAACGGGAGTACATAGCATGCCATATGTATTTGTATACATGTATATATATGTACAGATGGTACATACTTAAGAAGTGCTTACGCTTGCGTTCTCACGCTGCGGCTAGTCCGCATAAGCAACGGATCCTATTACTGCACTTATGTATATTTGTTATTGTATGAATATAGCAACCACCATGTATAAACATAGAAACCACTTTTTATACCCTTGCAAAAAGGGTATATTAATTTTGGTCAGGAGTTTGCAACGCAGAGAAGGAAGCATCTCCGACCATATAAAGTATATATATTCTTGATCAGCAAGACGAGCTGAGTTGATATAGCCATGTCCGTCTGTCCGTCTGTCTGGATCAACGCAATCTCCTCCGAGACTATAAGAGCTACAGAGCTGAAATTTTGCACATAGGCTGGAATGTGCTGCAGGCATTGTATATCTCGGAATCATCCGGATCGGATGACTATATCCTATAGCTCCCATAGGACAGATCGGTTTGAAGAAATGTTTTAGTGGGATAACTTCGACGTTATTAAAGTCAGAGACTTGATATTTGGAATATATACTCCTGATATGCACCCAAATACAAAAAGATATAGATTATATATCTACGCCATTTGGGGGCGTGGCAAATCGGATAAAACTATATCTTCTACAGTTTTGAAGCTAGAGCATCCTAATTTGGAAAGTAATATACTTTTGGCCTTCCCTTCAGATTGATCAAAAAATTATATATTCTATATAGTGCTTAACATAAATCCTTCAATATTTTGGATGCTGTTAAAGCCAGAGACTTGAAACTTAAAACATATATTTGTTTCAACCACCCCTAGAAAAAAAGATAAAGAATATATATCTACGCTCATTAGGGGCGTGGCAAATCGGCAAAAACTATATATTCTACAATTTTACACCTAGAGTTCCAAAAATTGGCACAGACGTTAGGCTTGACCGTTTCGACAAAATTATGAAAAATTTTATATATCCGTCCCTTAGGGGCGTGGCAAATCGGAGAAAACTATATCTTCCAAAGTCTTATAGGTACAGCTTCAAAATTTGATATATAGGTTACCATTGCCCTGCTCAATAGATTGCCCAAAAATGATATATATCCAATTGTTGGGGGCGTGGCAAATCAGAGAAAACTATATCTATATCCTTTATAATTGCAAGGGTATTACCAAACTTCGGCATGGCCGAAGTTAGCCCATCCCTCTAGTTATTTTTATTTTTCGTTGTTTTTATTGATCCGTTTTAGTCTATCCTTCTGAACTTTTTGTTCCCTATTTTTCTTATTCTTTATAATTACATTATTATTGTTCTCTATACTAATGACCTCAAATGGTCCTATGTAAGAAGATTCTAATTTATGACCTGTTTCATTCCTTAAATAAACTTGGCCTCCTATTTCTATTTTAAAATCTAATACTTTTCTATCATTTATTTCTTTTTGCTTATTTTTATTTTGCTCTAAAAGTATTCGAGCTCTCTTACACGCGTTTTCTAAGCTAAACTTAACTTCTTTTGAATAATTTTCCATATCATATATAGGTTCTATAGTATTTACGCTATTAAATTGTATTTGTAAGTTGTTTTGTCTACCAAATACTAGTTCTTATGGACAATAATTATGAGTTACTGATGGTGTTGTGTTAAAACAATACACGAAATACTGTAACCATACGTCTCAATCAGTTTTATCTACTGAAATATATGAACGAATGTACTCATTGAATGTCCTATGACTTCTTTCAACGGTACCTAATGTCTGGTGGTGGTGTGCTGTAGATGTTATGTTATCTATATTTAGATATTTGCACAAGTCAGTTATAATAGAATTTTTATATTCCGTTCCCATGTCCGTAATGAACGTCTTCATTGGACCGTACGGTCAGAATAAAAGATTCGAAAATGGCTTCTGCGACAGTTGTTGCACTCTTATTTGCAACAGCAATACTTCGTCAAATCACATATTAAAGTGATTGCAGATTCATTCCCATTTTCCGAACGTGGTAGTGGACCAATTGTGTCTACTATCACTCTGTCAAAAGCATATTGTGGAGTTTCGGTTATTATCATTGGTGATCTTGTGTGTTTTGTCGTTTTCGACGTCAGGCATTTTGGACATTTATTAATGTACTCTTTTACATGTTTAGTCATGTTTTTCCAATAATATTGTCTCTATATTTTTGCAAATGTTTTATTAATACCTGTATGACCTCCTTGAATTGGATCGTCATGGAATGTAGACAATATAGCTTCTTTTTCTTCATCGTCTTGGATGAGGGTCACCGGCTTGAGTAGCGCTACTCTATATGATTTTAAGTTTTTATTGCCCATATTTTTGAATGTATCTATTGAAATTGATTCAAAGGTCTCTTCGCTCGGTGCTACTTTGAGCTGGCTGATATTAGATACACCGGCTTGCCATTCAAGCCTTTGGAAAAACTGACCTAAGTCGAGAATTCCATTGGAGTATAAATCGCTAACATTAATTCTTGCAACAACTGTTTTTCCATGTTTCAATAGACATGTGGAATCTGTTATTCGCAAGGTCACTACTTTTCGTACCTCGTCATTTGTGATGACTTCGTATACGTTGGGCTTAGAAGCTTTTTCAAGACTTTGCTTTGGCAATAGTTCTTGTTTATTTTCTGCTCAGAAATTGTTTTGTCTACTTTGGTGCCTGGTAGAGACTTTCAGGACTTTTCTATTCAAGTCAATTAAGTCGGATATTGTTATCCTTGAAAGGGCGTCTGCCACGAAATTATCTTTACCTCTCAGATACTCTATTGTAAAAAAATACTCTTCTAATTCTAGTCGCATGCGTGTTAATTTAGAACTTGGACTTACCACAGAAAATAAATATGTGTCTGTGATCAGTTTTAACTGTAAAGTGTTTGCCATATATGTATGGTCGAAAATGTGTTATTGCCCAATGTATTGCTGCTAGTTCTTGTTCTGTAGTACTCTTATTGCTTTCACCTTTAGTGAATGCTCTTGATGCATATGCAACTGGGAGTTGGAGTCCATTATAGTTTTGAGTTAAAGCTGCTCCACATGCTTGTTTGCTTGCATCTGTGATTATGCAAAATTCTTTGCTAAAATCTGGGTACTGTAATAAATTTGGTTGAACAAGTTAATTTTTTAGGTACGGGAATGCCTTTTCACATTCTGCTGACCATTCAAATGGAACATTCTTTTTACATAATCTTGTTATGTGCCGTGAATATTCGGCGAAGTTTTTTATGAAACGTCTATAATAATTGCAAAAAGCAAAAGCGAATCTTCTAGCGCTGTCTACGTCCGTAGGGACTGGATAATTATTGATAACATCAAATTTTTTATCAACAGGTAAAATTTTTTATCATCAAATAAAAATGAACATTTTTCTGGATGTAGTTTAAGATTGTGTTTTCTACAAAGTTGGAAAACATCTGTTAGATTTTTAATCATATGTTGTTCAGAACAACCAATAACAATTAAATCATCCATATAAAGGATAGCTTGTGTAGGCTCTAGGCCTGACAATGCTATTGTCATCATTCTCTGAAATGAATTAGGCGCTATTTTTAAACCAAATGGTAATCGCGTGAAGCGATATGAACCATTGTTTGTTGTGTAGTATGTTGTATGCCAAGTGGTCAAATGCCCAACTTTAAAGTAAGAGTAACAACTCATAACATAACGACACCTTGTTGCTATGATCATTCAATACCAATATACAAGTTCTAAACTCTTGCATATCCAAACCAGCGACGCAGAATAAGAAAGAGTTATCATTCAAACCGGAACCAAGATGCCCAGCGGACTGCCCTGGACCACTGCACCGGCACCCCAACAGCCTGTGAGAACACCAGCACCGGCACCCCAACAGCCTGTGAGAAGACCAGTACCGGCACCGTCTAGAGTACCAACCTAGACCAACGGGATCTTCAAGGACCGACAACGCTACAAAGAGCGCGCAACATATTTTAAAACATTTTTTTTTATAAATATGTCGTAGAAAGAATTGATTAATTGAATTGAGCGACTAATCGATAATTTGTGTATTGAAACAGTGTTGTTGAGTGAGAGGTTAGTTAACACTAAACTCGAGCGTGGCTCTGAAAGGGTTGCCAGATCAGTGAGTTATGAGGAAGTAGGTTAGAGAGAAGACTGACACTGATGGCAACGGTGCAATAATAATCTCTCTACATCTCTGATATCAGAAGTGGGATCCAATTCTCGTCAATTATATATGGAAGATCATCTGCGCATCCTGATGGAGCAGCAAAATAAGAATTTTCTGGAATTGGCAAAAACACTCCAATCAACTGTAAGAGAACTATTACATGAAGGTACCGTTAGTTTGCCGAAGTTCAACGCTGACATTTCTGGCGCCGACGCTACACAATGGTGCGCTACAGTAGATATTGTGCTAAGTGAAAAACCATTGAAAGGCAGTGCGTTAATACTGGCATTAAGTAAATCGCTCGAAGGAAGTGCATCTCAGTGGCTATCTCAAACAACGAAAATACGGAGACTCCAGCTGCCATGTTTTTGCGCTTGATCAACAGTCGCCCTACCGCCGATGAATGCCTCGCAGTATATGCTAGCCGCATGTTAATATCGCTTATTACGAAATGGAAGAACATGGATATCGAAAATGCTGCAGTATCAGTGGTTCTTGGACACATGGCCAACTTCGATCGTCGTGTACAAAGACTTACGTACACTGCCAACATTCAAAGCTGACGCGACTTACAGGCACAGTTGCAGGTGTTTGCGTTCGACAAGAGAACACATATCTTTGGGAACGAGGAATCCGGAGCAAAGCGCGCTAAGATGACTTCAATCAAATGTCACATTTGCGGCAAGACGGTACACAAGATGGCGGAATGCAGAAACAGAAACAAAAGAAGGATGCAGCATCACAGGAACAGGATCAACGTGGAAATCAACCAAATGGGAAGAGCACTTGCTATCGATATCAATGATCGATGCCAATGTCCAAAGAATATGGGAGGTGGAGGATCTGCATCACATATAGAAAAGAGAGCTGAATTGTGTGTGGTAGATGAACCGAAAATAAGTATACTGTTATGAGGTGAGTTCGTTCCAATTACTTTTGATTCTGGAGCAGAGTGCTCATTGGTTAAAGATAGCTTTGCAAATAAGTTAAGCGGTAAAAGATTAAGTAATGTATACTTTAGTATCTTGCGACGGAGTTAAGATAGTTACATCTAAGACTGCTAATGTTTGTTCTACTGCAGTGTTGAGTAATTCATTTGATGAAGTGGAAACCAATGTGTATGGCGAGGACAGAAATAAACTAATCACCTTGTTGACATCTTATACAAATTCGTTTACAAGTGGAACTCCTCAGACACGTGTTAGCACTGGTGAAATGATTATTAGACTAGTGGAAGAAACTAAAACAGTACAGAGAAGACCATATAGATGAGAGCTGATACAAAGCAAAGTCATTAGACCCAGTAGTTTGCCTTTTCCCAGTAAAGCATTACCGGTAAAGAAAATGAATGGTTCAGCTAGGCTTTGCATAGACTATCGTGAGTTAAACTCGAATACAAAAGATGATAAATTTCCCTTACCTTTAATAGCTGATCAGATAGCTAGATTAAGAGGTGCGAAATACTTCACTTGTTTGGATATGGCTAGTGGATATTATCAGGTCCGTATGCATCCTAACTCTATCGAATATACAGCATTTGTAACCCCTGATGGGCAGTATGAATTTTTGTCAATGCCATTTGGTCTCAAAAATGCGCCATCAGTTTTCCAAAGAGCAGTATTGCGAGCGTTAGGGGAAATAGCATATTCATACGTAAATTGAATCTTTGATAGCATTAACACCTCCTAGATCGGTTACGACGTTGCGTCAATTTATTGGATTGGCATCGTACTTTCGCCAGTTTGTACAACGATTTTCGCAGTTAATGAAACCTCTATATTTTCTTACTTCAGAGAAAAGTAAATTTGAATGGAAAGTCGATCATGAGGTGATCCGTAAAAAGATTATTTATGTACTAACAAATAAGCCAGTTTTGGTTATTTTCGACCCACAATATCCGATTGAACTCCACACTGAAGCAAGTGCTATCGGATATGGAGCTATACTATTACACAGGATCGAGAATAAGCTACATGTAGTTGAATATTACAGTAGGACTACAAGCTCATGCGAATCGAAATATACTTCGTATGAGTTGGAAACTCTAGCAGTGGTTAATGCAATTAAGCACTTTCGACACTATCTACATGGTAGAAAGTTTGTAGCATTCACAGACTGCAATTCGTTAAAATCATCTAGAACAAAAATTGAGTTGTTGCCCAGAGTTTTTCGTTGGTGGGCTTATCGACAGGCCTTTGATTTTGATATAGAATATAGAGAAGGAAAGCGTATGGCACACGTTGATTTCTTGTCTAGAAATCCTTTGACTCCTAAAAACTCAATTGAGTATTCGAAAATTGATGAAAACGAATCGAGTTAACAGAAATTTCGGAAGATTGGATTCGAGCAGAACAATACAAAGACCAAGATATAGTAGAGGTTATTTCTAAATTAAATAACAATGAACTCCCATTAGAGATATCAAAGACATATGATATGAGAACAGGTATATTATATCGGAATGTGCAACGAAATGGTAAGACCTTTTGTTTGCCAGTAATACCTCGTGGATTTAGATGGTCAGTTATTAACCAGGTTCACGAATCTATTATTCACCTAGGCTGGGAAAAGAATTTAGATAAAGTCTATGATTATTATTGGTTTCAAGGCATGTCAAAGTACGTACGTAGATTTGTAGAAAACTGTATAACGTGCAGAGTCTCAAAATCCTCGTCAGGAAAACCTCAAATAGAATTACATCCTATCCCGAAAGTAAGCATTCCATGGCATACTTTACATATAGATATTACAGGGAAACTTAGTGGCAAAAGTGACCGCAAAGAGTATGTAATTGTACAGATTGATGCATTTACTAAGTTCGTTTATCTATATCACACTTTCACGTTAAGTGCTGAGAGCTGTGTTATGGCACTAAAGTCTTCTATTTCCTTATTTGGAGTACCTGATCGTATAGTGGCCGATCAAGGAAGGAGTTTCACAGGTTCCAAATTTGCTGAGTTTTGTTCATCACAGAAAATAAAGCTTCACTTAATAGCGACAGGAGCAAGTCGTGCTAATGGACAGATAGAAAGAGTCATGTGTACACTTAAAAATCTATTGACGGCAGTCGAAACTAGTTCTAGATCGTGGCAGGATGCTTTGGGTGAAATTCAACTTACAATTAATTGTACAGCCAATAAGGTAACAAAAGCAAGTGCATTAGAGCTATTAGTGGGAAAAGTTGCTCGTCCGTTAGGTCTTATTCCAATTAGCGAATCGGAAGCAGTCGTTAATTTAACGGAGATTAGAGCTTAAGCTTTTGCGAATATAAAAAATTCTGGAGAATATGAGAAGTCAAGACTTGATAAAAATAAAGCTAAAATAGTCAAGTTTAATGTGGGCGATTTTGTGCTGATTAATAATAGAGAGCGGCACCAGACAAAGTAAGACCCTAAGTTTCGAGGTCCATTTCAAGTAACTGAAATTTTAGAACATGACAGATATATGTTAAGAAGTCTGAAAAATAAGAGACAATATAAGTATCCACATGAAAGTATAAGAAAACTGACGGATGGGCAGGTGCCAAGCGAGCTAGATATCGATGAGAGCCTGCCAGAAGAAGCTGTTGAAAGAGACAGTAATGAAGCTGTTGAAAGAGACAGTAGTGAAAATTCTTAGTGAATTGATTGGCAAGAGGCAAATTGAAATACAAGGTAGTCGATTGCTACGTGGCGGTACCAGACCCAGGAGTTTATAGTGGAAGCTTGAAAACAAAATGTAATAAGTGAAAAAGAGAGGAAAATGTGTGAAGATAGAATGAATTACTGATAAGTTTAAACCATAATTTATTACCATAAGAATGAGAGATTTATAAGTTAAATCGAAATTGGAAATTAAAGTTGGATTATAATGATGGAATATAAGTGGTATTATTCAGTATAAGCAAATACACGAGGACGTGTAATTATCAGAATGGCCGTGTCGTAGAAAGACTTGATTAATTGAATTGAGCGACTAATCGATAATTTGTGTATTGAAACAGTGTTGTTGAGTGAGAGGTTAGTTAACACTAAACTCGAGCGTGGCTCTGAAAGGGTTGCCAGATCAGTGAGTTATGAGAAAGTAGGTTAGAGAGAAGACTGACAAAGGAAAATAAAATGGTCCCTTATTCCTCGTCGCTTGTATTTTTCGTCTCGTATCTTTCTTCAATCTTCTTCGCGCGCACTGGATAGTTGGCCCCCAGGTGCGATATATTCACTAGGGCGGTTCCTAGTAGGACACCTTGCGTGTTACAGGCAAAACAGTTTTGCACGTGCGTAGGTGAGGTTGAAGGAGTTGACTGTATGTTCGGGAGACATGCGTCTGGAATGGAAGAAAGCGATGCGGAGGGGACGTCTCGATGCAGAAGTGTATTGTGACGTCCCTTGCAAGTGCGGCAGTTATACGCACTGGTGCAATCTTTTAATTGATGCCCTCGGCCAAAACAGTTCAGACATAGTCTATACTGTTTTATGGTAGAGGCTCTCTCGTTTACTGACATTTCCAGAAAACTAGGGCATAGACGGATCGGGCGGTTCTCTTTCGAATACTGCTTGCAACCTTGCTGGTTGACGCTTACTTTCGTTGTGAAAGTTTGGAACCTGGCCATCGGCATGTCCTTTTTGAGGACTTGAGACTGGTTGATCGTGGTTGAATTGGGCTTGTGGTCTTCAATAGCCTCAAGCGTTCGATGTCTATCGATTAAGAATTTTTTCATCAAATCCCACGAAGGTAACTCTGTCCTACTGCAGATGGATTGCTCCCAGAGGGACAGAGTTAATTTGGAAAGCTTTGATGAACAAATGAATACTAGAATGGCATCCCAATTCTCACTATTCACTTTGGAATGCTCCAGTGCGGTTAGACACCCTTCAATGGTGCTTTGCAGCTCTTTGAGTGCTGCCCCGGTCTCTTGGTGCATGGAGGTCAGACTGAATAGAGTTTTCAGTTGACTGTTCACTAACAGCCGCCTGTTTTCAAAGCGCACTGTTAGGTTGTTCCAGGCGGATTGGAATCACTCATTAGTGAGAAACGATAGCCTTGGCTTCTCCTATCGTTTTGGAGTACAGGTGGAATAACTTTTCCACAGGTGTTAGGCTTGGATTATGCACATACATCTCTGTGAATAAGTCCCTGAAGGTAGGCCATTTTAATTAGTCACCAGTGAACACTTCTATGTCACAGGGTGGGAGATGGCAGCCTCGTGGAGTGGAAGGTTGAGGAATTGGAGGCAAGACCGGGGCAGCCAAGAGCTGTTCGATGCGCTCTCCGAAGTGTGCTGCCCACCTTACATAGACCGAGTAGCAGTAATCATATTTTGCCTGCGCGGTGCTCAAATCAACCCTGCAATCTTTCTGATCGCTGGCTAAGAAAACTTTTGTGCAACGATCACACTTCTCTTCCACCTTAGCCCACAAGGTCTTGACATGGTCAAGATGAATTTTCAAGACATGAAGAGAAGCTTCTCCACTCGCCTCTGCACCCAGCCTAGCTTCTAGCTGGGTAAATTTGTCGGATGTTGCAATAAATTCCGCCAAAAACATCTTAAAAGCTTCAAAGTGCTGCTGCACTGACCGTCTTGGGAGCCGAAATTGGAAGATTTCGGGAGCTGCCGGAATGGCACTTTGATGATGCCGTAACTACAGCCGCGGATGGTGTGATGCGTGGAGACGGCTTGAGTGCCACAGGCTTACTGCGGATCATTGGAGAAGCAGAAGCGGCTCTGGATTTAGACCCAGAGGTCGGAAATAGAGTCGATGGAGTTTTCTTAGCAGTCGGAATCGGAATCTCGCCCCCAGTTGGCATAATATGCTGATATAGCAGTTAGGATACCCGTTTGGATAATAGTATGCCAATAAAGCACCAAGTAGAGACTGGGGACTGAAAATTCGGAGAGTGCTGGACTAGCACTGATGACAATGAACCGGATACAAAACACAAAATAAATTAAAAAAAAAATTTTTTTAGATTTTGTTCCCAAAGGGAAAAAGAGTCTATTGGATTTGTGCAATGTCCGTCTTGCTGTCTGTCCGTCTGTCCGTCTGTCTGTCCGTCTGTCCGTCTGTCTGTATGAACGCGCAGCATTTGGACACTATAGAAGCTAGAGACTTGTAATTTGGAATATATACTCCTGTGTATCCGATCAAGATCAAGTTTGAGTATTTTTCCGATACGCCCACAGGGGGCGTGGCAAATCGGGAAATGCTTTATCTATTAAGACTAAAACGCTGTTATTTTAGTCAATATTGCAGTCTAAGAAATGGGATTTAGAATATATATTCGTGTACACCACGCGGACGTTTTAAGATAAAGATTATATATCTACGCCCATTGTGGGCGTGGCAAATCGGATAAAACTATATCTTCTACAGTTTTGAAGCTAGAGCATCCAAATTTGCCAAGTGGGTTACTGTTGACCTTCCCTTAAGTTAAATCAAAAAGTTATATACCCACGCCCCCTGGGGGCGTACCAAATCGGAAATATATATATAGCGATTTGTATAAATCTTATAATGTTATGAGCGTATCAAGAGCTAGAGACTTGAAATTTGGATCACATGTGCAAGTAGATCACTCGGAATCAAAAAGATATATTATAGATATTTACGCCCATTAAGGGCGTGGCAAATAGGGTAAAACTGTATCTCCTACAGTCTTAGACGTAGAGCATCCAAATTTGACATTTGGTTACTGTTCATGAAATTTAAATTTACGACAAAAAAAAAATAATAATAATCATAATGTAAGCCTCCGTAAAACAAATTCTAGTTGACCTAACTGGGGATTGAAGCAGGGTCTTCGCTACCACAACGCACGTCTGTTTAACCAATTCAAAACACTTCCAAACTCAGTTTGGCGCATAGACGCGCAAGAGACGCCGTGGTGTTGTGGGTAGAGACGGTGGCATGCGAAGCGCGTGACCCAGGTTCGATTCCCATCGCTGTCGCGTGATATTATCATTTAATAAAATGTTTTTTTTTTTTTTATTTTTTTTATAACTTCTATGTTATTTAATGGATTTTGATAAAACTTTCTGCATAAATCCTTTATTTTATTAAAAATACGGTTTTACCTAAAAAATTAAAAAAAATGTAAATGTGGCTTTATTTGCAACTGAACTTATATTAAGTTGATTTATCCAAAATATATATATATATATCCAAAATATATAAAAACCAAAATAGTATTTTATTTTAAAAAAGCTATATGTAAAATTTGATGACTGTAGCTAAATTGACGTAAAAGACATGCTCAAAAAAGGAATCTCGATAATCTCGCATTCAAGCATACGGAAAGACGGACGGACGGTCTACATATTTATTGAGCCTACGCACCTTTAACAGGAACAGAGTCTGACGCAGTCGGTGGCGCCCGACTGCAACGTTCTTACTTGTTTTCCATAATTTTGTCGAAACGGGCAAGCCTAACGTCTGTGTCAATTTTTGGAACTCTAGGTGTAAAATTGTAGAAGATATAGTTTTTTCCGATTTGCCACGCCCCTAATGGGCGTAGATATATATTCTTTACCTTTTTTTCTAGGGGTGGTTGATACAAATATATGTTTAAAGTTCCAAGTCTCTGGCTTTAACAGCATCCAAAATATTGGAAGATTTATGTTAAGCACTATATAGACTTTCCCGATTTTCCACGCCCCAAGTAGGCGTGGATATATAATTTTTTGATCAATCTGAAGGGAAGGCCAAAAGTATATTACTTTCCAAATTTGGATGCTCTAGCTTCAAAACTGTAGAAGATATAGTTTTATCCGATTTGCCACGCCCCCAAAGGGCCTATATAATCTACATCTTTTTGTATTTGGGTGCATATCAGGAGTATATATTCCAAACTTCAAGTCTCTGACTTTAATAACGTTGAAGTAATCCCACTAAAACATTTCTTAAAACCGATCTGTCCTATGGGAGCTATAGGATATAGTGGTCCGATCCGAATGATTCTGAGATATACAATGCCTGAGCAGATTGGAGCCTATGTGCAAAATTTCAGCTCTGTAGCTCTCATAGTCTCGGAGGAGATTAGTTTGATCCAGACAGACGGACATGGCTATATCAACTCAGCTCGTCTTGCTGATCAAGAACATATATACTTTATATGGTCGGAGATGCTTCCTTCTTAGTTTCTTGAGAACGTCAGACATGATTGCGTGTGTAAATGTGTGCGCGTGTGTTTATCTCGAAGTTAGAATGCTTTTCACGGTAGATAGGTGCGGGGCTTGAAGTTTCTGTTAATACTTTTAATTTTATTAATTTTATAAAAATCTGTTTCGCTCTAGACAATTTGGATTCAATGCATACCTTGTTGATCTAGTCTCTGGGCCCATACCTTTAATAAACAAGCTATGTGGAACCTATCATATTCATAATATTCCCATTGGCAAGGATGAAGTTAGTAATTTTACTGTGTGCGTTCCAAAATCAATTCGAGTATATTTTGGAGGTAAGTATTGATAATATATATACCTTCGGGAAAAAAGTTCTCAAAACAACCACACCAAACATATATTTTAATTTAAGTTGCTTGAGAAATTCGATATCCTTAATACCAAAAGTTTGCACTGTATAAAGTATGTATATTCTATATCAGCCCGACGACCTGACTTCATATAGAGATGTCTGTCTGTCCATCAGTAAGGAGCAACAGAATCTCCTCCTTAAGTTTTAAAGCAGATAGTAGACTTCTTGTTATATCATATAGCTCCCCATACAGGATAGATCAGTTCAACAAATTGTTTTAATGAGGAAAATTTCGGAGGTCTTGAAGTCTAGGACTTGAACACTCGTGTATTCCACCCCCACTCAAAACAAGTAAGAACGTTGCAGTCGGGCGCCACCGACTGCGTCAGACTCTGTTCCTGTTAAAGGTGCGTAGGCTCAATAAATATGTAGACCGTCCGTCCGTCTTTCCGTATGTTTGAATGCGAGATTATCGAGATTCCTTTTTTGAGCATGTCTTTTACGTCAATTTAGCTACAGTCATCAAATTTTACACAAAGCTTTTTTAAAATAAAATACTATTTTGGTTTTTATATATTTTGGATACTGGCTCCACATTTCACAAAATCAATTTAATATAAGTTCAGTTGCAAATAAAGCCACATTTACATTTTTTTTAATTTTTTAGGTAAAACCGTATTTTTAATAAAATATAAGGATTTATGCAGAAAGTTTTATCAAAATCCATTAAGTAACATAGAAGTTATAGAAAAATAAAAAAAAAAACATTTTAATAAATGATAATACCACGCGGCAGCGATGGGAATCGAACCTGGGTCACGCGCTTCGCATGCCACCGACTCTACCCACAACACCACGGCGTCTCTTGCGCGACTATGTGCCAAACTGAGTTTGGAAGTGTTTTGATTTGGTTAAACAGTCTTGCGTTGTGGTAGCGAAGACCCTGCTTCAATCCCCAGTTAGGTCAACTAGAATTTGTTTTACGGAGGCTTACATTATGATTATTATTATTTTTTTTTTGTCGTAAATTTAAATTTCATGAACAGTAACCCACATGTCAAATTTGGATGCTCTACGTCTAAGACTGTAGGAGATACAGTTTTACCCTATTTGCCAAGCCCGAAATGGGCGTAGCTATATATAACATATATTTTTGGGTAGAGGTAGGATACTAGTATATATATTCCAAGTCCCAACTCTTTGACGGAAATATTGCCGAAATTATCACGGTTTTAGTAAAAGATATAGTAATTCCCGATTTGCCACGCCCCCAGAAGACGTGGATACATAACTTTTGACTTATCTTAAGAGGAGGTCAACAGTATCCCACATGCAAAATTTGGACGCTCTAGCTCCAAAACTGTAGGAGATACAGTTTTATCCGATTTGCCACGCCCTTAATAGGCGTAAATATCTATAATATATATTTTTGATTCCGAGTGATCTACTTGCACATGTATTCCAAATTTCAAGTCTGTAGCTCTTAATACGCTCAAAATATTATAAGATTTATACAAATCGCTATATATATATTCCCGATTTGGTACGCCCCCAAGGGGGCGTGGGTATATAACTTTTTGATCTAACTTAAGGGAAGGTCAACAGTAACCCACATGCCAAATTTGGATGCTCTAGCTTCAAAACTGTAGAAGATATAGTTTTATCCGAGTTGCCACGCCCACAATGGGCGTAGATATATAATCTATATCTTAAAACGTCCGCGTGGTGTACACGAATATATATTCTAAATCCCATTTCTAAGACTGCAATATTGACGAAAATAACAGCGTTTTAGTCTTAATAGATATAGCATTTCCCGATTTGCCACGCCCCCTGTGGGCGTATCGGAAAAATACTCAAACTTAATCTGACGCGGATACACACGAGTATATATTCCAAATTACAAGTCTCTAGCTTCTATAGTGTCCAAATGCTGCGCGCTCATACAGACAGACGGACAGACGGACAGTCGGACAGACGGACAGACGGACAGACAGCAAGACGGACATTGCACAAATCCAATAGACTCTTTTTCCCTTTGGGAACAGAGTCTAAAAACACGACTAAACATGTAAAAGAGTACATTAATAAATGTCCAAAATGCCTTTCGTCGAAAACGACAAAACACACAAGATCACCAATGATAATAACCGAAACTCCACAATATGCTTTTGACAGAGTGATAGTAGACACAATTGGTCCACTACCACGTTCGGAAAATATGAATGAATATGCAATCACTTTAATATGTGATTTGACGAAGTATTGCTGTTGCAAATAAGAGTGCAACAACTGTCGCAGAAGCCATATTCGAATCTTTTATTCTGAAGTACGGTCCAATGAAGACGTTCATTACGGACATCTGTACATATATATACATGTATACAAATACATATGGCATGCTATGTATTCCCGTTCTGCCGCTGCTTTGAGCGACAGAACTCCAAACTCTATTATGTACTTTAGGCTAAGACCATTTTAAATAAAGAGACACGGATTCATTTATGCTGAAACTGTTTTATCGACAAGATATTAGATGGTGATACAGACGGTTCAACAATATTTTGTTCAATTAACTTTCCAACTTGACGCTGGATTTCTTCTGTTTGGCTATGCGGACATCGATAATTTTTTACATACACTGGCTCATCATCCTTAAGTCTCAAGTTTTGCTTATAAAAGTTATTTGTTGTGATTGGTTCGGTTTCAAGTCCGAACACCTCACTATACTCGGTGCATATTTCTTCAAGTTGTTTTTTATACAAAATTGGAAAATTTTTCTTTAATTTACTAATTACAGACCTTTTTCTATTGTCTTTTGTATTTTGAACTACATCGTAGTTCGAAAGTGATTGGAATTTTATATTATTAATGCCTACTATTTGGCATGTATCTGTGGTATTTAAGAATCGGACAAAAGTATTTTGGGCTGTTGCAATAGTGTTAGCAACATAGACACCCGGTTTAATTTCCTGATTTGGAATTAAAATGTTTTCTTCTGCTGAAGACAATTCTATTTTGCGTATCACTTGTGATCTTGCTGGTAGAAGTGTGGAATTAGTACCACAACTAAATGTTATTGGAACATAGATAGGATACGTTAAGTTTTGTGGTCTAATTATAAACCAATCCTTTGAACTATTGTAATCTAATTGGGAATTAAATGTTTTTATGAAATCTAATCCTATTATTCCATCGCAGGGGATTGCGAAATCTGAATGAAGCAGATGAAATTTATACGGAATAATATATTTGTCTGTTTGTAATTCGATTGGGACTAATCCCTTGGAGTTTATTACTCCTTCTCCTATGCCTCGAATGTTTATAATTCTATTGATTTGGATGTCATGAAAGACATCAGAGTTTTCTTTTATAATTGAAATATCTGCACCTGTATATATCAAAAATATTATCTTTTTATTTGTAGCAACATTTTTGAATGATACGAAATTGTTGAGACTTAAGTTGACAGTATATATTTTACTATTTAACCCTGTGTATCTGGAGGAGTTTGGGAGTTTCCCGAAGTATTTTGGGCAACTCGAACATTATTGTTATTGTTATTATAATAGTTATTTCTGATTTGGTCGTTGCCTCGGTTGGAATTATTCCTACCTCGGTTATAACCTCGTCCACCTCTATTGTTGTTTCTACAATTGTTGTTATTATTATTAGATTTGTAGTTACCTCGGCCATTGCCTCTTCCTCTTTGGATATATTTACCCATTACATCATTGAAAGTAACGAAGTTACCAGCTTCCAGTATTATTTTAAGTTTATCATGCTATCATTTTTAATCATTGCAGAAATAATAAGGCTGCCTCCAATTGCTTCCGCAAATTGTCCATTTCGGTTGCGTACTGGGAAGCAGTTTTGCCTTTTTGTTTCATATTCAATAATTTAGCTTTTAGTACGTCGGATGATTCTCCTTTTACGTTATCTTTAAGCTTATTTATTATTCCTGATATAGTGGTTTCGTCTTGTACCTTGTACAAGATTGTGCCGGTTATTTTCGACTTTATAACTTAAACCGCTATATCTTCCTGGTCGCCTTTGGTTCTTTCTACAAGCTTCAATGCTGTTATGAACCGATTCAATGTTAACTTTTTACCATCGAATTCAGGGACTGAAGAGGAAACCTGCTTCACGTATTCCCTATCCAAGGCTACCTGGTTAGTCATTGTAACTTCTGTATTTTCTTCGAGCGTTTCGATGTCACTATCAATATCAGTTTCTGAATTGATCATTGGCTTAGACTCATCTAAATCTTCCAACTGGTTCTCGTCGAATTCAGCTAGCATATTTGGATATTCTGGTATTGTTATTACAATATTTCGTCTAATACCAATATTATGTAATCTTGTTTTTAAACTTTTTACAATTTTCTGACATATATTTTTATGCTCTTGAGGTAATTTATCATTAACTTTGTTTATTATAGTTACAATGTATATATTGACCTGATGGTATTTGCGCATGATGTACCAATGTATCTGATTTTATTGTTTTATCAGAATTGATACATTTATATGATTTTTATACCCTTGCAAAAAGGGTATATTAATTTTGGTCAGGAGTTTGCAACGCAGAGAAGGAAGCATCTCCGACCATATAAAGTATATATATTCTTGATCAGCAAGACGAGCTGAGTTGATATAGCCATGTCCGTCTGTCCGTCTGTCTGTCCGTCTGTCTGGATCAACGCAATCTCCTCCGACTCTATAAGAGCTACAGAACTGAAATTTTTATTTTTAGGCTGGAATGTGCTGCAGGCATTATATATCTCGGAATCATCCGGATCGGATGACTATATCCTATACCTCCCATAGGACCGATTGGTTTTAAGAAATGTTTTAGTTTGATAACTTCGACGTTATTAAAGTCAGAGACTTAATATTTGGAATATATACTCCTGAGTTGCACCCAAATACAAAAAGATGTAGATTATATAGCTACGCCCTTTGGGGGCGTGGCAAATCGGATAAAGCTATATCTTCTACAGTTTTGAAGCTAGAGCATCCAAATTTGGAAAGTAATATACTGTTGGCCTTCCCTTCAGATTGATCAAAAAATTATATATCCACGCCTACTTGGGGCGTGGCAACTCGGGAAAGTCTATATAATGCTTAACATAAATCCTTCAATATTTTGAGCGCTGTTAAAGCCAGAGACTTGAAACTTAAAACATATATTTGTATCAACCACCCCTAGAAAAAAGATAAAGAATATATATCTACGCCCATTAGGGGCGTGGCAAATCGGAAAAAACTATATCTTCTACAATTTAATACGTAGAGTTCCAAAAATTGACACAGACGTTAAGCTTGACCGTTTCGACAAAATTATGAAAAATTATATATATCCGCCTCTTGGGGGCGTGGCAAATCAGAGAAAACTATATCTATATCCTTTACAATTGCCAAACTTCGGCATGGCCGAAGTTAGCCCATCCGTCTAGTTTTTATTTTTATTGTGAAATTCTAAATCGGCTTTTTGCTTGCTTAAAAGCTTATCGGCTACTTTTCTTCTGTTTTCTTCGTTTTTTTCTGGGTTTTCGTAAACTGTTGTGCCGAAAAATATGTCGATTGGTTTTCTTTTCGTTACAGAGTGGTAAGAAGAGTTGTATTCTTGTACAGCTTTGAAAAGTGTGTCTGTAAAACTCATATCCTTGTTATCCTTTCTTAAACACATCATAATTTCTGACAAGGTGGAATGAAATCTTTCTACCTTTCTACCATTACTTGTTGAATTATAGGGGGGTGTTGTGTAAACTTAGAGACCAAGTTGATCTTGTAACAAGAACTTTATTGAGGCTGAATTTAAAGATCTTTCATTGTCGATTACTATAATTTTTGGTATACCGAATGCGAT
This sequence comes from Drosophila gaucha, assembly GCA_035045545.1. Lineage (NCBI taxonomy): Eukaryota > Metazoa > Arthropoda > Insecta > Diptera > Drosophilidae > Drosophila > Drosophila gaucha. The sequence goes on from JAWNOY010000115.1 coordinate 44,438, forward strand.
TATTATTTCTCTAAGAGGAATTTTTATATCTTCTGCAGCTTTAGATTTTAAAATTTTGACTTGCACGTATTTAGAAAATTTATCAATGCTTCAAAATTATATAATGTTTTTTTCAGTTATATAGATGTCTATGTGGACGATTTCTCCAGGAAATTGGGGAATCGGTGTTGCTTGGATTTCGGAATGTTAAACATAATTTTGTTATTTCTTTAACCTTTTTGTTTAATTGTGGGAAAAAAAATTTTTCCAGAATTTGGGTTTTATTTTCTAAAGCGTTCCTATGTGCTCTTCTGTGTTCTTGGATAATTAATTCGTCTTGTTTATTTGTGTCCGTAACGTCCTCTACCTTTCTCTGAGTGTATCTAATTTTATAAGAAGAAAAGTAGGTTGGGTAGAATTCCTGTATTTTTCCCATAATGTGTTCTGGAGTGAACAATCCGTTAATTAATCTTGGGTCAAGTCGTTCTTTGAAAATGTTAATTAGTTCGTCTTCTGAATAATGGAGTCGGGTTATAATATGCCTATGGTATGTAGGAAAGGGAATTTGAAATTTGTAATCGGACTTTTCTCCGATTAATATGAATAATTGATTCTTGAAAACGTTAATGGGTATTTCCATTGAAGGGATTAAATTATGTGACGAGCTTTCATCACTCATGACCGTGGCCTCGGTACTGTTGATTTCGGTTACTGGGTTTCTTGACAGCGCGTCGGCTACTACATTAGCAGTTCCTGGTTTGTACCTTAGTTCATAGTTAAATTCTTCTAAGTAACTTTTCCAGCGCTTTAATTTTCCGTTGTAATTTTTGTTGCTTAAGGCAAAGGTAATGGGTTGATGGTCTGTGAAGATTACGACCTTGACAGTGCCGTACAGATAAATTCGAAGGTTTTGCAAGGCCCAAACTATAGCCAGCATTTCTTTCTCATTTGTTACGTAATTTTCTTCAGTTTTTGACAACGTCCGTGATATGAATGTTATAGGTCTACCTTCTTGTTCAAGAACTGCTCCGATCGCAAAGTTGGAGGCGTCGGTTGTTAAATGAAATTCTTTGGTGAAATTAGGGTATTTTAAAATAACGTCATTAGAGCAGAGTGTTTGTTTAATTTTGTTGAATGCTTCTAGGGCTTGTTCGTCCATGTTTATCTGTACTTTGTCTGACACTTTGCTTGCGATGCGACCACGTTCACCTCTGAGGAGGGTAGTGAGTGGCTTTGCTAGCTTAGCGTAATCTCTAATGAATCTTCGATAGTAACCTGAAAGTCCTAAGAATGATCGAAGTTCTTTAAGTGTCTTGGGCTTAGGGAATTTTGAAATTTCTTGAACTTTTTCTGGGTTTGTTTTAACACCCTTATCCGAAATTGTGAAACCTAAGAAATTGACTTCTTTTTTTAAAATTCGCATTTGTCCATTTGGATTTTCATATTTGCGCTTTGTAAAGTCGTGAAGACTTGTTTTAGGTGATGAGCATGCTCGTTTTCCGTTTTACTGAAAGCAATGATGTCATCAATGTAGACATAGCAGATCTTTCCAACATGATCTCTTAGAATGTCGTCTAAGGCTCTTTGGAAAATTGAAGGGGAATTCTTTAGGCCAAAGGGCAGCCTAGTGAATTCGTATTTACCTCCGTTAACGGCAAATGCTGTCTTTTCTATGCCTGTTTCTTTTAAAGGAATTTGATGGAACCCGCTTTTAAGGTCCAGGACTGTGAAGAATTTATTGTCCCCTAACTGGGCTATAATATCTCCTATTTCTGGCATAGGATAGCGATCAGAGATTGTGACTAAATTGAGCTTGCGGTAATCTCTTCCTGATGCGTCAGTTTTTTTTGGAACGATCCATATTGGAGCGATGTATGGTGATCTTGAGGGACGGATAATTCCGTCGACAGCATTTCTGTAACCTGCTTTTCCACTTCTTGTTTAAGTGCAGTATGATACGGATAGTGTTTAAAATTGTGTGTTTTAAATTCATGAGCTAATTGGTGTATTATCTGTTTTTGATTATCGGACATGTGTTCTGTTAGTAACTTTATACTGTTAACTGCTTGTGCAGGTAATTGCTTAATACGGATTTTACTGTTGCCATTTACCATGAGAATGTCATTGCTGACATCGATAATGACGTTTAGTTATTTCATTGTGTCGCTGCCTAGGATACCGTGAAAAGTCTTTAGCGTAGGCAATACGAAAAATTTTATTGGGAGGTTGTGTAATTTGAACAAATTTAGAAATATATGATGGGTAATAGCTATTTGTCCGGCGATTGAATTTGCGTAAAAGGGCTCTTTATTCTCTATGGGGTTTTTTGCAAAAGAAGGTTGGATATAATTCTGGTTGGAACCGGTATCTATGAGGAAGTTCAACACTCCACCGTCCCTCGTTATACATTGAAAATATGGCAACGAGGAACGATTTAGGCTAAACAATTCACGTCAGACGTGTCTGCGA
>JAWNOY010000116.1:0-43377 GCA_035045545.1 Drosophila gaucha
AAGTGCTGATGATGAGGTTTTGAGGAGTCCAAGCCGCTGCGGCGCTCAAATGTTTACGAACTCGGCGCTTCCTCCAATCCGTGACGTTCAAGTGCTGAAGAGCTCATAGATTGGTCGAATCCCTTGCTACACTCAAGTACTGTGTGTGTGTGTGTGTGTGTGTGGTTGTATTACACACCCACAACTATATGAATATGTAGAGATTGCTGCTCTTGAGCATTTTGAAGCCAATGCAAATCAATGGAACAACAAAAACTTCAAACACAAGTCACCGCAATTATAGCTCTGAAATTTTTGAACTCGTTCATAATTGTATTGTATATTGCTGCCCAAATAACGTATGACTTCTATGGGCGGATGTAAATTTCCAAAACTATCGAAATAATTCACTTCATTTTTAGCATTTTTAGTATAAGCTACCCAGTGTGTGCCACCTCCCGTTGATGAATCTAAATTTATAACTCCACATTCATTTCGCCATAGATCTTTACTCGGAGGTAGGGAATCCCTCATAAATACACCCCTAAAGTTTTGTATGTGCTTATGAGCGAATTTCAAAATATCAATATTTGAGAGAGGCTTATTGGGTAGCTGCTTTAGAAGTTTTTTAGAGTGTGATGCTACAGAAGTAGTTATGCCGTAGCCATTACGATGTGGTCGAAGGTAAAGTCCCTTTCCTATTGCAATGGCCTCCATCTTTCGATTGTGTCGCTTATTTTCCTCGAGTTGTTCTACAGCTTTTTTGGCGCTTGATACTGTTTTTGCAATAATGCTGATAAAATGCCGATCAACGGTATGAAGCCTCCAATTTTGGGTACACTAATGACTCGAGGGACTATTATAGCATTCTTTTTAGTCTTAGAGCCTATTGACTTGCTAATCGCTTTACGCGCAATTTGAATTGCACTATCAATGTCGATAGGTTTCTTCATTTTCAACGCCTTGGAAGCTGCTCTCACAATCTGTATGAATTTCCCCCTTTTTGAGCAACGTGCAGCATTATTTTTCTTCTTCTTTTTCTTTCGTTTGGTACTGTCGTTATTATTGTTGTTGTTGTTGTTGTTGCTGTTGTGAGTGTTGAATCCCATGCCAAAAGATCTTTATACTTTCATTGCGTTTGTAACGAGCCAGGCTGCAGTCTTTTCTCCTGGACTACTATCTGAAGCAGTTGCTCGCTCCCACGCCCTTTCTGATAATTGTGTGTCCGCTATATGTCGCTTGTCAAGGTTTTTCTTTTGTGAGTAGGCGATATCGTGCTCTCTGCAGACAGCATCCAATGGGTTTACACCCCTATCACCTCGTTCAAGGCGTTTCTTTAGTTTGGTGCCTGGCCCACAGAATTGATAGCCAGGTAAATGCAGCTCGATGGGTAAATTATTAATAAGACTATCCACTAGTCCACCACCTCTACAACGATAGGCTTTCAATTTACGACTGATTTTATTATAAAACTGCAGCAGCCTTTTTTTTTTGAAGCTCAGTCAACGAACTTGCATTGATAAATGCGCTAGTGATCCAGCAATCCAACACATTAAATATGCAACTTAAAACGCAAAAAACTAATATTGAAGTTAGAAATGTTGACTTGTCATCGAATGCTAATAGCTTGATTAGACATAGTATTCTGCTACCTAACTCAATTAGATCGTTAATTGTGGGGCCGAGTAACTGTGGTAAAACAAATCTGATGCTTGGCTTGATTGAAAGTCCTAATGGATTGAAATTTAAAAATATTTAGCTATATTCAAAATCGTTATATCAGCCGAAATATGAATATTTAAAAGCACTGATTGCTTCAATAAAGGGGATGGGATATTTCACATTTTCAGAAAATGAATCCGTCATACCACCCAGCGAAGCGAAAGATAACTCAGTACTGATATTCGACGATGTTGCGTGTGAAAAACAGAATAATATACGTTCGTACTTTTGCATGGGCCGACACAATAATATTGATTCATTTTACTTGTGTCAAACCTATACTCGCATCCCCAAACATCTTGTGCGTGATAATGCAAACCTAATAATAGTATTTAAACAAGATGAAATGAATATCAAGCATATTTATCGGGATCATGTGGGTGTTGACATGAGCTTCGATACATTCATGAAAATATGTCGGTTGTGTTGGGAAAATAAATACGGCTTTCTAACCATAAGCAAAGATGATGATCTAGCCAATGGACGATATAGGCAAGGCTTCAATAAATTTATTACCATCTAACGAATAAAGTATAAAATCGTTGAATTAGTCAAATGTTTTATTTACTCTTTAATTGACTTTCGAAATGTCAACAACAATAACTTTAACCGGAAATTCTTCTGTCTTAACGGCTAATTATTTCCCTCCCATAGAATTAGATGGTGAATATGAGTGTTCTTTAGTTGATTTTCATACGTACAACTCGATACCGAACATTGATGAAAACAATAATTTATTTCATATTGGCGATCATGTGATTGAAATACCAGTGGGTTCATATGAACTCAGCGATATTAGTGATTATATACATGAAGAAATTCTGGCGAGAGCGATTTTGTCATCCAATTCAAAATTAATCATTGAAAGCAATAACAATACACTACGAGTGGACATTTTTAGTAATGATCTACCGATATTCTTCAATAAAGAGCGTTCGATTGGTCAATTGCTTGGCTACAATAGTAGTCAAGTTCTATTGGCGGATACTAGTTACAGCTCTAGTCTGCCAGTGAGCATTTTAAAGGTGAATGCCATCCGTTTGGAGTGCAACATTATTACTGGATCATACGTAAATAACACCTTATCTCATACACTTCATGAGTGTGCACTCAACGCTTCGCCAGGCTATAAAATGACTGAAATTCCTCATCATCTAATTTATTTACCCGTAAACACTCGAGAGATACACACACTGAGGGTAGAAATAATTGATCAGGACGGTGACCCGATCAATTTGCGTGGAGAGAACGTTACACTTCGAAAGCATTTGAGGTTGCGACAATGATAATTTATAGCAAAAACTCTTGGAATTCAATAAAAGCAGACAGATCAATTAGAAGCGCTGTAGTGAGCAGATCATCATCATCATTATCGGCTAGGAGAGCACTTACAGCTGCGAATAAAGCGTTTTTAAGATCTTTAGGTCTTAGACTTCGGAAGTGAACAATATGGAGAGCAATATCTTAAATGTACGTGAGAGGCCTCACGCCGATGATAGCATAACTAACAAACAATATCACACTTATGCGCCTTATCATCAATCCTTCAATTCTAATGATGAAGTTCGAATTACCATACAAAACCAAGATCTATATGTATTACCCTATGATAGCTTTCTTAATATTGAGGGCTCAATCAGACTGTCCGACAATAGGGCAACACCTGCAATTTAATACATATGTATACAATCTTCAATAATCCACCACACTCTACCTTCATGAACAGTTCACACTGATACATAACTCTCACTTCCCAATTAATTCGCTTGATGTCTCTAAGACAGTTGCAAATAAAGACAACATAAAATAAAAAAAAAAAAAAAAAAAAAAATATTTATTTGATGAAATACGGTATGAACTCAATGGAATTGAAATTGATCGCACACGATTCGTTGGTGAGAGTAATATGCTTCAAAATGCCGGTTGGTTTAATCAGAAGATCTACCAACTAACAAACCTCAATGACAAGGGGTTTTTTAATTTCGCCATACCACTTAAATTACTATTGGGCTTCCCTGAAGACTTTAACAAGGTCATACTCAATTGTAAGCATGAGTTAATTCTAATTATGAGTAAAAATATGAGGAGTGCTTTCGAACATAAAGTCGGGACCGTCGATTTTAAAATTAATATTTTCAAGATAACATGGAAAATTCCGCATATAACATTATGCGATCAGACGAAACTTAAAATATTTAATATTATTAAAAGTGGCAGCTCACTGCCAATGGCATTCCGTAGCTGGGACTGCTATATGAATCCATCGCTTATTGATGGATCACAACACACTTGGAATGTGAAGCTGGCAGCCAATAGAGAGCGACCACGCTTCGCATTAATTGCATTTATTTCTCAGGGCTCAATAATAGCGAACAATATAACAAATTTAAAAGTGCATTTAAACTCCGAGTCATATCCATACGATGACCTAAACCTGAGTTTTGAACGTGCTCGTTTCGCATTGCTATATGAGATGTACGCAAAATTTCAAGAAAGCTACTACATGAGTGGGCCTCAGCCACTTCTAACCCCCAAAGAATTCAAGGAAACGGCACCCATTGTGGTTATCGACTTATCACACCAGCAAGAAAGCGTCAAAAGTGGCCCCATCGATGTACGTATTTCCATCGACTTATCAGTTGGTACAAGTCCAGCGAACACTGAGGCCTATTGCCTACTTATCCACGACCGCTTAATAGAGTACAATCCGCTTGACGGTACTGTGTTGCGAGCTCAGTAGCTTTATCAAAAAATAAAAAAAAAAAAAAAAAAAAAACAATATCAAATGTTTTTAATAAATAATTCATCGGTATAAGTCATGATTGAAAAAAATAAATTTGTTTATTATTATTATTTTAATTATTATTTTAATTTACATCAGTATTATTACTATTATTACGTTTGTAGACAATTGATGTAGACAAAATCCCCCAACTTGCCTCTGAATATATATTCCCTAGTGATTGATGGTCTGAATTAAACGAATATGCATATGGCTCTTATGTCAAAGTTAATCTAAATGATCCATCAACATTTTCTTATTTGCATAATTGCAAGTGATCACAAGTAAATCTTCGAAAGCCGAGAATTCTATACAGCTTTTCGAAGACTAGCTCATGCTCACTTATTACGGGCTTTTGTCTCATAGTGTTAAACCTGGCCATTAACACTTCCCTTCTTTCCAGACTACGATCTCCCGCCCACTGATCTGCCGACATCGAAGAGCCGTCATTGCTCTCTCCATCACAGCAGATGTTGTGGCTTGATTCTCGGTTTATTATGATGATGATGATGATGTTGTTCTCTTCCTTCGTGGTGCTACTGCTGACTTCAAGTCCGTTTAGGGGGCAATACAGTCGTTTGATGTATAAGCGATATCACGCAGCAAAACTATGCGACTGACATATTTCTGTGAGTGAATGGAGTATTTAAGCGCTTTCATATTCAGTCAGCAGTTCTACCCTGGAGCATTAAGACATTGAGCGCTACAACAAAAACCCACAAAAAAAAAAATAAATAAATAAAAATGATTGCTAATATCATAGAACAAATTGAGGATTTTTTAGGAGAGTTCAAAGACATTGTCTCCTCTACTGATCTCGAAGTCTTAATCTCAGCCCGAGATTATTTTATACACCGTAAATTCAACGACATTTTTGCACAGCAATATGAAATGCATTTAAGTTATTGTGAGTGCCTCTACAAAGATATTGCGGAGACACCAAACACATGTGCATGCCACTTTACACTCAACCAAATTGAGAAAGTCGATCAAATTATTTACAAGTACATGTCACTTAAATTACGAATGCTTACAAAATAAATACATATGTGTATATAAAACAGAAAACCACAAAAATTGTTTTCTTTTTTCTCTCCGCTTCCACAACATACAGCGTCTAACATATAACGAAAAAAAGAAAATAAATAGGCGGTATCAAGTCGCTCTCACCTTAAGGCTTAAACATAAACAACTCTCGCTCTTTTAATCTTCAAAACATATTCCACTTGACCCAGTTCCCACGACACTGACATTGACATTGACGTCATCTGGCGAACACAAAGATTAAACACTTGCGCATGCCACTTGACCGTACTTAAGCCGCACTACACAACTCGAAACCAATAAAGAATTCGGTTACTCACGCATTGTAATAAAGAATTCGGTTACTGACGCATTGTATAATATCTATGTGTGTATATATGTATTTACGTATGTATGTATGCATATGAAATACAAAATCCCCAAAAACACCCCTCTAAGCAAGCCCATCCTTTCTATCCACACTTTACACCTAAAAAATGTGTGTATGTATGTATGTATGTATACAGCTCCTCCGACATTGACATTGAAATTTAATATATATGTATATATGCATGTTTTTTGTATTCGTTTTTTATTTCTTACAATGTAAAGTATGAGTATACAGAAACGGTAGCGCGAAAATGCCTGCGGGACGGCCGCAAAGCAATGCTTCGCAGGCGCTATGCGCCACCTGAGTCCTACTCAGCTCGTCGTCTGACCCTCTCGATCCTTCGGAGCTCCGTCATGATCTGCGCCGCGAATGCACTGGTTGAGCTCCACGCTTCCTCGGATTCCAGCATGATCGACACCAGATTGTTTTTTCTGATGGATCGGCCCACTGCTTCCTCCAGTTGTCGCCTCTCTTCGGAGAAACGTCCACACTCGAAGACGATGTGGTTTGCGTCTTCCACAATTCCTTCGCCACACCAAGAACACTCATCTGTGTTGTCGTGGCCGAAACGGAGCAGGTAACTCCGGAAGCATCCGTGTCCAGTTAGAATCTGCGAAAGATAAAAGTTTATTTCTCCATACTTACGATTTATCCACGGCGCCAATTCCGGGATAAGCGTGTGTGTCCAGCGCCCTTTTGACGACTGGTCCCATTTTGTTTGCCATCGCGCAATGCTGGTAGCTCTCTCCATGCTCCTAGCGTTGCTGTTGCGTGTGGTCTCGCTGTTGTTGCCTCTATTCAGCTCTTCCGATTCAATGACCAATTCTTCAATTGGGAGCATACCAGCTACAACGAGTGCTGCATCATCAGAGACTGTTCTGAACGCGCAACTGACTCGAATAGCACATAGTCGGTAGGTGGCTCTTATACCTCGGCTATAGCTTGGAGTAGCTCTCGCTTTTGACCATATTGGTACGGCGTAGAGAATGATGGACCTCGTAACACTCATCAGAAGATGACGACGTTGTTGCTTTGGTCCCCGTGTGTTCAGCATGATTCTTGAGAGTGCTCTACAGGAACCAGCTGCTTTTTCATGGATATACTCCAGATGTTCACGGAACGTCATTCTTGTAGCATGACTCCAAGGTATTTTATTGCTCTTTTTGTAGCAATAGTCGTGTTGCCAATCTTAATATGGGCCGTTTCCACTTTCTTCCGGCTACTGACCAGCACTGCCTCGGTTTTGTGCGCCGCTAATTCAAATCCTGCTCTCGTCAGCCGGTCATGTATGCATTTGATACTGCTGCTGCATGTGTCCTCTGTATCCCTGAGTTCCTTTCCTATGGTAACGACGGCTACGTCATCAGCAAAGTCAATGATGTGAGTGCCTGCGGGTAGTTCTAGACGCAGGACTCCGTCATACATTCCATAGGAGAGGACCCAGCACTGATCCTTGGGGTACTCCGGCTGTCACTTCATAAGTTTGGGGGCCATCAATAGAGTTGAGAACTATTGTTCTCCCCCTAAAGTAACTCATTAACAGCTCCCGGAGGTACTCAGGGATGCGGAATTGACATAGAGCATCCAATATCCTGTCCCAGCTGGCTGAGTTGAATGCGTTTTTTACGTCCAACGTCGCTATGATGCAGTACTGCTTCGTTCCATGCTTCGTTCCAACGCATCCGTAGTTGACTTGGCCTTGCGGAAGCCGAATTGATTCGGTGACAAGTCACCTGCGTTGGCAATAGCTGCTTCGATTCTGGAGCAGATCAACTTCTCCAGCACCTTTCCCATGTTGTCCAGGAGGCAGATTGGCCTATAGGACGATGGTTCTTCAGGTGGTTTACCTGCCTTGGGAAGAAGTATCAGATTCTGGACTTTCCAGATCTCAGGGAAAGTTTCCTGATTCAAGCACTCGTTGAAAAGCTCCGCAAATGCCCCTGGGTGCAAGGCAAGAGCAAGCTTTAGTGCGCAGTTTGGGATGCCATCTGGGCCTGGCGCTTTGCTGGGCCTAAGGCTTCTAGCAACAGTCAGGATTTCGTCTACAGTTACTGTATCTATCGGACTGGATGGTCTCCGGATGAGTGACAGCGACTCTGTCACTTGGATGGAGTTTAGTCTGCGTGGAAAAAGAGTTTCCACGATATACCTTAACTCCAAACAATCAGTAGGCTGCGCTTGTTTGCCGGCGTAAAGTCTTTTGACCACCGTTTTATAAGCTTTGCCCCAGGGGTCAACTTCTGCTGAGTCACACAGTTCCAAGAAGTAATCACGCTTGCTAGCCGGTATGGCCTTCTTTAGCTGACGTCTTGGAAGTTGGTATTCCAACTGTTTTTCAGCAAAAGAAGGACTTCCACGTGCACGCTGATATCGTCTTCTAGTTTGGATGCAGGTGCGTCGAATGTCAGCAATCTGCTCATTCCACCAATACGTGGGTACTTGGTGACGCCGGTATTGCTTACGCGTTGCCATGCATAAACTGCACGCATTCTTTATTTGTGAAACTATTTGGCAGGCTCTATACTCTACGGTGCCGGAAGTGATAAGAGACTCGATAGCCTCTGAAAAAACAACAGGATTAAAAGTATCTACTCTGTAAGCTTCGCTATAGCGAATTGTTGTACTCGCTGTTGGCTCGCCTATTGAGCACAGTATTGCCGAGTGGTCGCTACCCGTGTAAGCGTTGCAAAGTTCCACTTTGCTTCGCTGAATAACGATGAGCTGACAAAAGTTAGGTCAATAATTGACCCATAGCTGATAACTTTCCGTCCCCTTGCATCAACTACAAGATCATCAAGGATAGATTGAAACTCGCTTAGTTGTATGCTAGGGGCCAGGTAACAGCTATAGATCCACAGGCTGCCGTATCTGGCGCGTACGAACCCGTTAAACGACTTTACGTTTGATAGTAAGGTCGTTGGGTTTCCGCATATCCACAGCGCCGCCTTACCGCTCCTGTCTGCAGACCATGTCATTTGGCAACTGGTCTTACAGTGGTGGGGCTCGCTGAGTACGGCAACATCGATTCTCATTTCACTAACAGTCTGCTCTAGGAGATCTTGAGCAGCTATGCAGTGGTTAAGATTTAGCTGTAGAAATCTTAACATTTCATTTTGCGGACAGCCGCGCGGTACGAAGGGCACTTAAAGCTGCCTGTCGCGTGGTCTTGGTTTTTTTCAACTTTCCGAGCGCACAGGCCGCACCTTGGTGGCTTGGAACAAGTTCTTGCCATGTGTCCCGTCTCTCCGTATTTGAAGCAAGCACCTTTCAAGTCCTCGCCGCTTTTGCAGTTAGCCGCTATGTGCCCAAAGTCCTGGCATTTGAAACAGCGTGCATATGCATGTATGTATGTTTGTATGCATATGAAATACAAAATCCCCAAAAACACCCTTCTAAGCAAGCCCCTCCTTTCTATCCACACTTTACACATAAAAAATGTGTGTATGTATGTAAGTATGTATACAGCTCCTACGACATTGACATTGAAATTTAATATATATGTATATATGCATGTATGTATGTTTGTATGCATTGATCTTGCATACCACTTGACAACCAACCCAAATATTTAATATATATGTATGTATGCATATATGTATGTTTGTATGTATGCATTGATCTTGCATGTCCAAAAAATAACGCAACCCGAATCCAACACAAACCACAAATATACATCCATATATGTAAGTTAAGTTCATGCGTAACTCAATGTTACACATGATCTTTATTTAGGTTCATTTGTGACCCAACATCACACGTAATGTACCCGTCTTAATCCAGTCCCCATCTTAAGGAAAATCCGGCGTGATGATCTGTAGCATGTGGACTCCGTCCCCCAGGTCCTAAACCTGAACATAGATTCAATCGTTTCTCCCATATTGAAGCTTGAGTTCTCTTTCAACGCCTGCTCGGGTTGTCGACTAGTTAGCGTCGGAATTACAGGCATCCCAATTCGAACTTCCGCGCTGTGGGAGTTGCGCAGCACCAATGCTGAACATTGAGGGGTATTAACTCTTCCCCTTTGAAGATCTGCGTCCCGCAGATTAGTGACTTTTTGACGCTGCCGTACCGGTAGGCTGTGCCTCCAGCTCGTTGAAGTTATCTCCCTTGGTAGAGGTCATCTTCCTCCATACTATCCAGAGCTCCAGATAGCTACAATTATTGCCATTATTTTTAGACTCTGTTCCCAAAGGGAAAAAGAGTCTATTGGATTTGTGCAATGTCCGTCTTGCTGTCTGTCCGTCTGTCCGTCTGTCCGACTGTCCGTCTGTCCGACTGACTGTCCGTCTGTCCGTCTGTCTGTATGAACGCGCAGCATTTGGACACTATAGAAGCTAGAGACTTGTAATTTGGAATATATACTCGTGTGTATCCGCGTCAGATCAAGTTTGAGTATTTTTCCGATACGCCCACAGGGGGCGTGGCAAATCGGGAAATGATATATCTATTAAGACTAAAACGCTGTTATTTTAGTCAATATTACAGTCTAAGAAATGGGATTTAGAATATATATTCGTGTACACCACGCGGACGTTTTAAGATATAGATTATATATCTACGCCCATTGTGGGCGTGGCAAATCGGATAAAATATATCTTCTACAGCTTTGAAGCTAGAGCATCCAACTTTGGCATGTGGGTTACTGTTGACCTTCCCTTAAGTTACATCAAAAAGATATATACCCACGCCCCCTGGGAGCGTACCAAATCGGGAATATATATATAGCGATTTGTATAAATCTTATAATATTTTGAGCGTATTAAGAGCTAGAGACTTGAAATTTGGAATACATGTGCAAGTAGATCACTCGGAATCAAAAATATATATTATAGATATTTACGCCCATTAAGGGCGTGGCATATGGGATAAAACTGTATCTCCTACAGTTTTGGAGCTAGAGCGTCCAAATTTTGCATGTGGGATACTGTTGACCTCCTCTTAAGATATGTCAAAAGTTATGTATCCACGTCTTCTGGGGGCGTGGCAAATCGGGAATTACTATATCTTTTACTAAAACCGTGATAATTTCGGCAATATTTCCGTCAAAGAGTTGGGACTTGAAATATATATACTAGTATCCTACCTCTACCCAAAAATATATGTTATATATAGCTACACCCATTTGGGGCGTGGCAAATAGGGTAAAACTGTATCTCCTACAGTCTTAGACGTAGAGCATCCAAATTTGACATGTGGGTTACTGTTCATGTTACATTTGAATGTCACATTTAAATTTACGAAAAAAAAAAAAATAATAATAATCATAATGTAAGCCTCCGTAAAAGAAATTCTAGTTGACCTAACTGGGGATTGAAGCAGGGTCTTCGCTACCACAACGCAAGTCTGTTTACCCAAATCAAAACACTTCCAAACTCAGTTTGGCACATAGTCGCGCAAGAGACGCCGTGGTGTTGTGGGTAGAGTCGGTGGCATGCGAAGCGCGTGACCCAGGTTCGATTCCCATCGCTGCCGCGTGATATTATCATTTAATAAAATGTTTTTTTTTATTTTTTTTATAACTTCTATGTTATTTAATGGATTTGATAAAATGTTCAGCATATATCCTTATATTTATTAAAACAAATTCTAGTTGACCTAACTGGGACAAGTCTGTTTAACCAAATCAACACACCAAACTCAATTTGGCGCAAGAGACGCCGTGGTGTTGTGGGTAGAGTCGGTGGCATGCGAAGCGCGTGACCCAGGTTCGATTCCCATCGCTGCCGCGTGATATTATCATTTGTTAAAATGTTTCCCCTTCTACCTCATAATTGAATCGCTGTTTAAAACGCACCTATAGTTTTAGAACCCTGAGTCATTTGACCCATTTGATGTTCAAGGGTGCGCAGATCACGCTTGTCGGCATAGTGGAGCGTTAATATACGCTTAATTGCCAGCCAATCGTCATCACCTACATTATACGAATTGAGATGTGTTTAGGCGTTCTCTCTTATTTTTTGCCTAATGTGCAACAATATCGAACGATAGAGGGGCCTGTCTCTAATTATCTCGTATTCTTTTAGAATAGCTTCTGCCCTACCTATCCAAGGGACAAAGGTGTCAAGTTCACCCTCAAAAACCTGTAACGTACTAGCTGTTTGTAATTAAAACCTTGCTCGTGAATGGTGAGTGCCGTGTGCGATTTGTGCGTGTGCGTATTTTATTTATTTTCCTTTTTCGAAATTATTTTCTTTTAAATTTTCAATTTTACACAGATGTTATTCCTTTGTAAATTTTCAATTTATGACGATTCTGTTCGAACTTGATCATGTACTAGGCACGGTGGACTGTATTTTTCCTTTTTAGCATTTCGCCTACTAAGGTACGGCTAAGCACACAACTCACTAGGCAACTCATACAGTGCTGGTAACACCGAGCGTATCTAGTAGGCTACCCCTGACCACTTTTTTATGTAATATTTTGTTATTATATTATATTGGGCCGCTCGCAAACAAGTTGCCGCAGCGGTTGTCGTTTATATTATTTTATTATGCAACGTTTTAGTTCGCTCGTGAATTTAAAGCCATTTGCTTATTGTTTTGTTATGATAACGCATTTACGCTCGTGAACATGTCATCTGCTCGATTAGGAACAGGCAAGTTACCGCAGCGGGTCCGTTATATTTTTAGTTATAGCGAAGGTTTTACGCTCGTGGATTTGTTTTTAGTCGCATTTAAGACAAACACCAACACCGCAGCGGGTAATCGCTCGTTTATTTTGTTCTTGAACTTTTATTATTTTTTTTTTTTTTTCGCACATAGCACCGCATTCACGTTCACCAACTTACGTATTTCACTTACTCACGTATTTCACTTACTCACGTATTTCACATATTGCTCTTATGAAATATAGGTCCCCATCTAATATTAGATGGGTCCCTGCTCGGGCGCCAGTTAAGTTCATGCGTAACTCAATGTTACACATGATCTTTATTTAGTTTCATGTGTGACCCAACATCACACGTAATGTCCCCATCTTAAGCCAGTCCTCATCTTAAGGAAAATCCGGCGTGATGATCTGTACCATGTGGACCCCGTCCCCCAGGTCCTAAACCTGAACATATATTCAATCGTTTCTCCCATATTGAAGCTTGAGTTCTCTTCCAACGCCTGCTCGGGTTGTCGACTAGTTAGCGTCAGAATTGCAGGCATCCCAATTCGAACTTCCGCGCTGTGGGAGTTGCGCCGAATAAGCGCAGCACCAATGCTGAACATTGAGGGGTATTAACTTGTATGTACCAAATATATATACAGCGATCAACCCAAATTTGTTTATGCTGCTTTAGCGAGCCGACAGGGATCATTTACACATCCCAGAATTTTATGCACCACTCAAAAGACAATTAATAACTCCGCCTGTTTATTTAATATGTCACCCAAACATACATCCCCCTCTAATCATACCCCCTCTCTACCATCACTCTAAAAAATGTACTCCAATATTGTTTATAAATATGACACCCCAACACCCCCACTATAAACATACCCCCTCTCTATCCTCACTTTAAGAAGTGTAAATAAAAAAACCCATAAAACATTTCTGGACGAGCTTGGGGTGAGGCATCAGTTGACGGCACCATATACGCCACAAGAGAACCCGACTGAACGAGCAAATCGCACAGTGAAGACGATGATTGCGCAATTCGCTGGAAGCAACCAGCGGGGCTGGGACGAGACGCTGCCGGAGCTGACTGTGGCAGTCAACTGCAGTGTCTCAGCAGCGACTGGCTATAGTGCAGCCTTCCTAACGCAGGGACGAGAGCCGAGGCTGCCCAAAGCACTGTACGACGTGGTAACAGTGGGCATCGGGCAAGAAACGAAAAGCCGAACTGAGAGAGCGAACAAGTTCTCGAGAACAAGTTGGAGAGAGCAGCACAGGATCAGGCGAGGCACTACAATCTGCGGCGGCGCCCATGGAGACCGGCCATTGGGGACCAGGTGTGGCCAAAAGAGCGACACCTATCCAATGCTGCAGACGGCTTCGCAGCGAAACTAGCACGACGTTATGGAGGACCATATACTGTGGTCGGTTTCATCTCGCCGGTGATCTGCAAAATAGGATCAGGAGCGGATAAGCGAACAAGGACCGCTCATATAGCCGAGCTGAAGCCATGCAAGGCGGCAGGTGAGCAAGATGCCTCAACGGCTGGGGAAAAGTAATTTTCCTTTTTGTTTTTACAATAAAAATAAAAATTTCAATAAGGTATGAGAAGGGAAAACCATTTGCAAGCATTAGCAAAAGCAAGGCTTAAGTCAAATTAGAATGCGATCAAGAGCCAACCAAACACGCCCACAATCGCATGCAGTAGGCAGCCGAAATGGACAACAACAAATGCACGCACATATACACGTGCAATTGCATACATTAGACAATAGCTGAAAGGGGCAACAACAAAAGGCAAGGGTTAAAAGGAAGCCGACAAAAACGGCGCGCATAGCAATTCAGCAATAAGGCGAGGCTGCCAGAAGAGTGCAACCGCGAAAGGGAAAACGCTAAGGAACTGCTAGACGCCACCTACGCCGACATTCACGGCCGAAGGGTATAAAAAGGGGCCGCTGGCACGAGCTCGGTCTATTCAACAAAAAGATGGAGCCCACTAACATGGAGAAACAGCAAGCAGCGGCCGGCGCCCCGAACTACGGCGTCGGTAAGGTTCACCCGGCCGATCCTCGCCTGTTGGCCAGCGATTTTGCTGGAGCTGGAGGCGGACGAGGTCGAAGGGCGGGTAACCAAACCGGCGTCGGAACTTCGGGCACGTCGGCACGCGGTGCGTGGGCCTACCGTTCCATCCAAGGAGAACGGTGCAGAGGCTAAGGCGGCACCCGGCCTATGTGACGGCGTGGACATCGTCGGAAATGGAGGAACCTACGCCATCACCTGGATCCTGGGCACCGGCAAGTTCGGTGAACAGCGGGGACAGAGGAACGCTCGGAGGACTGGACAACGCCAGCCTCGCCATACATAAAAAACGGGGCAACACGCGGAGGATGGGCGACGCCCCAGTCTGACGACGAGGTACGGGCGCCGGCAGCCTCGCCATGCGTGCCAGACTGGGAAGAGGACTGGCCCTGGATAAGGAACGGCAGGTATTCGTCGCTGTCCACGTGGGAGCCGGCACGGCCTCCCACGCCCTACCGTAGCAACGAAACTGACTCGGACTCGGAGTGAGTACACTGTCTCTTGCGGATACGTAGGAGTGCTCAAGTTGAAGCCAGCCAGTAGGAGAGCCTGTATGAAATCCGTGCGGAGCGCCGGAGTATACATCAGCGAATCCTGTCACTAATCTAGTGTACCCAGAGCGAATTCTTTACCTGCAAGAGAGACGTATCGCAGTCGGAAAGCCGGATTGCCTTCGTAAATAGCGAATCACACAGCCAAGTGTGCCCATAGCAGGAGCACCTCAGGCAATATAAATAAAATTGTGAACAATACATATGCACAACGAAGTACAAAATATACCTCTCAAACTTAAAGCCACAAAAGACTTACTATTATCGCCAGGTGCCTACAAATACAAATATTGTTGGCACGAACACATAGTCGACTGAAACTCAGCCCGGCTTGAACTCGGAATAACCGAAGGTTCCTTACAAGTTGCGTAATAAATGAAGTATCGATTTGGATAAGAAAAGGGGCAAGAACATTTAATTGTTGATTCTATTATTATAGGTTAGTAAACACGTGTAATTAATCTAATTTATAATAAAACAAGTAAGAAAGCTCTAGTCGGGTCTCAGCCTGATGTTTTAAACAACCTAGCTTATATCTTTTATCTATATTATTGTATACACATGCACACATAAACATGCCATGCACACAGAAGCACGCGCGTCGATTACTGCGTAGTTGATTTGAATATATGTGTGCACACGTACAGGCTGCTGCCGCGTGCTTTCACAATGTTTCCTTTAATAACTTCTGTATTAGTTAACGGATTTGAATGCAATTTTCTGCATTGAGTGCTATTAATTTATTGAAAATACGGTTTTCACTTAAAAATTTGAAAAAATTAAAGTGTGGCTTGGATAATTTGTTTTTTTAATAAATTTTTTTTGCGAAATGTGGAGCTGGTATCCAAAATATGCAAAAATAGAAAATGTATTTTTTTTTCAAAAAGCTAAAAACAAAATTTGGTAGCTGTAGCTAAAAATATGTAAAAGATATGGTCAAAAAACTGAATCTTGATAACGTTTTAAATCGATATCATTGAAACTGAAAAATTTATCGAATATCTAAAACAAACTCGATATGCGCGCTGTATACACAGACCATCATGCAAAATTTTAAGTCTCTAGCTCTTATATGTTCTGAGATCGACGCGTTCATACATACGGACGGACGGACGGACAGACGGACAGACAGACGGACAGGGATAAATCGACTCAGCTCGTCGCCCTGATCAAGAATGTATATACTTTGTGGGGTCTGCCACGCCTCCTTCTGCCTGTTACATACTTTTTGCAAAACCATTATACCCTGATTTCCCATTTTCAATGGGTTCAGGGTATAAAAACTCTTATTTTATAAGAATCAAATTGTGTTGTTGCTTCAAGAAGCCTTATTACAAAATAAATCAACAATTATTACGTTTGTGGACATAGATAAGAAGAAATGGGAAAGCTGCAGTTTATATTTGAACTAATTGCTAATGACGACCAAAAATCAAACACTATTATAATCAAAACTATAACAGTCGAAAATGGGAAAAAATACTGAAAAATTGTGCGAAAAAGATTAAAATATAGAGGAATGCCAAAGCAAAAATTTAAATAAAATATGTATATTAAGCAAAGGAAATAAAAAAATATATATCACCCTGCAGGTTTGTGTTGGTTCAAAGGTGAGAAAAACAGAAGCAACGAATTTAATAAATTAATGAACTCTATTTTAGAAATTGAAAGTACAGAAGATCCAAGAAACTATACATATATCCCACCACTAATTGAGGTGAAATTATTACTAAATGAAAAGACTGAATGCAAGGGTATTTATGACCCTGGCTCAAATGTTACACTAATAAATTTTAACTTAGTGAAAATTAAAAATGTGAAAAAAATATAAACTTAGTAGAACAATAAAAACAAACAGGGGTAAAACTGATGGCTTAATAACATTAAATGCAAATATACTAAACATAAAAAGATAAAATCAATGCGTTAGTATATAATAATGATGATTTCAATTATAATTTGATTCTAGGACTAGATACTATAAAAAGATTTGGATTGACCCATGATGCAAATTAAAACATCCAATTAAAAAACAAGTAAGAAAGCTCTAGTCGGGTCTGCCCGACTACGAGATCCCCTGAACCAAGTCCGAGGTGTTGTTTTAAACAACTTAGCTTACATCTTTTATCTATACATATTACCTCTGCGCGCATATACACATGCACACATTTGTACACACGTGCACACATATACATGCCATGCACACAGAAGCACGCTCGCCGATTACTGCGTAGTTGATTTGAGTGTATGTGTGCACACGTACAGGCTGCTGCCGCGTGCTTTTACAATGTTTCCTTTAATAACTTCTGTATTACTTAACGGATTTGAATGCAATTTTCTGCATTGAGTGCTATTAATTTATTGAAAATACGGTTTTCACTTAAAAATTTGAAAAAATTAAATTGTGGTTTTGATAATTTTTTTTTTTATAAATTTTTTTTTGCGAAATGTGGAGCTGGTATCCAAAATATGAAAAAATAGAAAATGTATTTTATTTTCAAAAGGCTAAAAACAAAATTTGGTAGCTGTAGCTAAAAATATGTAAAAGATATGCTCAAAAAACTGAATCTTGATAACGTTTTAAATCGATATCATTGAAACGGAAAAATTTATCGAATATCTAAAACAAACTCGATATGCGCGCTGTATACACAGACCATCATGCAAAATTTGAAGTCTCTAGCTCTTATATGTTCTGAGATCGACGCGTTCATACATACGGACAGACGGACGGACGGACGGACGGACAGACAGACGGACAGGGCCAAATCGACTTAGCTCGTCGCCCTGATCAAGAATATATATACTTTAAGGGGTCTGCCACGCCTCCTTCTGCCTGTTACATACTTTTTGCAAAACCATTATACCCTGATTTCCCATTTTCAATGGGTTCAGGGTATAAAAAAAAAAATCTAATATACATAATCAGAATAAATTAAAAGATAAATTAATGTTGAAAGATACCTCAATAAATCAAATTATTACTAAAAAGACTCAAAAGAAAAAATAAATTAAGATGGAAAATACTTTTGATCAATTCCAAGTAAATTTCAATGAAGGCATTAATGTAACTGAGGTCAATGTTGATATTGAATATTTAAACACTGATCAAAAAAGTAAAATTAACTCTTTATTAGATAATTATAAACACATTTTTGCAAAAGACAAGTATGATGTAGGTAAAGTAAAAAACTATGAAGCATTTATAGATCTACAAGTAGAAAATTACTGCTACAAAAGACCGTACACATGTTCGTTAGAGGACAAAGCGGAAATTGAAGAACAAGTAGCTCAAATATTAAAACATAACCTAATTTAAGAATCATATAGTCCCTTTGCAGCACCAGTCACATTGGCTTAAAAGAGATGAAGGAAAGAAGACTAGACTCTGTATTGATTTTAGAGATATAAACAAACTAATAGTTCCTCAATCACAACCATTTTCTTTAATTGAAGATTTAATGGTTAAGACCGTTGATTGCAAGTTCTTTAGAACGCTTGACATAAACTCAGCCTTTTGTTCTATACCCTTGAGAACTAAAGATAGGCAAAGGACTGGATTTGTAACAGTATCAATGGACGTGCCTTCCTTTTGGATTAAAAACCTCCAATGCAACATATCAGAGAATTTTGGTAAATATAATTAGAAAGTACAACTTATCGTAATTTATTGTAAGCTATATGTTAAAGATTGTTTATGCAGCCCTGACAACACAACATATGTTTATAGTTTCATATGAAGTGTGGTGTGTTTGCATTCATGTTGAATATCTCACTTCTCTCTTGTGCGCGGCTTTGGAAAGATCGCTAGTTTATACATACACACATTGTTACGATTAATCAGTTTCTTACTCAATAAACTTCCGTTCATATATTATAAACAATAACTTTTAACAGGTTATGGGCCCATTACCTAAAAATTCAGGTCGGAAGTTGTTGAGAGAATTGATTATAAAAAGTAAAGGCCCAAAGGTCAAGGTGTAAAGAATAAAAAGACAAGTATTTAATTAAGTGCTATTATTGTGAAATAGTGGTTGGCGGCAAGCTAAAAGTTATAGCTTTATGCAAAATAATGTTTTAGTTGCGTCAAAAATGTGCCGAGTTCTTATTAGTTTTCTTAGTAGTGTACAGAAATTAAATACAAGAACAACAAGAGAAAAGAGACAAGAAAAAATTTCGATTTCGTGTCGCGACAGAAATTTGGCGCCACTACATACTGGAATGTGTGTTCCGTTAGAGACACTGAAAAAAATTTTCCTGCGAATTGTTTAAATGAGATTTTGATCAGAAATTTGGCTGTGAGTTGAACCATAGCCGGGTATATAGTGCCAACTAAAATTGTTCCACCGGATCAGAATTTCATTTAAATAGAAAGACAACTGAAAAACGGATTAAAGTGCCAATATGAATTTCAAGATAGAAAAACTGGACGAAAACAATTTTAGCACATGGGAAGTGTTAATGAAAAGTGTTTTGATACAACACGATTTGTGGCCAGTAGTGTGTGGTAAAGTGGTGTTAGGTGAGAATGCCAGTATTGAGCAGCGTGCTACTTTTGAGGCAAAAGACCAAAAGGCGTTGGCTTCAATATTACTTTGTGTAAAGCCGACGGAGTTAAACAATATTAAAAATTGTGAATCGTCACTGCAGGCATGGCAAAAACTTAAAGAAATCCACAAGCCAAGTGGACCTGCTAGATTAGTGCTACTAATAAAGCAAATGCTGTCTATTCGAATGTCAGAGGACATGAGTGTTAAAGAATATTTACACAAGTTTCAAGTCCTAGAAGAAGGTTTAGCTGAAGTGAATATAGCTGTTCCAGAAGAAATGAAAACTGTTGTGGTGCTTAACGGACTGCCAAAATCTTTTGAAAGCTTTGTTGTTGCTATAGAGTCACGTGATTGTTTGCCACATATTAACGCATTAAAGATAAAAATCACTGAAGAAGCAGGCAGACAAGTGTGAGTAATGAAAATGAAAGCAGTGTTAAAGTGTTAAGCAGCCAAGATAGGACAAATGAAAAGAAAAACTTCAAGAAAGGAAAGAAGTGCTATAACTGCGGAAAAGAAGGGCATTTTAAGGCAGAATGTCGAGTTAAAAAGAAACTGGAAAACGAAAATAAGCCGGAAAAGAATCTGCGTACTATGGTCTGCATAGACGAAAGTCTAAAGTCCGAAAACTCAATGACAGTTTTGAATTTAACGGAATCGGGGTGTACACCAAATGTCTGGTGCATAGATAGCGGTGCTACGGCACATCTATGCTATGACAGGGAGCTTTTCACAACATATAGTGAGGAAAAGCAGAAGATTTTGTTAGCAGGTGACAAATTCATTACAGCTGAAGGCCGTGGTAATGTCAAAGTTAAGTTTGATTGCGGATGGGTGCTGTTAAAAGAAGTGATATTTGTTCCAAGCTTGAAGAATAACTTTATATCTGGGAAAAGTTATTAGACAGGGAAAAACTGTTGTTTTTAAAAATGGAAATGCAACGATTTGGGACGGCAAAGATTTAATTCTTAAAGCTAAGCTGGTGAACGGATTGTTTATGGCAAAAGACATCCAAGAAAAATGTATGAGTATTGTTAAGGCTGAATCGAAAGCATTTAAATGGCATTATAGATTCGGACATGTACATTTTGACGCTTTAAAGGAAATGGCAAATAAAGGTATGGTAAAAGGGCTAAACAATATGCAGAAACCAAGCCAAATCTGTATCACTTGTGCAAAAAGCAAAATTTGTGTACAGCCGTTTCCAAAAGTAACTGAAAGTAGAGCAAATAATATTCTAGACGTAATTCATAGTGATGTTTGTGGTCCAATGCCGAAGAAATCTTTTGGAGGTAGCCGGTACTTTGTCACATTCATAGATGACTGCTCTAGGTATGTTTCGGTGAATTTGTTGAAAACTAAGGATGAAGTTTTTGGTGCATTTAAAACATTCAAAAGCCAAGTTGAGCGGCAAACTGGCAGAAAAATAAAAATATTGCGCACAGATAATGGTGGCGAATATTTGTCGAAAGATTTCGATGCTTATTTGAATGAAGCAGGAATTAAGCGAAATTTAACTGTGCCACACACACCGCAACAAAACGGAGTTGCAGAAAGGGCAAATAGGACTTTAATTGAAATGGCTAGGAGTATGATAGTACACGCTGGTTTGAATGAGTTATTCTGGGCAGAGGCAATACATACAGCAGCTTATTTGCGTAATAGGGTGGCAACCAATGCAGTAAAAGGAGTTACTCCATATGAAATCTGGGCAGGTAAAAAGCCAGTTATTACGCATTTAAAAGTTTTTGGGTCAGTCGCGATTGCGCTTAATAAAAACAAAAGATCGAAATTCGCGCAAAAAGGACAAGAATATGTCATGGTAGGATATTCGGATACCTCGAAGGCTTATCGGTTATACAATAGAGTCGAGAAAACTTATTGAAAGCAGAGACGTCATTTTCGTAGAACCTGAGGGAGGGAAATCTGAAGGAACAGTTTCCTGCGAAATGACTCCGATGGCCCCCGAAGACGAAAGCGAATCTGAATCTGAACAAGAAATAGCTCAGAGTGACCCAGAAGAGCTTGAAGAGCTGGATGAAAACAATAGTCTGCAAGAGAATTCGTCTACAAGAAAGTAAAAGAGGCCAGGTCGTCCAAGCATACTCAGAACTGGAAAACCAGGTAGACCGCGAAAAATATTTAATACCATCTTTGCAGCAACGGTTAAGACACCAGAAAGTTTCGCCGAGGCTGTGCAATCGAAAGAAGGCGAACTTTGGATGACATCCATGAAGGAGGAGTACAAATCCCTGGTAGAAAATGGATCTTGGGAACTAACAGAGTTGCCAGAAGAAAAGAAACCAATCGGATGCAAATGGGTTTACGCAGTAAAATCAAATCCGGATGGTGGCGTGAACAGGCTTAAATCACGCTTGGTGGCAAAAGGCTGCAGTCAGCGCTATGGGATTGACTACAAGGAAACCTTTGCACCTGTTCTTCGTCATGCTACAACAAGGCTTATAATAGCACTAGCAGTGGAGTATGGTCTTCATCTACACCATGTCGACGTTGTCATAGCTTACTTGAATGGCGAGTTGGAGGAGGAGGTTTTCATGCGCCAGCCTGAAGGTTTCGTCAGTGCAGATCATCCCAATCACGTACTAAAACTTAAGAAGAGCATTTACGGTCTTAAGCAATCAGGCCGAGTGTGGAACACAACACTGGATGCAACACTACGTCGTATGGGTTTTATGCCAACCATCAATGAACCATGTTTATATAGCAAACCGGGAAAGGACATGAGTCTCATTGCAGTCTACGTCGATGACATCATTGTGGCATGCAAACATAAAAATGATGTAGAAGACATCAAAGCAAAAATCTCAGCGGAATACAACGTTGTTGACCATGGGCGTATGAACTACTTCTTAGGTATAGAAGTACAGCGCAAATACATTAAAGAATTGCTAAGCCAGTACAACATGAACGATTGCCGACAGACATCTACACCATTGGAACCTGGTTATCAGGTGGCATGCGCACAAAAAGAATGCCGCAGGGTTGATCGTACGTTGTACCAAAAACTAATTGGCGAATTATCTTATATTGCAGTGATGACTCGACCAGATATTGCTCATTCGGTCAACAAGTTAGCACAGTTCAGAATTGATCCCCATTCCGAACATGAAGCGGCAGCAAAGCATATTCTCAGATATTTGGCCAAGACTATAGATCTGGAGATATGCTACACCCGAACAGGCAAGGCTGTGGAGATTTTTGTGGACGCTGATTGGGCAAGTGACATGACTAATCGAAAGTCATTTACTGGATTCGTATGCACTTTGGCAGGAGGAGCATTCTCTTGGGGATCCAAAAAGCAAGCTACTGTAGCGCTCAGCAGTACGGAGGCTGAATACATAGCCTTGTCATCAGCAGCAAAAGAAGCGGCGTATCTGCGAAATCTACTTATAAGTTTGGGACTGATGGCATCTGATGCAGCGATGCAAACTTATGGCGATAACATTGGTGCTCAGCAGTTGGCAAGGAACCCAATGTTTCATGCTCGTACAAACCACATAGATGTTAAGGTACATCATGTACGAGAGGTGCTCAAGGAAGGCGTCATCGATTTATCATATGTACCTACCGATGAGATGACTGCGGATGTACTAACAAAGAATTTAACTAGAGTTAAGCATTATAAATTTGTATCCGCCTTAGGCTTAAAAAATCCTGTAATGTAATTTTCTTATTTGGTAAGACATAGATTGTGTTGAGGAGGAGTGTTAAAGATTGTTTATGCAGCCCTGACAACACAACATATGTTTATAGTTTCACCACGAAGTGTGGTGTGTTTGCATTCATGTTGAATATCTCACTTCTCTCTTGTGCGCGGCTTTGGAAAGATCGCTAGTTTATACATACACACATTGTTACGATTAATCAGTTTCTTACTCAATAAACTTCCGTTCATATATTATAAACAATAACTTTTAACACTATATAGATGACATAATGATTTCCTCCAAAACGTTCGAAGAACATTTAAATCAGTTGACGGAATTAATGGATGCTATTGTTAAGGAAGAAACTAACAAAATGCAAGTTTGCTGCAAGTTCAGTTAGGTCATTTTATCACAAAAAATACTGTAACTCCTTTAAAAGACAATTTGAAATCTATAAAAGAGTTTCCTTCACCACAAATCAAGAAACACATACGACAATTCTTAGGTAGGTAAAATTTTTATGGAAAATACATTCCAAGCGTCTCTTTATGGTTTGATCCTTTCCACAATTTGCTCAGAAAATATGTAAGATTCGATTGGTCAACTGATTGTAAAATTGCCTTCAGTAAAGTGAAAGAATATTTATGCTCTAAACCAATTCTGGCCATCTATAATCAAAAAGCTCCAACTTTTATATACCAAGACACAAGCATCAAGAGTATGGGAGCTATCTTAAAGCAAACACAAAACGATGGTACGTAAAAATGAATCGCAAAAAATATAAAAGCAATTTTTTTAGAATGTCTGGCTATTAAAGAAAGCTTAAAATTTTGGCAACATTGGCTAATTGGTAATGGATTCATTGTTTACACAGACCACAAACTATTGGAGAACTTAAACATAAAAAACAGAACAAATGATGAACTGGGTGACACTCTATCTTTCCCAGTATAATTTTAAGATTATATATAACCTGGGAGAGGATAACACCAAGCTGACTGCCTTAGCAGAAATCCTGTCTATGAATACTACGAAAATAATGAAAACAGATTAAAAGCAGTAAATATTATAAATAAACAGGATATAAAAATTGACTAGGAAACAAACTCAAACTAAATAGATAAACACATCTTATTATGGAAAATGATATATATTACAAACAAGATAGAAAGGAATAAATAAGTCGTGAGTGCAGAATATTGTAAAAATATGATACATAAAATTCATAAAGAGTTCTGCCATATTGGAATAAGCCAAATAGTAGCAAAAATTAAACCATTTTATACATCACCATATTTATCTTATAACATAAAACTAATTTGCAAATGATATGAAATTTGTATAAAAAAATAAGACAAGAGTAAACAAGAAATTTGGATTGTTGTCGTATTTAGGTCCAGCAGAAAGACCATTTTAAATAATGTCTTTAGACACAATTGGTGGATTTGGTGGACAACGACCGACAAAAAGATATTTGCTTCTATTAGTAGATCATTTTACTAGATTTACTTATATTTTATTTTCGAAAAACCAACTCGCCCATGACTTCGTCAAATTAGTAGAAAAAGTTCCGAAAGAAAATTCGATTGAAATTTTACTCGCAGATCAGTATCCGGCCATCAACTCAGAAGAATTTAAACATTACCTTATGGAGAAAAAAATTTAATTAATTTTTACCGCAGTAGATGCCCCATTTTCAAACGGTCTCAACAAGAGATTAAACCAAACCTTGGTAAACAAAATATAATGTATGCTCAAAAAAAAGTCACACGAATATAACAAAAGTCGTTTTGATACAAACAGAATAAAACATGATTTTCAAAAAGGCCATATGGCCATAATAGGAAGAAAATGGATGAAATAAGAATTGGCCCCTTTGAAATAGAAAAAAAAATTCGGATTCGGTCTGTAAAATAAACACTGGTCGTGGAAAAAATCGACATATCTATACCATGTCACAAATTTCGTTCCCATAGCTGAATAATTTAAATTCTTCTAAGCTTAATTCACATTTTAAAGAGAATTAAGCATCTCAGGAGAGGAGATGTAAGCTTTGTATACATGCATACGTAACTTCAATGATCAGCTGTTTGGATGGTGATGCCACAAATCGATAAAGAAAAAAGAACTATTGAATAAAGAAGATCAGCTGTCGGCAATAACAAATTAAAGTGGAATTTAAAATATTAAAAGGGTAAATTATTGTTAAGCTATATTGGATATTGTTCAACAAGTTGAGTAATAAATGAAGTCTCGATTGGGAGAAGAATAGGAGCATGAACATTTAATTGTTGATTCTCTTATTTTAGGTTAGTAAACACGTGTAATTAATCTAATTTATAATTAAAAAAAATCATATTTTAGAAGAATCAAATTGTCTTCTTGCTTCAAGAAGCCTTATTGCATTATATATGTATATATGTATGTATGTGTCGGAGCTTACTGAATGCACGAACAGTATGCGTGTATTGCTGCGTACTGTATGTGTAAGTGGATGGTTTTGTATTTCGGGTATTTCACCAGAATCATCATTTCATCATATTAGTAATGTTGCATCAGCCGCTAATTGTGCCGTGATAGGTCATTTGCAATTTTGTCGCTTTAAGAAGTCCTTTATAGCACGACAACAGCATTGCAGCCCTGTCGTCGAGTGTGGTTCAGTGAAGATAGAGAAACAGAAACGAGTCAGTCGAATTTGAAATCACAAAACCAAAAATGGAAAGTGAGCGTTCTTTAACATCAGAAGTGGGATCGGCACCACCTCCTGCATTCTCAGAGGATCAAAGGCATTCACATTCACATTCACATTTAAAAAACAGCGTAATGTTGACCGTGATGACGATTCCGGACCTGACATTAAAAAGAGTAGAACATCCGTAGTGTGTAATTTTTGTGAGAAACCAGGACACACAATTGCTGAGTGCAGGAACAAAATGTTTCAAAAATCCGATGCGACATCTCAGCGAGATAAGCCGTTAGTTACCTGCTTTAAGTGCGGCGAGCCAGGACACTTTGCAAATCAATGTTCAAAAGGAGGATCAGCAAGCAAAAATAAATTGTTTCAACAGAAGAACAACAGGAACTATGACGCAGTGAGGTGAGATCTGTCCAATTTCGTTTGATTCAGAAGCATAATGTTCACTTAGAAAAGAGAAAATTACCAGTAAGTTATCTGGAAAGCGCTGAAATAACATTATCTTGTTAAAAAGCATTGGCGATGCTGGTATATATAGCACATTACAGATTTTAAGTCAGATTACTATAAAGGAAAACTCACTTCAAATATTGTTTCATGTTGTGCTAGATAAACATTTAAAAAGCAACATTATTATTGGTCGTGAAATCCTTAATCAAGGATTTATGTTATTATGTCTCCAAACAAATTTGAAATTGTAGAAGCCAAATCTGTAAATATTCTTAATACCGATTTGTACGAATTTGATAAAAATAAGTTAATTAAATTACTTGAGAATTATTCCACTGCACTTATTAAGGGAATACAATCCACACGTGTTAGTACCGTTGAAATGACCATAGCAAAACTGTACAACGCCGGCCGTATAGGCTGAGCCCTCAAGAAAGAGATATTGTTAGAGAAAAGTTGAGTGAGCTGTTGAAGTGTAATATTATTCGATACAGTTGTTCTCCCTTTGCAAGTCCCATGCTGCTCGTCAAAAAGAAAAATGGGACAGGTCGCCTTTGTGTAGATTAGAGAGAGCTGAATTCTAATACAATAGTAGATAGGTATCCTTTGCCGTTAATAAATGACCAAATATTGTTAACGTTGTTGTTAATTCCAACGAGTTACTAGACGATATAATTAAAACATATGATTTAAGAAAAGGGATGTTGGTTCGCAAAATACAGAAAATGGGTAAAACCTGATGTTTACCAGTCGTGCCC
This sequence comes from Drosophila gaucha, assembly GCA_035045545.1. Taxonomy (NCBI): domain Eukaryota; kingdom Metazoa; phylum Arthropoda; class Insecta; order Diptera; family Drosophilidae; genus Drosophila; species Drosophila gaucha. Next base: position 27,249 of record JAWNOY010000116.1, read on the forward strand.
CGAAATTTCAGATGGTTAGTGGTGAATCAGTCCATCGTCTTTTGATGGCAAAAGATCCTTGACAAGGTACATCAATACTACTGGTTTGACAAAATGAATAAATATGTCCGCAAATTTGTCAACAATTGTATAACCAGTAGAACATCCAAGTCACATAAATGGCAAATTAAGTGGGAAAATTGATTTAAAGAAATAGGTTCTTATCCAAACTAATGGCTTCACAAAATTCGTACATCTATATCATACTCTCGACATGTGTACAGAGAACTGTATCAAGGCCATGAAGTCTTCAATTTCATTATTTGGTTACCAACGCGCATTATACTTGACCAGGGTAGATGTTTTTCAAGCACACAGTTCTTAGAATTTTGTTGTTCAAACAATATAAAACTTTATTTAATTGCGACTGATATTTAAAAAGATGGTGTTGAAAGAGACAGTAATTAAATGATTGAAAAAAAACTATTGAAACAGACAGTATGGATGCCGGAAGGGCTGGTAAAAGTTGTAAGAATTGGTCATAATGCAATCACAAGTGCAAAACAAATGTTTTGATCATGGCGTGTGGCGCATAAGATGATGAAATGCGAAATCAGTTGGTGATTATGTACTTCTTAAAAACGAGGAGAGACACCAAACTGAACTAGACCCTAAATTTATGGGACCATTTTTGGTAGTAGAGGTTTTAAATGGTGACATAAAGATTGCATCCGTTATCAAGCAAGCGAAAATATAAATATTGTTATGAAGATATTAGAAAATTTCCAGAGGGAAGGTGTTCCTCAAGAGTTGGATATTGACAGTGAATATTCAAGCTAGTCAAAGGGCCAAGTGGAGACTGAAAGTGAACCGTCCAAGTGAGACGATGTTTATCCGTCCAAGTGAGATGATGATTGAAATAATTAATTAAGTTCGAAATTTTGGTCACAAAAAAAATGAAAAATAGATTAAAAAAAGATTATTTAAATTTTGTAAGTTGAATAAGTGAAATATCGCAATATGATTATATTAATATTAAGAATAAATGTTTATAGTTTTATGAAAGATATGTTGAGTACACGAGGTCGTGGAAATGTCAGAATGACCGTGTCGGAGCGTTCTAAATGCACGCTATGTATGCGCGTGTTGCTGCGTACTGTGTATGTAAGTGTATGGGTATTCTGTTTTGGGTATTTCACCAGAATCAAAATTTCATCATATTACTAATGTTGCATCAGCCGCTAATTGTACTGTAATTGGTCATTTGCAATTTTGTCGCTTTAAGAAGTCCATTATAGCGCGACAACAGCGTTGCAGCCCTGTCGTCGAGTGTGGTTCGGTGCAGGTAGAGAAACAGAAACGAGTCAGTCGAATTTGAAATCACAAGGCCATCGCACCGAAACTCACTGCACTTCAAAGAAAAATGGAAAGTGTGCGTTCCGTAACATATGTATGTTTGTATGTACATATATATGAATTGATCTTGCATGACACTTGACAACCAATCCAAAAAATATACATACATATGTATGTATATACCGTACTTAAGTTAACTACACAACCCGAAACCAACACAAACCAAAAATATACATACATACATATATGTATGTACTAAACATATACAACCATCAACCAAAATTTTTATACCCTGAACCCATTGAAAATGGGAAATCGGGGTAAAATGGTTTTGCAAAAAGTATGTAACAGGCAGAAGCAGGCGTGGCAGACCCCATAAAGTATATATATTCTTGATCAGGGCGACGAGCTAAGTCGATTTGGCCCTGTCCGTCTGTCCGTATGTATGAACGTGTATACAGCGCGCATATCGGGTTTGTTTTAGATATTCGATACATTTTTTCGTTTCAATGATATCGACTGAAAAAGTTATCAAGATTCAGTTTTTTGCCATATCTTTTACATAGTAGCTACAGCTACCATTTCGCAGAAGAATGCTTGAATACATACAATAGAACAGTGTATATTGAAACAGGATTTTCTGCTATATACCTAACGAATGGTGAGTCTACTGATTTAGTACCTCCAGAGCTAAAAACAATTAGCGACTATTCTAAAAATTTAGAACAAGATAGGAATCTAGCACTGTTTAGATAAAAAAAGTCACACGAATATAACAAAAGTCGTTTTGATAAGAACAGAATAAAACATGATTTTCAAAAAGGCCATATGGCCATAATAGGAAGAAAATGGATGAAATAAGAATTGGCCCCTTTGAAATAGAAAAAAAAATTCGGATTCGGTCTGTAAAATAAACACTGGTCGTGGAAAAAATCGACATATCTATACCATGTCACAAATTTCGTTCCCATAGCTGAATAATTTAAATTCTTCTAAGCTTAATTCACATTTTAAAGAGAATTAAGCATCTCAAGAGAGGAGATGTAAGCTTTGTATACATGCATACGTAACTTCAATGATCAGCTGTTTGGATGGTGATGCCACAAATCGATAAAGAAAAAGAACTATTGAATAAAGAAGATCAGCTGTCGGCAATAAGACTTTGTTAAATAAAGAGCTGATTCAATTGGAGCATAACAAATTAAAGTGGAATTTAAAATATTAAAATCGTAAATTATTGTTAAGCTATATTGGATATTGTTCAACAAGTTGAGTAATAAATGAAGTCTCGATTGGGAGAAGAATAGGAGCATGAACATTTAATTGTTGATTCTCTTATTTTAGGTTAGTAAACACGTGTAATTAATCTAATTTATAATTAAAAACTAGAGGGATGGGCTAACTTCGGCCATGCCGAAGTTTGGTAATACCCTTGCAATTTCAAAGGATATAGATACAGTTTTTTCTGATTTGCCACTCCCCCAACAATTGGATATATATAATTTTTGGGCAATCTATTGAGCAGGGCAACAATAACCTATATATCAAATTTTGAAGCTCTACCTATAAGACTTTGGAAGATATAGTTTTCTCCGATTTGCCATGCCCCCAAGAGGCGGATATATATAATTTTTCATAGTCAGCCTAACGTCTGTGTCAATTTTTGGAGCTCTAGGTGTAAAATTGTAGAAGATATAGTTTTATCCGATTTGCCACGCCCCTAATGGGCGTAGATATATATTGTTTATGTTTTTTTTAGGGTTGATACAAATAAATGCTTTAAGTTTCAAGTCTCTGGCTTTAACAGCGTCCAAAATATTGAAGGATTTATGTTGAGCACTATATAGACTTTCCCGATTTACCACGCTCCAAGTAGGCGTGGATATATATAATTTTTTGATCAATCTGAAGGGAAGGCCAAAAGTATATTACTTTTCAAATTTGGATGCTCTAGCTTCAAAGCTGTAGAAGATATAGTTTTTTCCGATTTGCCACTCCCCCAAAGGGCGTAGATATATATTCTATATATTTTTGTATTTTTGTGCAACTCAGGAGTATATATTCCAAAATTCAAGTCTCTGACTTTAATAACGTCGAAGTTATCCGACTAAAACATTTCTTAAAACCGATCTGTCCTATGGGAGCTATAGGATATAGTCATCCGATCCGGATGATTCCGAGATATACAATGCCTGCAGCGCATTCCAGCCTATGTGCAAAATTTCAGCTCTGTAGCTCTTATAGTCTCGGAGGAGATTGCGTTGATCCAGACAGACGGACAGACGGACAGACAGACAAACGGACAGACGGACATGGCTATATCAACTCAGCTAGTCTTGCTGATCAAGAATATATATACTTTATATGGTCGGAGATGCTTCCTTCTCTGCGTTGCAAACTCCTGACCAAAATTAATATACCCTTTTTGCAAGGGTATAAAAATCCTATTTTAGAAGAATCAAATTGTGTTGTTGCTTCAAGAAGCCTTATTGCATTATATATGTATATATGTATGTATGTGTCAGAGCTTACTGTATGCACGCACTGTATGCGTGTATTGCTGCGTACTGTATGTGTAAGTGGATGGTTTTGTATTTCGGGTATTTCACCAGAATCATCATTTCATCATATTAGTAATGTTGCATCAGCCGCTAATTGTGCCGTGATAGGTAATTTGCAATTTTGTCGCTTTAAGAAGTCCGTTATAGCACGACAACAGCATTGCAGCTCTGTCGTCGAGTGTGGTTCAGTGAAGATAGAGAAAGTCAACTACACAACCCGAAACCAACACAAACCAAAAATATACATATATACATATATGTACGTACTAAACATATACAACCATCAACCCAAATTTTTATACCCTGAACCCATTGAAAATGGGAAATCAGGGTATAATGGTTTTGCAAAAAGTATGTAACAGGCAGAAGGAGGAGTGGCAGACCCCATAAAGTATATATATTCTTGATCAGGGCGACGAGCAGAGTCGATTTGGCCGTGTCCGTCTGTCTGTCCGTATGAATGAACGCGTCGATCTTAGAACATATAAGAGCTAGAGACTTCAAATATTGCATGATGGTCTGTGTATACAGCGAGAATATCGAGTTTGTTTTAGATATTCGCTAATTTTTTCCGTTTCAATGATATCGATTTAAAACTTTATCAAGATTCAGTTTTTTGACAATATCTTTACATTTTTTTAGCTACAGCTACCAAATTTTGTTTTTATCTTTTTGTAAATAAGATACATTTTCTATTTTTGCATATTTTGGATACCAGCTCCACATTTCACAAAAAAAATTTAGAAAAAAAAAAAAAAATAACAAAGCCACAATTTAATTTTTTCAAATTTTTAAGTGAAACCCGTATGTTCAATAAATTAATAGCATTCAATGTAGTATTGCATTGAAATCCATTTAATCAATTTTAAAAGCACGCGGCAGCAGCCTGTACGTGTGCACACATACATTTAAATCAACTACGCAGTAATCGGCGCGCGTGCTTGTGTGTGCGTGGTATGTATATGTGTGCATGTGATGCCAAATCAGTTTTTTCCCGTCAAATCGGGCTTTTTTGAAAGTGAAATTGCGGGAAAAATTCCAAACCGCCGATAGCGGGAAATATAGTTTTAGCTGTTTTAGCTGTTTTTAATTTGACGAAGAAAAATGTTGCAATAAAATTGAGCGATTAAATACATTTTCCTACAAATCATACAAAATTTTCTTCGAAAATTAAGCTTTTTTCCAAGCTTTTTTCTCCGCAAACTTCGCTTCTATTTTTTCCTTTATCTAGCTTTTTTTGCTGATGTGTAAACAAATGTGCGCACGTGTATACATATGTGTGCATGTGTATATGCGTGCCTGTGTATAAATGTGCATGTGTATATGCGCGCAGATGCAATATGTATAGATAAAAGATGTAAGCTAGGCTATTTAAAACATCAGCTCGGACTTGGTTCAGGGGATCTCGTAGTCGGGCAGACCCGACTAGAGCTTTCTTACTTGTTTTATGCTGCTGTAGCGAGCTGACAGGGATCATTCACACATCCAAGAATTTTAGGCACCACTCAAAAAACAATAAGTAACTCTTCCTGTTTATTCAATATGTCACCCCAACATACACCCCCATCTAATCATACCCCCCTCTCTGCCCATACTTTAAGAAATGTACCCCAATATTGTTAATAAATATGACGACCCAACGCTCCCCTATAAACATACCACCTCTATACCCACAAAGTGTAACCAAATTAAAAAAAAACTAGAGGGATGGGCTAACTTCGGCACATGCCGAAGTTTGGTAATACCCTTGCAATTGCAAAGGATATAGATACAGTTTTTTTCTGATTTGCCACGCCCCCAACAATTGGATATATATCATTTTTAGGCAATCTATTGAGCAGGGCAACAGTAACCTATATATCAAATTTTGAAGCTGTATCTATAAGACTTTGGAAGATATAGTTTTCTCCGATTTGCCATGCCCCCAAGAGGCGGATATATATAATTTTTCATAATTTTGTCGAAACGGTCAATCCTAACGTCTGTGTCAATTTTTGGAACTCTAGGTATAAATTGTAGCAGATATAGTTTTTTCCGATTTGCCACGCCCCTAATGGGCGAAGATATACATTCTTTATATTTTTTTTAGGGGTGGCTGATACAAATATATGTTTTAAGTTTCAAGTCTCTGGCTTTAACAGCGTATTAAATATTGAAGGTTTTATGTTAAGCACTATATAGACTTCCCCGATTTGCCACGCCCCAAGTATGCGTGGATATATAATTTTTTGATCAGTCTGAAGGGAAGGCCAAAAGTATATTACTTTCCAAATTTGGATGCTCTAGCTTCAAAACTGTAGAAGATATAGTTTTATCCGATTTGCCACGCCCCCAAAGGGCGTAGCTATATACTCTACATCTTTTTGTATTTGGGTGCAACTCAGCAGTATATATTCCATCTGTCCTATGGGAGCTATAGTATATAGTCATCCGATCCGGATGATTCCGAGATATACAATGCCTACAGCACACTCCAGCCTATGTGCAAAATTTCAGTTCTGTAGCTCTTATAGTCTCGGAGGAGATTGCGTTGATCCAGACAGACGGACAGACGGATAGACGGACAGACGGACAGACGGACATGGCTATATCAACTCAGCTCGTCTTGCTGATCAAGAATATGTATACTTTATATGGTCGGAGATGCTTCCTTCTCTGCGTTGCAAACTCCTGACCAAAATTAATATACCCATTTTGCAAGGGTATAAAGATATAAATTACCAATATTGATTATAAATATGACGCCCCAACACTCCCGAACCCCCACACCCCCTACCAAATTAAACTGAAATTGGAATTTAACAAATAAAATTCAAAGAAGAATGCACACATTAGCATGTATGTGTGCACACGTATAGACTATGTGCACAGTGTGCACTGCACACATATTTCTCTCGCTGCCGCATGTTTTTGCCGATTAACAAATTGTTTTGTTTCATAACTTCTATGTTACTAAGCGAACTTCAATAATATTTTTTAGCATTAAATTCTTTCATTTTACTGAAATTACTTAGAAAATTTAAAAAGATTAAATTGCGGCTTTAATAATTTTTTTTTGAAAATATTAATTTTGAAAAATGTGGAGCCGGTATCCAAAATATAAAAAAATAGAAAATGTATTTTATTTGAAAAAAGCAAAATGCAAGATTTTGTGACTTTAGTTATGTTCCATAAACTGAATCTTGATAAAGTTTTTAATCGATATCAGTGAAACAAGAAAAGTTATCGAATATCAAAAACAAACTCAATATGCGCACTGTATAAGTTTCAAGTCTCTAGCTTTTATAAGTTCTGAAATCGACGCGTTCATACATACGGACAGACGGACGGACAGACAGACAGACAGGGCTAAATCGACTCAGCTCGTCACCCTGATCAAGAATATATGTACTTTATGGGGTCTGCCACTCCTCCTTGTGCCTGTTACATACTTTTTGCAAAACCATTATACCTTGATTTCCCATTTTCAAAGGGTTCAGGGTATAATAAAAAGCCATAAATTATGCCTATGAAGATTTAGAACATACAGTTCCTATCTAGTCACTTTGAATGGTTTATCCTCCTTCAGTTGTTATGAGTGAAGTTCAATATTGATTTTGTTTAGTTGCTCTCGGGTGTCTTAGCGTAAATTCTTGTTATTCAACCCATGGAAGATTTTACCACAATATTGTCTAAATTTGTTACTTCTTCTATTATAATAAAGTTAGAAGCACTTGAAGGTTGATTATATCTCGAAGAATAATATGGCTGGCCTTGGGATAGTTTTGGCAGTTGCTCCTAAAACATATTACTTTTCTGATCACCAAAATTTAATCGGGCATTAGCAGTAGCAGCGGCGGCAGCAGTAGCAGTAGCAGCAGTAGCGCTGGTGCTTGGCATGTCGTCTTCAGTGGCATGGCCCTGAAGTGAGGGAAGATTAGGGCAAATATCGTCTTCATCCATAGTAGGCACTTCAGTTTCTTCATTTTGAGCAAGAAGCTAAAATGTATTATTTTGAAGTGCAACTTTGTTGTTGTTGGGTTTGTTGGTAGCGGGGCCGCTGTCAACGTTGGTTTCATTAGCTGCTCGAGTAGAGCTGTTAGTATCGCTGATGATGTTGGTGTTGTTCATATTGATCCTTTTTCTATCCGAGTTAAGAGACGAGAATATTTTGCGTTGCTTTTGCTGTGTAGTTGCTTTAAGCTCGATGGAATGGGCTTCGGGTGATGCCCCTTCAACATTATCATGCATGATTCCCGTAGAAGAATTATTTTACGTTAGAGTAGCATTTTCAGGTTCAACACTGATCTTTTGGTTTTACGGTATTGATTTCTGGACGTTTTCCCAAAAAATCCTGCATATTATCTGTGCTGGTGAATCTCCGGCCATCAGTTTCATCTTCTCGAAGTTCACTTTTCGTGGCGGGAGTTGAGGTGCTGAGGTGTTCTGCACCTACTCCTATGCAGGCAGACCCGACTAGAGCGTTCTTACTTGTTTTCTTTAGAAGTGCTCTACCACATTTAGTGGCCACTGCTCCGGCTTCAGACTTCTGGCCACGATGCTTGTCATTGAACCGTGGCCGCACCGGCCCCAGAGGTATCGGTTCCGACTGCTGCCATTGCAGCACTCTTCATCGTCCCGCTGCTGATACCGCTGTAATGTCGCCCTGCTATATCGTGCTGTAGATCCTGTTATTGATGCGGCAGCTGTTGTTGCTGCTGCTGCTGTTGCTGATGCTGCTGCTACTGATGCTGCTGCTGCTGAAGCTACTGCTGAAGCTGCTGCTGGTTGCTCCTCCAACGAGAAAACGGACGGCCACTCCTCGACAGCCTCCCGCCAGCATACCTCCACGTGCAGCTCATGGCACATGTAGCCGTTGCGTAGCTTTGTTTTGCGTTTTACCGCAACTGTTGCTAGCTCACGCCCCGTGTCTGCTTCGGAGTCCGACGAGATGGCGATTACGTCGAACTCCTCAGCAGCTTCTGCGACGGTTCCCCATTTCGCTCCGCTTTCGTCCTCCGACTGTGGCTCCGAATCGAAGATGACGATCGCCTCGCCCCTTTCCTCCTACTCCATGTGGTACAGTGTGGGAGGCCGTGTCGGCTCCCTCTTGGATTGCGGAGAGTACCTGCCGCTTTTTACGCAGGGCTCGTCCTCCATCTAACAGTCAGGCAGGTGTGGCGAGGATGACGGTGACGGTGACGGACCACACTCCGGTCGCTCCGATGCCCAGGACCCCGGCGAAGTCGCAATCTTCTCGATGGTTGGCGATGGCCACATAGCCAAATATGGCAGGTGTCGTCTCTTCGTCGGTCTTCGAGGGTTGAACGGGAGTCTCACCGGCGGTCGTCGCAACGAGTAGGTTAGTCGGCCTTCTCCTCGTCCGCCTGCAGCTCCAGCGGAAACGCTCGCCAACAGGCGAGGATCGGCCGGGTGAACCTTACCGACGCCATAGTTTGGGGTGCCGGTCGCGCTCTCCTTTAATTGCTCCATATCTCCTCGATCAAATAGGCCTAGCGCGTGCCTGTCATCCTTTTTTATACCCTGTGGCCGCAGTGCGGCCGAGTGTGTAGGTGTTTGCTTATAGTTGTTCCTATCAGCTTTCCCTTTCTAGTTGTCGCACTCTTTTCTTTTAAGCAACTTGTAGATTGCGATTTTGTTCACATCTTGCCTAGCATGGCGTCAGATCTGATATATGGGCAGACCTTGTCCGCTTGTCCACTTTCGATTTTACAAATAACAGGTGAGATGAAGCTGGGCACCGTATACGGCCTTGCATTCGCACTGATTTAGAGAAAGTAGCTGCTATCGCGGAGTTTAAATAGTCATCAAATACCAACAACTGTGAAAGTGTCTAAATGGGAGTGGACAGAGGAGCGGCAAAAGGCTTTTGACACTGTCAAAGCCAAGTTGACAGAATCGCCAGTACTCTCAAAAACATTTGGTTTGAAAACGGCTGCAAGCAACTATTGGCTTGGAGCAATGTGGACGTAAACATCAGAGGATGGGGAGCGCATTATATCATATGTCAGCAAAACAGTGAATAGTGTGGAGCACCGAGAAAGAGAGTCTTTCGATATTCTGGTGCATTCGAAACTGAGGCTATATCTGGAGGGATACCATTATGTAGTGATAACGGATCACATGCCTTTAAAATGGCTCAACTCCATTGAGAACCCATCAAAAAGGATTGCTAGATGGACACTGGAGCTGCAGCAATTTGAATTTGAAGTTAAGTACGTCGTAGCAGACGCATTATCGCCTTAGCCACTAGATGAGGAGACGTCGATCAAGCGACGGGAAATGAAAATGAAGCCCCAGGAAAATTATGTGGATGACACTGGGAGGATATATCGATATATTACACATTAGGGTCGGTGTGTGGCTGCGTGGACACTTAACGTTCCAAATGGCAAGAGACCTCAGGTATTTGAGAGAACCATGATGCAGCTACGGCAGGATACCAGAGAAGAATCAAAACAGTAGCGCGGGTGGCAGCTCGTAATTATTGGACTGGGCTCTACAGAGATGTGCGCGCATATGTGTAGCAATGCGAGCTGTGCCAGCGCTATAAGCTAAACCAACTCTAGCCACCCGGCAAGATGATTACACTAATCATGGAGAAAACATGGGCCATTGGAGGTCTAAGCATGAGAGCATGGGCTATTGGTCTTCATTGATTGATACTCCAAATGGACGGATATTGCACTTCTGCGAAGTGCTAACACAGCATCACTTGTCCAATGCTGCAGACGCATTAGCAACAAAGTTGGCACCGCGGTAAGGAGGCCCAAATAAGGTGGTCGGTTTCATCTCACCAGTAATTTACAAAATAGGCTTAGAAACGGGTAAGCGGACGAGGCCTTCCCATGTAGGTAATCTAAAGCTATGCAAAGCAGGTGAGAAAATGAACTTGATATTTAAAAAAAAAGCAGCAGCATTAATATGCTAATAGCGCAATTCTAGCACATACAAAAATAACTACGTTAACTTCAACATTGATACTTTAAGAGAAAACTATACAAATATATGTTTTTGTTATCGTTACCTAACACTTACTTCTTAAAGTGAGGTTAGAGAGGGGGTATGTTAATAGAGGGGGGTGTTGGAGCAATATCATAAATATTTATAAACAATATTGGAGGTCATTTTTTAGAGTAATGGTAGAGAGGCGGGTAGCTCTAATCCTATATGTTGAGGTCCTGTATGTTGAGGTGACGTATTAAATAAACAGGAAGAGTTACTAATTGCTTTTTTAGTGGTGCATAAAATTCTTGGATGAGTGAATGATCCCTGTGAGCTCGCTACAGCATAATAAACAAATTTGGATTGTTCGTTGCATATATTTAGTATTTTATTTAGTTGTGAGCCGGTATATACATACATATGTGTGTATATTTTTTTGGGTTGCTTGTCAAATGGAGTGCGCAAGTGCTTGATCTTTACGCAAGGTCTTGCCGGGGAGAGGGTGTGTGAGTGTGTTTGTGTTGGAACGGCTTATATCATAAACATCATACAAACATACATACATACATATATACATATATATTAAATATCAATGTCAATGTCGTAGAAGCGGTATGTGCTGTTTAGAGGGCTGTTTTGGGGAGATTTGTATTTCACATACATACATACATAAATACATATATACACACATAGATATTATATAATGCTTGAGTATGTTTTAGCGAGACGAGCTCGCCACAACAACAAAAAACCCAATTCTTTATTGGTTTTGAGTTGTGCAGCCGGGTTAAGTACGGTATATACATATACATGATAGTCTAAGGTTTTACGTGAGCACCTGCCACGATGGCTTAATCTCACGGTAAGCAACTTACTGGATTAATTTGTGAGTCAATCAGCGCCCCCTTGGAACATCAATTCCGCAGGTACCAATTGAATATACTACTGTTTTGGTCGTATATTCCACCTTGGTTTGGAGCGAGGACAATCTTAACCTCTGCCGTTATAAGGGTAACGGCATCGGTTGTATAGCGCAACGCCACGCCGAGAAACAATCTCTACCCGCATTTGGGTGTTAAACTACAGCCACCACGTTACTCCCCGAAGGGCAGCAACCATTAACCAGGACGGAAACAAGTTCCGTAGGCTCCTGATTACCCGTGGTACCAGAAAGAAAGCCTCCGGTCAGGCCTCGTACCAGAAGGGTACTACCAATTTTAACTCCAAAACAGTTACGGGTTGGTGGCCCACAAAGTTTTCAGACAATTGCTGCTTAGAAAAGCATGCGAATGATATACATCAAACACAGATGGAACAGTATACACCATGTTCATGTACATGGTTTTCTCACTGTGAGGAGCGAGGTCTATTCCTTCCTCTTCCGCAAACAGCGGCATTACTAGTTGATCAATGATCAAACCGCTAGGCGGCCAGCAATTGTCCCCAACAAATGCGCAGAGAGCAGAGACTCGAGACCGTCTCTGTGTTCTCTACACCCGTGGTACCAGATCACTCCTCTGGTCAGAAGTCGTATCCATGGAAGGATACTTCCAGTTTTGCTCCATGAAGCTGGGGACTGGTAGCGCCGGAGAACACTAAATTACCACACACTCACCTCAATCAGACGCCCCCATTCACCCGTCAGTCATGCAAACCTTTCATACGAAATTCCTCAAGAAGAACGCAGACGTCGCCTGGAAAATGCAGCTCTGGCAAACTTATTCAACCTTCTTATCCTATCACTGGTTGAGAGTGATTGACTTACGTCAAACCCGCCACTAACCTCATAAACACCCATCTCGCGCAGATCACGCATATCCGTATACAGCATACACTCACAAAGTATGTGCTCCCATGTTTCCGAAGCCGAGCCACAGGGGCATTCTGGACTGTCATTAAGGTTTCTCGAAAACCAAAGTCTGGTCGGCTTCCCACAAACGTGACATCACGAATGTACCGATGGGTAATACCCCCATTCCCACTAGTGCTCCACTAGACTTGCCAGTCAGCCAGAACACACTCATTCAGCAATCTCTTACATTCGCTAAGCCCTAAGCTCTACACATCCCTATCAGCTAACCATTCACTCTGTAACAACGGCAACCTCCTCTTTATCTTGTATATCAAGGCACGACACCTGATTTCCAAGTCAAGAGGGGCCACTCCTAACAAGACCTGCATTGCCTCCGTGGAGACAGTGCGGTGGCAAGCCAGCACTTTCATTCTACCCACAACAGACAGAACTATTTTCCCCATACAGATGCCCCATATGTTGCACATGCAACACAAAGACCACCATATATGGATCGAGCAGCCCGCCTTTTCATACAACACTTTCAAATAGTCTGGAATAGATTTCCAGATGCTCTTGCACATTTTCCCCGTGAATCCATCCATACCAGGCGACTTCCTTGATTTTAACCTCAAGAAGGCCGCCCCCAACTCATTTTCCAAGAGCGGGTCAACAGGATTGACCACGATAGCTCGTGGATTCTGACGATCCGCTCTGGGGAAGAACTCATCCAAAAGTGCTTTCATACAGTCCTTCCAAGCAGTTAAGTGAATGTCACCGACATGGAGGGCACTCACATTACTTTCCCTACCTCTACCTCTCACTATTTTATAAGCACGACCCCACGGGTCGTCCTTATTGCGCTCCAGGAAGGAGCGCCACTCATCCTCTTTAACTCGAATAAGCATTAGCTTGTACTCAGTCAGAGAACGACTATATTCAAGCCTAAGTTGGGCAGCGTTAACAGCATTGGCAGATCTGGCTCTTTGGAATCGCTTCCGCAGAGACCGGACCGAGTGCCGCTTAACGCTCAACTCCCGCGTCCACCACTTAACATGCTTGAGGTTGACCTTTCGGTGCCTCTCAAATATGCTATCGTTCACGCTAGTCATCCACCTATTTACACATGCGACCTGCTCTTCAACATTCATCATCTCGAATGTACTCAGCGGAACTTCCGTTGCCGCTTCTCGCACCCGATACCCATGAAGGGGCCAATACACACCACAAGTTCGCCAGCGAGTTCCCACACTTTCACGCAGACGCTGGGTATGAGCAATGGCAATCTCGATCGGATTGTGATCGCTCACACCCAGCCCCCCCAATACACGCCATTGAAAGACAAACACTCTCGTTGCTACCTCATTCACAAAAGTGACATCAATGTCACTTTTACCCACCGGACCCGCGAACGTGTACCACTCACTGGGTTCGTTAAGAAACCGAACATCCTAAGATACAGCCCACTCGGCCAGCATCTCACCCCGAGCATGGTTCAAATAGCCAGACGCTTGCCTGGATATCTTGCTGAACCACATGGGGGATGATGCATTCGCATCAATACCAAGGATGACAGGCACGCTACTATCCAGTAGTAGCACCTCATCCAAGTACGCTATGTAAGGTTCTAGGGGATCCCTGAACTTACAATACATACTGACTACAAAGACCCTGCCAAAACTGCCGCTAAGACTTACACACACACCCCAGTCAGTAGAATTCACTAAAGTGCATTCAATACTGACATCATTCACGACAACAGCAGAGTTGGCCCCACTGTCAGGAAATACCCGAATACAAGCGGGCAGGCCCCGTACACGACCAGAAGTCGCATATGGTTCCTGCAGCAGGGCAAAAACGCTGCCCCTCTCAACCATCATCACAACCACATCGCACATAGCTGCATACGACCTCTGACAATTCAACTGCAGGAATTTGGAAGACATATTGATGTCTTGCGTTCGCCAGCGCTACAATCGCACTATAAACCGGGCAAGCCGGGGACATCATAAGATGCCCAGACGGCTTACCTTTGAATGCGCAGTTGCGGCAGCTTAGTGCATTAGTGCACTGAGCTGCGCGGTGACCACCTTGGCTACAGCGACGGCTAACGTCCTCTTTAGCCCTGCAGTCCGCTACCTTATGATCGAAGCCAAGGCAGCGGTAGAATCCCACTACCGGGTCAAAATTTCTCACTCGGAACGAAAACCACTTCACATAGCAGCGCCCAGCATCCAAAATTGTTTGTATGGCCAGATCAGTGCCCTCCAGAACGACATTGACAGCCATGTCAACATCAACATTCCAGGGCTTGCTGAGCATCCGAACATCCCGCTTGAATTTCTCAAACGGGATCTTCTCCTTGAGATTCAATTCATACAGATCACCCATGAACTCGTCAGGCGTGATCCGCGAATGAACCCCCATTACAACAACTTTGGGGCCTAGCTTCTCATTTACCCTCACTTCCAGACCAACCTCACTAAACTTAGTGTTCTCCACAATCTTTTTGCACTCTGCCACGGTCGGGGTGCGTATGATCGCGCCACCGTCGCGCAGAGGCTTCACCTCGTGCACGCGCACACCAAGGGTAGGCCCTACCTCCTTCACCACCTGGTCGACCACGTCCTTCACGGATTTACCAGCAGTCTTGCTGCGGACCACCAAGGACCAGGTCTCGACTGGCCGAGGCATCTCCGGATGTAACGGCACTGCCGACATAGGGGCCATCCTCCCAGCGTGCGCCATTGGTATCGGCGCTGGACCAGCAGGCGCATGGGCAACTACCTTCAAACGCCCCTTAAGCCGCTCATTTTCCGCTTTGACCTCAAACATCACTAGCTCATACTCAGCAACATGACTATGCACGCCCCTAAGCATACTAGGCGAAATCCCACCATCCAGGACACAGCGTGTCAATGCAGATGTTATGGCTTTCATCTTCTCAACAGATGTACTTTTACGCTTCCCAGGCATCAGCTTGACCTTCGGCCTAGCAACCGCCTCCACAGGTACGCCCTCTTTCAAAGCGGCGACTGCCTTAGGAACAGCAAAATCCGTTCCTCCTCTCTCATAACACTGATGCCGCATGAGACACTCAAGTCTCCAGCAGACACCGCCACACCCATGCCAACCGAGCAAACAGCAGTCTCAGAAGCTGCCTTCCTCAACTGCTGTTTACCCAGCACCCCCTTCCGTCTTACCTCGGCAATTGACTCGGAGGCGTGCGCATCATCATCAGATGATGTCCCACGCACCTCACCCGTCATAATGCGCACGTGCAGATAATCTAAAAATAGATTACACATACGCAGCGACAAGCAGTAAAAAATAATTTACGTGCACACACGCGCAAGCGTTTTTACACACGCACACACTCAAGAAAACTAACTGTTGCGCACACAGCAACAACAAAAAACGTCAAGCGGAGCGCACAAAAACGTAAACAAGACACCCTTGTTTGAAAGCACCGTTATCTTTAATTTTATGCGCGAGC
>JAWNOY010000118.1:0-28494 GCA_035045545.1 Drosophila gaucha
TTGCGTGCTCAATCCCAAAGAATCTCTTGGTCGTTCAAGGATCTTTGTTTAGCGGATCGAAAAGGATTGGATTCACTTTTACGAGGATTTATTATGATATCCTACCGGCTGCGCCAATAACGTAGTTCGAGAATCGGTTTATTAAAAAAATATAATTTTATTTCAACTTATCCGACACTACGGAGTAGAGACAAAAATCTAGACTAATTATGCTAAGTACTGAAGACGTTTAGCAAACCTCGGCTTTGAGCTTTTATGAATTGGACTTTAAACCTTGGAGCTTTTGGCTCTTAAGATGATCGCTCTTTGTGCCGTGATTTGTGCCACGTCGGCAGTTTCAACCCCTGTCGTGGGAATAGCGATTCTGGCAGTTGTTTATAATAATTGATAAGTTCGTGGGAAGCCAGAATTGTTATTGTCACTATTTGATTATTGAATTATGTTTATGTTACTACTGTGGGAAAGGAATGTGTATCTTATGTGATATACTATTGTCAAGTGCATGTTATAAGTAAAGTGTGTGAATACATATGTCACTATATAATATATATATATTTTTTAATATTAATTAAAGTTATTATAATTAGATATATATATATATATATATATATATATATATAGATATATATATATATATAGATATATATATATATATATATATTCTTTTTTTTAATAGCCTTGCAAAAAGGGTATATTAATTTTGGTCAGAAGATTGCAACGCACAGAAGGAAGCATCTCCGACTATATAAAGTATATTTATTATTGATCAGCAAGACGAGCTGAGTTGATATAGCCATGTCCGCCTGTTCTTCTGTCTGTCTGTCTGTTTGTCTGTCTGTCTGTCTGTCCGTTTGTCTGTCTGTCTGTCTGGATCAACGAAATCTCCTCCGAGACTATTGAATGTGCTGCAGGCATTGTATATCTCGGAATCATCCGGATCGGATGCCTATATCATATAGCTCGCATAGCATAGATCGGTTTTAAGAAATGTTTTAGACGGATAACTTCGACGTTATTAAAGTCAGAGACTTGAAATTTGGAATATATACTCCTGAATTGCACCCCATATAGGTACGCCCTTTGGGGGCGTGGCAAATCGGGTTAAGCTATATCTTCTACAGTTTTAAAGCTAGAGCATCCAAATTTGGAAAGTAATATACTTTTGGCCTCCCCTTAAGATTGATCAAAAAGTTATATATCCACGCCTACTTGGGGCGTGGCAAATCGGGAAAGTCTATATAGTGCTTAGCATAAATCCTGCAATATTTTGTATGCTGTTAAAGACTTGAAACTTAAAACATATATTTGTATCAACCACACCTAGAGAAAAAGATATAGCATATATATCTACGCCCATTATTATTATTATGAAAAATTATATAAATCTGCCTCTTTGGAGCGTGGCAAGTCGGAGAAAACTATATCTTCCAAAGTCCTGTAGGTACACCTTCAAAATTTGATATACAGGTTAGTGTTGCTCTGCTTAATCGATTGCCCAAAAACTATATATATCCAATTATTGGAGGCGTGGCAAATCAGAAAAAACTTTATCTGTATCTTTTGCAATTGCAAGGGTATTACCAGAGTTAGCCCATTTTTTATCAATCTATTGAGCAGGGCAACAGTAACCTATATATCAAATTTTGAAGCTATACCTATAAGTTTCTGGAAACTATAGTTTTCTCAGATTTGCCACTCCCCAAAGAGTCGGATATTTATAATTTTTCATAATTTTGTCGAAACGGTGAAGCTTAAAGTTTTTGTCAATTTTTGGAACTCTAGGCGTAAAATTGTAAAAGATATAGTTTTTCCGATTTGCCACGCCCCTAATTGGCGTAGATATATATGTTCTTTATGTTTTTCTAGGGCTGATTGATAAAAATATATGTTTCAGGTTTCAAGTCTCCGGCTTTAACAGCATCCAAAATATTGGAGGATTTATGTTAAGCACTACATAGTCTTTCCCGATTTGCCACTCCCCAAGTAGGCGTGGATATTGATCAATCTTAGTTAGTTAGTATAGCGGGGACAAACAATTATTTAAACTTCACCTAAAGTGCCACCTTGACTCGCCGGCTTACCCCATAAGGAGAGGAAAGTGACATATTCATATTGACTATGTCCACAAAACACAAAATAGTCGTTCTGGATTTTCTATAATTCACCGACATATGAATGAAGCACATTCAAAATACCCAAATCATAAATATTGGCGCCGGCTTGAGAGAATTCCGTTGCATATAACCGCTGCATAACAACAACATAGCAAGCGAAGATTGTGAGAATGTGGCGTCTAATTGTGGCCGAAACATAATTTCAATAGCATATAAAAGAAGTCTACAATTAAATAGTCTATAGTTTTAAGCTGCTATTCAACAAAGCAAGTTGTCATAAAGCCAAACCTTGACTTCGGCTTTGAAATCATATAAGCGTTGCCGTCAGCCTATATCGCGTCATTAGTTGGACTCGAAAACATAAATTAATTATATTTAATTATATATACTATAATATATTCCAAATTTCAAGTCTAAGACTTCAATAGACAAACAGAGAGACAGTTACTTTATATGGTCGGAGATGCTTCCTTCTCTGTGTTACAAACTTCTGAATAAAATTTACATATCTTTTTTGCAAGGCGTAAAGAAGTTCGCTCGCCGAGGTATAACTCTCAGTCGCGGCCAGGGTCTTCCACAAATAATTTGTAGACTTTCGGGGACCTACTGAGTGAGAGGGCCGCCGCCGACTGGTGGCTGAGGCCGCGACTTATGTCGGGATGGAGTAGGTAGGGCAAAACACTGACACGAGGTGCGGTTTAAGGGAATCCCTTCCTTCTCGGAGGACATCGCCCGGCTTTACAGGAAGGTGATTGAGTTGTCCCAGCGCGGGGGACAACGCCCGCCCGCGCATGAGGCGAGGGATGACTCCGGCACAGGGGACAACGCCCGCCCATGCCGGAGATAGGGATTATAGCTTCCGCCGGGAGGACGTCGCCCGTCCCATGCGGAAGTCGTGGTATTAATATTACCTCTGCTCGGAGGACATCGCCCGGCCGTGCAAGAGGCATAGGGTAGGGAGGGTATCGCACACATGAATTTCGACAACAATGTACTTTTATGTTTGTTTATTATTTTATTATTTATTTTTCCCTATTGCTTTACAATTAATTACACACTGATGTTAAACGGCCACATGCCGTTGTGTTCGCGGGGAGGCCTGCGAGTAGTCCTCCACGCTGACTCTAGGCGAGCACGTCTGCTCGGTCCAGCAAGTTCCGTTGACTCCCTTTATGACGTATCGCGTCATGCACGCACGTCCGTACGCTTCCGTGTGCTGCGGTCGAGTCCCGTGCTCGTGCTGCTCCCTCTGGTGGCTTTCCGCTCGGCCGTGGTGTGCTGGGTTAAGCCGAATGCGCTGCCGCTGCCGGCTTACGTCGCTGTCGCGCGTGTGCCCCAGTTTCTGCTAGTGGTGGGTTGAGTTTGGGCTCAACCGTGGTGTACTCTGCTGCCGGCTTACGCCGCTGTCGGGTGTGCGATGCATCTGCGCGCCTGCGTGTGCGTGCTGTGGGTTCGGTGGTGTGGGTATCGTGTGTGGGTGGCGTTTGGTGGAGATGGGTGGGTGGCTGATTTTGTGATTCATCACAAAGGGAACAAAAAACAATATGTATTTGATCTATTCCTGTTTTTATTTATTTATTCATCATAATTTGGAGAAGGGACCGTTGAGCATTTTGTTCTAACCAGTTCTCTGGCAAGTAATCGTATTCATTGTAGCCTGGAGAAGGGGGTCTTTGAGCGTTTTGCTCTTACCAGTTCAGTTCCCCTACGCTCGCCGTCTCTGGTACGCAATCATTTTTACCGTCGTCTGCAGAAGGGGTGGTATATCGATGCTGATACCCGATGATGACACTACATTCACTTGAATGAAGCGCAAGTTGTTTCTTTTGTGGAAGTATCTTTTTCTTCTTCTACGAGGTGGTTAGATGTTGAGGTTACTTCACTAACCTGGATGTCCATACTACGGCTGCTGATGTTAATGATAAAATAAAATTCTTGCAAAATGGGTATATTAATTTTGGTCAGAAGTTTGCAACGCAGAGAAGAAAGCATCTCCTACCATATAAAGTATATATATTCTTGATAAGCACGACGATATGAGTTAAAATAGCCATGTCCGTCTGTCCGTCTGTGTGTCTGTCTGTCTATCCGTCTGTCTGCATCAAGGCAATCTCCTCCGAGACTATAAGAGCTACAGAACTTGCACATAGGCTCCAATTTTGCTGCAGGCATTGTATATCTCGGAATCATCCGGATCGGATGCCTATATCATATAGCTCGCATAGCATAGATCGGTTTTAAGAAATGTTTTAGACGGATAACTTCGACGTTATTAAAGTCAGAGACTTGAAATTTGGAATATATACTCCTGAATTGCACCCCAATACAAAAATATAAAGTATATAGGTACGCCCTTTGGGGGCGTGGCAAATCGGGTTAAGCTATATCTTCTACAGTTTTAAAGCTAGAGCATCCAAATTTGGAAAGTAATATACTTTTGGCCTCCCCTTAAGATTGATCAAAAAGTTATATATCCACGACAACTTGGGGTGTGGCAAATCGGGAAAGTCTATGTAGTGCTTTACATAAACACTTCAATATTTTGGAAGATGTTAGAGCCAGAGGCTTGAAACCTCATACATATATTTGTATCACCCACCGCTTGAAAAAAAGATATAACATATATATACGCCCATTAGGGGCGTGGTAAATCTGGAAAAACTATATCTTCTATAATTTCACACCTGGAGTGCCAAAAATTGTCAAAAACGTTAAGACAATATTATGAAATTATATATATATTCGCCTCTTTGGGCCTTGGCAAATCGGAGAAAACAATATCTTCCAAAGCAAAAAAAAAAAGGAACAGCTTCAAAATTTCATACATTGGTTACTGTGGCCCTGCTCAATAGACTAACAAAAAATGATATATATCCATTTGTGGGGGTGTTGCAAATCAGAGAAAACTATATCTATATCTTTTACAATTGCAAGGGTATTACCAAGCTTTCGAATGGCTCTAGTCTTTTTTATTTTATTTATTCGTCATAATTTGGAGAAGTGGGTCGTTGAGCAATTTCCTCTAACCAGTTCTCTGGCTCGTAATCCTACTCATGGTCGCCTGAAGAAGGGTGACGTTGCGCAATTTGCTCCAACCAGTTCAGTTCTCCTTCGCTCGCCGTCTCTGGCAAGTAATCATGTTCATCATCATCGCCTAGGGAAGGAGTGCTTCGATGCTCATACCCGACACAGCATTCACTTGAATGAAGTGCAAGTTGTTTCTTCTTAGGAAGTATCTTCTTCTTCTTCGACGAGGTGGTTGAGATGTTGAGGTTTCTTCATTAACCTGGATGTCCATACGATGGCTGCTGATGCTATTGCTGATGATGATATAAAATTCTACAGTAGAATGTAAGTGCTCTTTTTTTGTTTGTTTTTATATTTTAGGACGTTTGAAGTGGCCACTGTTGATGCTCCCGATGAAATTCTGTAGTAGAAATGTGTGTGGGTGTATGTGTATGTTTCTGAGGTCATTTCAAGTGACCGCTGCTGCTGTTGACATTAATGATAAAATAAAAAATCTGTTTATGTTATTTTTTTTTGCTTACGCAAACAAACGCTTTATTACGATATATATATGTATATATATATATAATTTAAATTTTTTTAAAGTCCTCAAGCATAAGTGTGAATTTTATCACTCCTTATGTACCTCTTATCATCTTGAGGACTTTGAGATACTTTTGTTATTTTTTGACTTAAAAATTAACATATCGCTAGTTATATATGACTTATTATTGAACATACAATCAGAAAATACATTCATACTTAGGTCTTTTAGTATGGACCTTTTGATACCCTTTGCCTTCAAGGCGTAGTGAGTAAATTTTTGGGCGTAAGCCGATAAACTCTAACATTATTTCCCCCTTATTTTAATGGACTGTATTTGTTGAAGTTCATCTCGATGTGAAAAATTTTTGTTAGAGTCCAGCCGCTGTCACGCTCTTGGAACTCATCCATTTTAGCACTTATCATCGCCGCCTGACTCGCAATCAGATCCACAAAATTACTCCCAATTGAAGACAAAATCATTGATGTCTGATGGGACTTAATCATAAACATTATCTCATCATCCTTCATCTTCATGTACTCTCCGAACAGCTCGAAAATTACTTTCCAAGCTGTACGGATCTCCAGACATCGTTGAAATATTGGTATCAGAGAAGCCCCCGCCTGGGCTAGAAAGTCCTCAGGCCTTTGTATCATTTCTCTGCTGACGCTGGGGTTACTATAATCATGCAAAATCGTGCGTGAAGATCAAATACGTACTTGACAACCAACCCAAAAAAAAAAAATATATATATAAATAACAACTCTCGGTCTTTTAATCTTTAAAACATTGACGCAGTTCCCACGACCCATGTATGTATGTACAAACATACGTATGTCTGTATGGATATGAAATATAAAGTACCCAAAATACCCCTCTAAGCAAGCCCCCCTTTCTATCCACACTTTAAACAAAAAACAAGTAAGAAAGCTCTAGTCGGGTCTGCCCGACTACGAGATCCCCTGAATCAAGTCCGAGCTGATGTTTTAAACAACCTAGCTTACATCTTTTATCTATACATATTACCTCTGCGCGCTTAAACACATGCACACATACACACAGGCACACAGGCACACAGACACGTGCACACATATCCACATGCACAGAGAAGCACGCTGAAGCACGTGTGCACACGTACAGGCTGCTGCCGCGTGCTTATACAATGTTTCCTTTAATAACTTCTGTATTACTTAACGGATTTGAATGCAATTTTCTGCATTGAATGCTATTAATTTATTAAAAATACGGTTTTCACTAAAAAATTTGAAAAAATTAAATTGTGGCTTTGATAATTTTTTTTTTAATAAATTTTTTTTGTGAAATGTGAAGCCGGTATCCAAAATATGAAAAATAAAAGTATTTAATGGTCTGTATACACAGACCATCATGCAAAATTTGAAGTCTCTAGCTCTTATAGGTTCTGAGATCGACGCGTTCATACATACTGACAGACGGACAGACGGACAGACGGACGGACGGACGGACAGACAGACGGACAGGGCTAGATCGACTCAGCTCGTCACCCTGATCAAGAATATATATACTTTGTGGGGTCTGCCACGCCTCCTTCTGCCTGTTACATACTTTTTGCAAAACCATTACACCCTGAATTGTATGTCCAGCACATACAGCTCCTACGACATTGACATTGATATTTAATATATATGTATTTATGTGTTTCTATGTATGCATTGATCTAGCATGCTACTTAACAACCAACCCAAAAAATATACATACATAAGTATGTATACACCGTTCTTAAGCCGGCCACACAAGCCGAAATCAGCACAATCCATAAACAAACATATATGTATGTACTAAATATATACAACTATCAACCCAAACTGTTATGCTGGATTCAAGAAAACTACTACATGAGAGACCCGCAGTCACTTCTAACCCCCAAAAAATTCAAGAAAACGGCTCCGATTTATGAGTATATATTCCATATTTCAAGTCTCAGACTACAATAGCGACGAAATTATCCCCCAAATATATTTCTTAACAGCTATCTATCCTATGGGAGCTATATGATATAGTCGTCCGATTCGGATGATTCCGAGATATACAATGCCTACAGCAGATTGGAGCCTATGTGCAGACTTTCAGCTCTGTAGCTCTAATAGTCTCGGAGGAGATTGCGTTTATTCAGACAGACGGACAGACAGACAGACAGACAGACAGACAGACATGGCTGTAGCAACTCAGCTCGTCTTGCTGATCAAGAATATATATAATTTATATGTTCAGAGATGCTTCCTTCTCAGCCTTGCAAGCTTCTGACAAAAATTAATATACCCTTTTTGCAAGGGTATAAAAATATACGGTAAAAAACAAATTTTGTATGACTTTTTTTTTTAAAAACACAAAAAAACTCACAACCCAAAACGTATTCCCACAATTTTTTTTTTTTTTAGAAGAGTTCAAAGACATAATCTCCTCTACTGATCTCGAAGACTTAATCTCAGCTTGAGATTATTTTATACACCGTAAATTCAAGGACATTTTTTCACAACATTATAAAATGCATTTAGGTTAGGACCAAACACATGTGCCACTTTCACTCAATCAAATTCAGAGGATTGATCAAATTATTTACACGTACATGTCACTTAAATTACGATTGCTTAGAAAATAAATACATATATAAAACAGAAATCCACAAGAAAAAAAATGTTTTCTTTTTCTCTCCGCTTTCAAAACATATAGCGTATAACATATACCGAAAAATAGGCGGTATCAAATCGGACTTCGTCTCTGTCGGGCTCTACAACTTTTACGACTTCTGTCCAACAACTTAATTCAACTTAATTCAATTTGACAACTTGACATCTTATTCTGACTATCGATCAGCCACTACTGCACTTCTTCGTTGTGTACAACGCTACGGTATGGTGTTGCCACCTCGTTGCACTGCCACTCTTTTTTACATTCGGTCATCCTGATCACTGTCGTCTGACCCAGACGACAACAGTTCTCCGTTATTGGTTCTCTGCACTTGCACGCTGTCGCTCCTTGGAGCGTGGCTCCTCAGTCTTTCGACATGGAGGCCTACGCATCCTTAGACTTGTCACGCTTCTCCCTGCGACTGAACTTCGAGGATTCATTGCGACTCGACTTCTCGTTTTTTCTTATCCTTTTTGGCTTTTCTGCGTGCACTCTTTAGCTCACGCTCCACACTGCTGCTGGCATCCTCATCCTCGCTATCCTTGTCGCTATCGTTGCTATAGATGCCGCTGTATTTGCGCTTGCGAGATTTCTTCTTTTTCGACTTACTCCTTTTCTTGTGCTTCTTAGACTTTTTCTTTTTATCCTTGCAGCACTCCGGACTGGCGCGTTTCTTTTTCTTCTTTTTGTCTGACTTGGACACATGCTCGCGCTCGCCTCCACTGTTAGGCAGCGCATCCGCTTTGCCAGCTCCAATTGCTACATCCTCGCGCTCGCGTAATGGCGTCTCCTTGTCTTTGCCAACTGCTGCAGTTGCGGCTGCTGCCAGGTTTTTACGCTGCGCGTCCAGCTTCTTTTGCAACGATCTACTGCAAATTAAGTCGTTCACAGTGATAAAACATCCTAAATTATTTAAATATTACATTTGAAAAGAATAGCTATTCACGCCGCCTACTTGCACGTGGATCTTTAAAAAAGCTCAGCAGTAAGCTTTTTTTTTTTTTTTTTTTTTTTATTTTTTCTCTTTATTTGCAACTGTCGTACGAGGACATCAAGCGAATTAGTGTATAATTAATCGTATTATATACGAAGTCAGTAGGGTTCGAACCCTATTTCTGATAACTTATGTGCCTGCGCATACCCCACTGGTCTACGTAGGCTAGAAGCTGTAAGCTTCTTGCCAAATTTATATGTTCTATCTCTTTGATCTTTTTTGTTTGGGGTGCCATGCACGAGTATTTATTCCAAATTCCAAATATTAACAAATAACCCTTAATAACTTTGTTTTAGTAAAAGATGTGATAACTCCCGATTCGCCACGCCCTCAGTAGGTTTGTCAATCTTGAGGGAATGTCAACAGATGTCTATAGCCAAATTTGGATGTTTTAGCTCTAAAACTGTAGAAATTTACAGTTTCACATGATTTGAAACGCCCTAACGGCCTATATCTTTTTGTCTAGGGATAGGATACATAAGTATATATTCCAAATTAATTTCTATTTTAATATTTTCATTTTTCATGTATACAATGGTATTCTGAGGCTAACACACTTTCCTTCACAATGGAAGTGCGCGGAAATACTTATGATAGCAAAAACACATATCGCCCAATTAGCCTACTGACCATATTTTCTAAAATATTTGAAAAAATATTTATCAGAAGATCTCACGGCACACCAGAACAATGTCATAGAGTAGTTCAAGAAATTTTAAATACTTTTGAAAACAAAAAATACTGGTCGGCTGCTTTCCTTGATGTGCGGCAAGCATTTGATAAAGTATGGCACAGAAGATTGCTTTATAAACTTAAAAAAGTGCTCCCAACACCATACTTTCTAATTTTAAAATCCTACCTAGACAACAGAACATTTTATGTAACATGTGAAGGTGTGGACTCTGAGATAAAAATTATAATGGCTGGAGTACCCCAAGGAAGTGTATTGGGACCTATCCTCTACACACTTTACACTGCTGACCTTCCAAAAATAATTGATGATAGACCAATGATAGCCACTATGCTGATGACACTGCTCTTATTGCCTCTGACACAAACTATACCTGTGCCTCAAGAATACTGCAAAACCAATTAAATATTATGGAACCATGGCTTAAACGTTGTAATATTGGTATTAAACATGAAAAATCAACACACGTAACTTTTGCTCTCAGGCGTGAAAGTTGTCCACAAGTTCAACTCAATGGTCTAAACATCCCTATGAATAGCTCAGCCAAATACCTGGACCTAAATTTAGACAGAAAACTGACTTGGAACTTACATTTCAAACTTAAAAGAAAACAACTAAACCAAAAGCTGCTAAAGTTAAACTAGATGCTTAGACAGAACTCGGCTTTAAGCCTAAAAAACAAAATACTAATATACAAAACACTACTAAAACCGATTTGGACTTACGGTATATAACTACGGGGCACAACAGCTAAAATCAACACACTTATCATACAAAGATTTCAATCCAAATTTCTAAGAAGAATCGTGAACGCTATTTTGATTGAAAATGGTTTTAGGCAATTTCCATGTTAACATAATTTGTGGCTCTACATATTTTGAATCGTAAGCAACTTTTATGACTGTTTGAATGTCTACATTCTGTTGTTTCTTGATTTAACATTCCTGTTAAACATTAAATTATTGTATATTAATAAAGATCTTTAGTTTTTACTGTGAATGAGTTGCTGTTTAGTATAAAGCTTTTAGACTTCTAACCAATCTCAACCTTTTACTTCAATTAAAGTTCCATATTTGGAATAGATTGATTTTTACATAGTCGATAATAAACAATTTCTATGTTATATAGACATCTATTCCAACTATGCAACTTTAATTGAAGTAAACGGTTGAGATTGGTTAGAAACCTAAAAAGCTCGGCTAAAAATATTTAATGACATGGGAAAACTAGTAGACCTAAAAGCAGATTTATATGTTCAGCATTGCAAATCTGGCAGAAATCCGAAGATGCAAATATTAACATTACAATAAGTAACAAGTAAGAACGCTCTAGTCGGGTGTGTTCGACTACGAGATCCCCTGAACCAAGTCCGAGCTGCGCCTCTGCACGCATATACACATGCACACATATCCACATGCACACACAAGCACGCGCTCCGATTGCTGCCTAGTTAATTTGAATGTATGTGTGCACACGTATAGAGCAAATTCTATGTTGCTGCCGCATGCTTTTGCCAATTGACAAAATGTTTTATTTACTAACTTTTGTATTACTTAACGGATTAAAATGCACTTTTCAGCATTAAATGCTTTTATTTGATTGAAAATACGGTTTTGGCTAAATAATTTAAAACTGGACGGATGGGCTAACTTCGGCCATGCCGAAGTTTGGTAATATCCTTGCAATTGCAAAGGATATAGATACGTTTTTTCTGATATATATATTTTTTGAGCAATCTATTAAGTAGGGCAACAGTAACCTATATATCAAATTTTGAAGCTGTACCTATAAGACTTTGGAAGATACAGTTTTCTTTTATTTGCCACGCCCCCAAGAGGCGGATATATATAATTTTTCATAATTTTATCGAAGCCGTCAAGTCTAACATCTGTGTCAATTTTTGGAACTCTAGGTATAAAATTGTACAAGATATAGTTTTTTCCGATTTGCCACGCCCCTAATGGGCGTAGATATATATATTCTTTATCTGTTTTTCTAGGGGTGATTGATACATATATATGTTTAAAGTTTCAAGTCTCTGGCTTTAACAGCGTCCAAAATATTGAATGATTTATGTTAAGCACCATATAGAATTTCCCGATTTGCCACGCCACAAGTAGGCGTGGATATATTAGTTTTTGATCAATCTGAAGGGGAGGCCAAAAGTATATTACTATCCCAATTTAGATGCTCTAGCTTCAAAACTGTAGAAGAAAAAGTTTTATTCGATTTGCCACGCCCCCAAAGGGCGTAGCTATATCATCTATATCTTTTTATAGTTGGGTGCAACTCAGGAGTATATATTCCAAATTGCAAGTCTCTGACTTTAATAATGTCGAAGTTATCGCACTAAAACATTTCTTAAAACCGATCTGTCCTATGGGAGATATAGGATATAGTCGTCCGATCCGGATGATTCCGAGAGCCGTCTTGATGATCAATAATATATATACTTTATATGGTCGGAGATGCTTCCTTCTGTGCGTTGCAAACTTCTGACCAAAATTAATATAGTCTTTTTGAAAGGGTATGCAAATTAAATTGTGGGTTTGAAAATTTTTTTTTTTAATCAATTGATTTTGTAGAATGTTAAGCCGGTATCCAAAATATAAAAAAATAGAATATGTATTTTATTTACAGAAAGCTAATTGCAAAATTTGATAACTTTAGCTTAAAAGATGTAAAAGATATGGTCAAAAAACTGATTTTCGATAACGTTTTAAATCGATATCATTGAAACGTTAAAATTTATCGAATTTCTAAAACAAACTTTATATGCGCGCTGTATGCACAGACCATCGTGCAAAATTGGAAGTCTCTAGCTCTTATAGGTTCTGAGTTCGACGCTTTCATACATAAGGACAGACGGATGGACGGACGGACGGACAGACAGACGGACAGGGCTAAATCGACTCAGCTCATTGCCCTGATCAAGAATATATATACTTTATGGGGTCTGCCACGCCTCCTTCTGCCTGTTACATACTTTTTGCAAAACCATTATACCCTGATTTCCCATTTTCAATAGGTTCAGCATATAACAAGTAAGAACGTTGCAGTCGGGCGCCACCGACTGCGTCAGACTCTGTTCCTGTTAAAGGTGTGTAGGCTCAATAAATATGTAGACCGTCCGTCCGTCTTTCCGTATGTTTGAATGCGAGATTATTGAGATTCCTTTTTTTGAGCATGTCTTTTACATCAATTTAGCTACAGTCATACAATTTTGCTTTTTTAAAATAAAATACTATTTTGGTTTTTATTATATATTTTGGATACTGGCTCCACATTTCACAAAATCAATTTAATAAAGTTCAGTTGCAAATAAAGCCACATTTACATTTTTTTTAATTTTTTAGGTAAAACCGTATTTTTAATAAAATATAAGGATTTATGCAGAAAGTTTTATCAAAATCCATTAAGTAACATAGTTATAACAAAAAAAAAAACATTTTAATAAATGATAATATCACGCGGCAACGATGGGATAGAACCTGGGTCACGCGCTTCGCATGCCACCGACTCTACCCACTACCCACGGCGTCTCTTGCGCCAATTGAGTTTGGTGTGTTGATTTGGTTAAACAGACTTGCCCCAGTTGGTCAACTGAATTTGTTTTAATAAATTAGGATTTATGCTGAAAATTTTATCAAATCCATTAAATACATAGAGTTATAAAATAAACTTTTTTTGATTTCCGCGTCAGCTGAGATCGACCTGGGTCGTCCTGCCCCCTCTCCCCCCCGGCGTCTCGTGCGTGGATTGTGCCAAACTGAGTTTGAAGTGTTTTGATTTGGTTAACGACTTGCGTTGTGGTGCGAGACCCTGCTTCAATCCCCATTTAGGTCAACTAGAATTTGTTTTCGGAGGCTTACATTTGATTATTACTATTTTTTTTTTCGTAATTTAAATTTCATGAACAGTAACCCACATGTCAAATTTGGATGCTCTACGTCTAAGACTGTAGGAGATACAGTTTTACCTTATTTGCCACGCCCCAAATGGGCGTAGCTATATATAACATACATTTTTGGTAGAGGTAGGATACTAGTATATATATTCCAAGTCCCAACTCTCTGACGGAAATATTGCCGAAATTATCACGTTTTAGTAAAGATATCTAATTCCGATTTGCCACGCCCCCAGAAGACGTGGATACATAACTTTTGACTTATCTTAAGAGGAGGTCAACAGTATCCCACATGCAAAATTTGGACGCTCTAGCTCCAAAACTGTAGGAGATACAGTTTTATCCGATTTGCCACGCCCGTAATGGGCGTAAATATCTTAAAATATATTTTTGATTCCGAGTGATCTACTTGCACATGTATTCCAAATTTCAAGTCTCTAGCTCTTAATACGCTCAAAATATTATAAGATTTTCAATCGCTTTTTTTCCGATTTGGTACGCCCCCGGGGGCGTGGGTATTAACTTTTTGATCTAACTTAGGGAAGGTCAACAGTAACCCACATGCCAAATTTGGATGCTCTAGCTTCAAAACTGTAAAAGATATAGTTTTATCCGATTTGCCACGCCCACAATGGGCGTAGATATATAATCTTATCTTAAAACGTCCGCGTGGTGTCACGTAGACGTATGTAGACCGTCCGTCCGTCTTTCCGTATGTTTGAATGCGAGATTATTGAGATTCCTTTTTGAGCATGTCTTTTACATCAATTTAGCTACAGTCATACAATTTTGCTTTTTTAAAATAAAATACTATTTTGGTTTTTATTATATATTTTGGATACTGGCTCCACATTTCACAAATCAATTTAATAGTTCAGTTGCAAATAAAGCCACATTTACATTTTTTTAATTTTTTAGGTAAAACCGTTTTTTAATAAAATATAAGGTTTATGCGAAGTTTTTCAATCCTTAAGTACATAGTTATAACAAAAAAAAAACATTTTATAATGATAATATCCGCGGCACGATGGGATAGACCTGGGTCACGCGCTTCGCATGCCACCGACTCTACCCACTACACCACGGCGTCTCTTGCGCCAAATTGAGTTTGGTGTGTTGATTTGGTTAAACAGACTTGCCCCAGTTAGGTCAACTAGAATTTGTTTTAATAAATATAAGGATTTATGCTGAAAATTTTATCAAATCCATTAAATAACATAGAAGTTATAAAATAAAAAAAACTTTTATTATGATAATATCCGCGTCAGCGCTGAGAATCGACCTGGGTCACGCGCTTCGCATGCCACCACTCTCCCACAACACCACGGCGTCTCGTGCGTGGATATGTGCCAAACTGAGTTTGGGTGTTTTGATTTGGTTAAACAGACTTGCGTTGTGGTAGCGAAGACCCTGCTTCAATCCCCAGTTAGGTCAACTAGAATTTGTTTTACGGAGGCTTACATTATGATTATTACTTTTTTTTTTTCGTAAATTTAAATTTCTGACAGTAACCCCATGTCAAATTTGGATGCTCTACGTCTAAGACTGTAGGAGATACAGTTTTACCTTATTTGCCACGCCCCAAATGGGCGTAGCTATACATAACATACATTTTTGGGTAGAGGTAGGATACTAGTATATTATTCCAAGTCCCAACTCTCTGACGGAAATATTGCCGAAATTATCACGGTTTTAGTAAAAGATATACTAATTCCCGATTTGCCACGCCCCCAGAAGACGTGGATACATAACTTTTGACTTATCTTAAGAGGAGGTCAACAGTATCCCACATGCAAAATTTGGACGCTCTAGCTCCAAAACTGTAGGAGATACAGTTTTATCCGATTTGCCACGCCCGTAATGGGCGTAAATATCTATAAAATATATTTTTGATTCCGAGTGATCTACTTGCACATGTATTCCAAATTTCAAGTCTCTAGCTCTTAATACGCTCAAAATATTATAAGATTTATACAAATCGCTTTATATATTCCCGTTTGGTACGCCCCCAGGGGGCGTGGGTATATAACTTTTTGATCTAACTTAAGGGAAGGTCAACAGTAACCCACATGCCAAATTTGGATGCTCTAGCTTCAAAACTGTAAAAGATATAGTTTTATCCGATTTGCCACGCCCACAATGGGCGTAGATATATAATCTATATCTTAAAACGTCCGCGTGGTGTACACGAATATATATTCTAAGTCCCATTTCTTAGACTGCAATATTGACTAAAACAACAGCGTTTTAGTCTTAATAGATATAGCATTTCCCGATTTGCTACGCCCCCTGTGGGCGTATCGGAAAAATACTCAAACTTGATCTGACGCGGATACACACGAGTATATATTCCAAATTACAAGTCTGTAGCTTCTATAGTGTCCAAATGCTGCGCGTTCATACAGACAGACGGACAGACGGACAGACGGACAGACAGCAAGACGGACATTGCACAAATCCAATAGACTCTTTTTCCCTTTGGGAACAGAGTCTAAAAATGGAGTTTCTGATAGCGAAAAATTTCATAAAGCGATATATAACAAGTCAAAACGCTCTAGTCGTTACTGCCCGACTACGGGATCACCTACAGAACGATATGAATGCAACAGTAAAAAATAATTTGTTTTTGAACAACAAATGTTGACAGCAGAGGGAATTCAACCTGCGACTCCCACTTGCAAGCCGCTATCTCTAACAATAAAAAAATAGAAAGTGTACTTTATTTACAAAAAGTTAAGTTCAAAACTTGGTGACTGTAGCTAAAAAGATGTAAAAGATTTGATCAAAAAACTGAATCTTGAAAACGTTTTTAATATATATCAGTGAAACAAGAAAAGTTATCGAATATCCAAAACAAACTTGATATGCGCGCTGCATACATGGACCTTCGTGAAAAATTTCAAGTCTCTAGCTTTTATATGTTCTGACATAGACGCGTTCATATGTATGGACAGACGGACGGACAGACGGACAGACAGACGGAAAGGGCCAAATCGACTCAGCTCGTCGTCTTGATCAAGAATATATATACTTTGTGGGGTCTGCCACTCCTCCTTCTGCCTGTTACATACTTTTTGCATTATACCCTGATTTTCAATGGGTTCAGGGTATAAAAAATTAAGAATTATCAATAGTGAAACAGACCTTAAAAACAAATTAGAAAGATACGGAACTATACTCTTCACATATAATCATTAACCGAAACATAATACAACTGGTGGAACACCAGCAGATATACTTATTTATCCTGGAACTCCAGATTTAATTTACACAATTAAATAAAACAAATAAAATAGAATAATTAAATGAAATTCGAAAAGATTTTGAGATAAAAAATTGGAACTAGGTACAGACAGTCAATATAAGTAAAATCGAAGTCTATAAATCATTTTAAGTAAGCAGGAAATTTAAAACAGATAGATGAAAAACATTACAAAAATAAAAGTAGAGGTATAAAAATAACAACTCGTGCTCCTGCCGATTAGTAAAATGTTTTGTTTCATAACTTTTATGTTACTAAACGGATTCCAATAACACTTTCAGTATTGAATTCTTTTTACTTAGAAAATTAAAAAAAAAAATTGTGGCTTTAATAATATTTTTTTATACCCTTGCAAAAAGGGTATATTAATTTTGGTCAGGAGTTTGCAACGCAGAGAAGGAAGCATCTCCGACCATATAAAGTATATATATTCTTGATCAGCAAGACGAGCTGAGTTGATATAGCCATGTCCGTCTGTCCGTCTGTCTGGATCAACGCAATCTCCTCCGAGACTATAAGAGCTACAGAACTGAAATTTTGCACATAGGCCGGAATGTGCTGCGGGCATTGTATATCTCGGAATCATCCGGATCGGATGACTATATCCTATAGCTCCCGTAGGACAGATCGGTTTTAAGAAATGTTTTAGTCGGATAACTTCGACGTTATTAAAGTCAGAGACTTGAAATTTGGAACATATACTCCTGAGTTGCACCCAAATACAAAAAGATATAGACTATATATCTACGCCTTTTGGGGGCGTGGCAAATCGGATAAAACTATATCTTCTACACTTTTGAAGCTAGAGCATCCAAATTTGGAAAGCAATATACTTTTGGCCTCCCCTTCAGATTGATCAAAAAATTATATATCCACGCCTACTTGGGGCGTGGCAAATCGGGAAAGTCTATATAGTGGTCAACATAAATCCTTCAATATTTTGGACGCTGTTAAAGCCAGAGACTCGAAACTTAAAACATATATTTGTATCAACCACCCCTAAAAAAAAACATAAAGAATATATATCTACGCCCATTAGGGGCGTGGCAAATCTAAAAAACCATATCTTCTACAATTTTACACCTAGAGCTCCAAAAATTGACACAGACGTTAGGCTTGACTGTTTCGACAAAATTATGAAAAATTATATATATCCGCCTCTTGGGGGCGTGGCAAATCGGAGAAAACTATATCTTCCAAAGTCTTATAGGTAGAGCTTCAAAATTTGATATATAGGTTACTGTTGCTACCCTGCTCAATAGATTGCCCAAAAATGATATATATCCAATTGTTGGGGGCGTGACAAATCAGAAAAAACTGTATCTATATCCTTTGCAATTGCAAGGGTATTACCAAACTTCGGCATGGCCGAAGTTAGCCCATCCCTCTAGTTTTTTAATTGATTTTGTAAAATGTGGAGCTGGTATCAAAAATATAAAAAAAATAGAAATTGTTTTTTTTTTATTTAGTCGCCAAATACATAATTCGGTGAGTGTAGCTAAAAAGATGTAAAAGATATGCTTAAAAAACTGAATCTTGAGAAAGTTTTTAATCGATATCAGAGAAACATGAAAAAGTTATCGTATATCTAAAACAAACTCGATTTGCCCGAAAATTTCAAGTCTTTAGCTCTTATAGGTTCTGAGATCGACGCGTTCATACATACGGACAGACGGACGGACAGATGGACAGACGAACGGACAGACAGACTGACAGGGCCAAATCGACTTAGCTCGATCAAGAATATATACTTTATGTGGTCTGCCATACATTCTTTACATACTTTTTGCAAAATCATTATACCCTCATATCCCATTTTCAATGGGTTCAGGGTATATGTTGAAGAAATGAGCTTTTTCGTTAGCTTTGTATTTTATAGTTTTGAATTATAAGTCACTTTGTTGTAGTTAATGTCTTTATTGAATCATGTTAACACTGTGTGCAAGCGACCAAAGTGTCGTGCGATCAACCAAGATAACAATTGCATTTACTAAACACTGTATGCAAGCGACCGAATGTCGTGCGACTCCAATTCTTCCTTGTTGGCCTTTATGACTGACTCACTGCAGCTCTCGACCTCCCAGAATCGTCGCACGGGACAAGTTAGTTGATCTTCACAGCCAGACTCTGGATCCGGCTCTATAGTCACATTTGATGTTAGAAGAGACAACCCAACCAAGCCGAGTCTTTTGAATTGGTGGTAATCCCGGCATCAGCTTGATTTGACCCACGCATAGCAGCTCTTAAAACAAGCTGGATCCAATGAGCAAATCTATCCGCTGTGACTTGTCGAATGCTGGATCAGCCAAAGCTTGGCTGTCTGTCAGTTATGCTGGACGCTACCATGGCCGTGATATTGGTTGCAAACTCCGAAGCATGAGCCCGAAGACTGTACAGTGTGTCCGTCAGTAGATATCCTGCTGTCGCCAAGACCGCAAACAATCGAAGACGACCTCGTCCTTTTTAGTTGCAGTTAGTTGGAAATCTGGCAGTAATGAGATGCAGCTGAGAACCGGAATCCAAAAGGGCACGACATGGAACGAAGGTGCCAGAAGAATTCCTGACCTGAACCACTGCGGTGGCCAGGAGCACAATCTCAGAATTGAGATCTTCGGTGACGAGAGTAATAGCTACGTTTTCGGAAGAATTTGATGCTGTATGCGGTGCCAATCGCAAACTGTTGGAGCTGTTGACGTGGAGTATCGTATGATGCTTGGCTCCACAAACACGACAGCAGTTCGACCTACAGTACCAACATTGATGCCCCAGCTTTAGGCTATTCAAACATAGTCCAGCCTTCTTGGCTTTCTTTTGCCAAAGAGCAGGCAACAAATTTGCAAATCTTGTACAGTGGTATATGGTATGCTGTCGATCATTACAAAACATGCAGCTCTGCACCCTTTTAGTAGCTGCAACCAGCGCTGATTTCTTTGGAGTGCATTTGCGGCTGTCGCTCATTTTCTCGCTCGAAACTTAGATTGCCATCGCAAATTCCATCGACTCTAAAGCACGGCAGTGGTGGTCAAGAATTGCGGAGACTTCTTCATGTGTCGGTATATGGTCTGACAGCTCTGACCTATCCAATTGCTCCTCCCACTTAGCTTGCGATGCCATATCGAGCCTTTGCAGCAGCACTTGAGCTAGCAAAGCCCTCGATATCTGCTCGGTGCTGCCTGGGCTGCCGAGGTCATGAATATGCACATTAAATTTGTCAGACAGCTCTCGCAACTTGCTGATAAATCCATCTTCTACCTTCCGCAACCCCAAGATCTCAACTATGTGTGCCTGAAATGTTAAACGTCGGTTATCATATCGTTTTTTCAATAAATGTATTGCGTTGGTATAGTTTTCGTGTGAGATTTCCAATGACTGAATTGTGTCCAACGCTGCACCATCTAAACAGGATCGTAAGTGCTGCAGCTTCTCTATGGTGTTAAGGTCGCGATGACTTAATGATCGTTGCAAACATCGAACAAAAGGAGTCCCATTTTCCATATCCGCCACTAAACGTAGGCAGTCTTAGTGGTGGCAGTGCTGGAACTGAACGCAGCTTCGATTGATTGAGTGTGGAGCTAAATGGCACGTGAGCTTCTCGGGCTTGCATTTCTGACAGAACTGATGATTGAACAGACATTATCAACTCATCAAAGTTCGTGCGCAGATCACTAACCATTTCGCCCACATCTAGCTCTTCCAGGCCGTCATGTGCCACATCGAACGATTGGCTTAATTTGTTAATGTGATCCAAAAGCACCGCCAAGTTGCTCTCACTGTATTCGTGCAACGAGTCAGAATCCAGCATTGCTTACAGAGTCTTTAAACAAAAAAGAAAAGATGTAACGCACAAGCGAATTTCCGATAGAGATCGCTTGATGGCGTTTCTATGAAACTTAAGTACGTGTGCGTATGCAAATGGTTGTAACGGCAACACTTTGTATTTGAGAATGTGTGTGTGGACCGTTGATCAGGCGCCACTATATTGCAAGCGAAACGAGAAAGAATGCAAACCGAAAATGCTCAAACGAAAGTTACACCAAAATTGTGGAGATCAATGCATATGCATATTTTTAAATATTTGTATGTGCGCACACGCGCTGAATGACAATACCTCAATTTGGAATTGGTCAGTTTAGGTTATTTAATATTATTTATGTCCGTATAATTTATTTTAAAGCCCGAAAATTGCCACAAAATTCACTTTATAGTAGTAGTTGCTTTACGCGTATTACGTGTTTTGCGAACAGTGATAAAGAGAGTGAACTGATAGCGTAACGGCCAACGAACCTGCACAGCTTAAGCAATCACTGCTTATGTTCATGTATCGAATTACATATGTATGTATGTTAGTTTATGCAATTTATGATATATATTAATTTTATATATATATAAATTACAAAGATCAAGTCGGGGTCACCAAATGTTGAGCCAATGATCTTTTTCATTAGCTTTGTATTTTATAGTTCTGAATTATAAGTCACTTTGTTGTAGTTAATGTCTTTATTGAATCATGTTAACACTGGGTGCAGCGACCAAAGTGTCGTGCGATCAACCAAATAACAATTGCTATTATTAAACAATGTATGCAAGTGACCGAATGTCCTGCAGTCAGCCAAGAATTATATAGCAGTCAATAATTAGTTAAACAAATTCGAGCAAGCGACCAAGTTGTTGTGCTGTCCGGCAAATATCAATTAATAGGCTTAAACATATGCCGTCTTCGCAATTCGGCTGCACTGAGAGTGCGAATTAGGATGAAAGAGCAAAGGCAGCGATTAGCTTAAGATTGAGCAGCAGCCACATGAACAGCTGCTTTTCCAATTGTTTTGCTCCCTTTAAGCTGACCGCTCATCTTTGCTGCTGGTGCTGCGCCCAACAGAATAAAAAGATAAATAATAAAAGGAAATATGATAGTTCCACATTAACCAATGACTCGAACCATGCACTGACATCATTTACATTTACATTTTTACATTGCCAATAAAAAGTCAAAGCTTAGAAACAAATCCTACAAAATTAAAAATCGGCTACCTTATATTTACATCAGGAACAATTAATTCACCTGTAAATAGTAAATATCATTGTCTAAGAATCAATATAACTAAAACTAAAAAAACTTAATAATAATAATAATTTATAATTAATAAATTTATAATTAACCCATTTGAAACATATAATAAATATTAAGTAACGCATATATTCATATTCATTCTCAATAAACTGAAGACAACATAAACAATAACTTTTAACAGGTTATGGGCCGAGATTCTAGAAACCTTTGTGCAAAATAACGTTTTGCGTCAAAAAAATGTGCCGGGTTCTTAGTGAACAAGTAGTGTACAAAAATGAAATACGAAAACAACAAGAACAGAGAAGGAGAAAAAGAGACAAGAAAATAATTGTGTATCAAGCAGTGAAAAAAGGTTTTGTCGCGACAGAAATTCGGCGCCACATGTACACAGAATTGTATGGTACAGTTAGCTACATTAAAAACAATTTATCCTCGAATTATTTAAATTAATTTTTAGCACAATTTGCGCTGTGAGATGAACCATAGCCGGGTATTTAGTCCCAACTAAAGTTTATTCCACGGGATAAAAATTTAATTTAAATAAGAAGACAATATAAACGGAAATGGCCAATATGAATTTTAATATAGAAAAATTGGACGAAAACAATTTTAGCACATGGAAAGTGTTAATGAAAAGTGTTTTGATACAACATGATTTGTGGCCAATAGTGTGAGGAAAAGTGACTTTAGGTGAAAATACCAGTATTGAGCAGCGTGCTAGTTTTAAGGCAAAATACCAAAAGGCATTGGCTTCAATACTACTTTGTGTCAAGCCGACGGAGTTAAACATTATTAAAAATTGTGTTTCGCCGCTGCAGGCATGGCAAAAACTAAAAGAAAACCATAAGCCATGTGGGCCAGCTAGATTAGTCCTTCTAATTAAACAAATGCTGTCCATTCGAATGTCAGAGGATATGAGTTTAAAAGAAAATTTACACAAGTTTCAAGTCCTAGAAGAAGGTCAGCTGAAGTTAATATAGCTGTTCCTGAGGAAATAAAAACGGTTGTTTTGCTTAATGGATTGCCAAAACTTGTTTGAAAGCTTTCTTGTCGATATAGAGTCACGTTATAGTTTGCCATATATTAACGCATTGAAAATAAAAATCACGGAAGAAGCAGGCAGACAAGAAACAAGTGTTAGTAATGAAAATGAATGCAGTGCTAAAGTGCTAAGCAGCCAAGATAGGACACATGAAAAGAAAAACTTCAAGAAAGGAAAGAAAGCTATAACTGTGGAAAAGAAGGGCATTTTAAAGCAGAAACAGCAAGACGAAAATAAGCCTTGAAAAGAATCTGCGTACTATGGTGTACATAGACGAAAGTATGTAGTCCGAGAATTCAAAAACAGTTTTTAATTTAGCAGAATCGTTGTGTACACCAAGTGTCTGGTGCATAGATAGTGGTGCTACGGCACATCTATGTTGTGACAAGCAGCTTTTTACAACATTTTGTGAAGAAAATCAGAATATTTGGTTAGCAGGCGCTAAATTCATTATAGCAGAAGGCCGTGGTAATGTCAAAGTAAAGTTTGACTGCGGCTGGGTGCTGTTGATGAAGTGTTTGTTCAAGCTTAAGAACAATTTTATATTGTGGGCAAAGTTATTAGACAGGGAAAAACTGTTGTTTTTAAGAAGGAAAAGGCATTAATGTGGGATGGCAAAGATTTAATTCTTAAAGCTAAGCTGGTTAACAGATTGTTTATGGCAAAAGACATCCAAGAAAAATGCATGAGTATTTTTAAGACGGATTCAGAAGTATTTAAATGGCATAATAGATTCGGGAAGTGAATTTGATGCATTAAAAGAAATAGCAAATAAAGGTATGGTAAAAGGGCTAAAAGATACAGAAACCAACCCAAATATGTATACAAGTGAAAAAGCAAATATGTAAACGTTCAAAAGATTGTGATTATTGTGATTATAGTGATGTTTGTGGTCCGATGCCGAAAAAATTTTAAGGAGGTAGCAAGTATTTTGTCACATTCATAGACGACTGCTCTAGGTATATTTCAGTAAATTGTTAAAAGAAGGATGAAGTTTTTGGTAATTTAAAGATTTAAAAGTAAGTGAGCGGCAAACTGGAGAAATAAATTGCGCACAGTAATGGTGGCAATTTTGTGAAAGACTTCAAATTTTATGATGAAGAGGAATTAAATTAATTTAATGTGACATATACACCGCAACAAAACGGAGTTGAGAGATGGCAATAGGACGTTATAGAATGGTAGAAGTTAAGACAGATTAAGAGAGTTGGAAGAGGCAATATATACAGCCTATTTGCGTATAGGGTTATCAATGCAGTAAAAGGAGTTACTATTCGAAATCTGGGCGGTAAAAAGCAGTTATTGGGAATTTGAAAGTTTTTGGATCAGTGACGATTGCGCTTAATAAAAACAAAATATCGAAATTCGCACAGAAAGGGCAAGAATATGTCATGGTAGGCTATTCGGATACCTCAAAGGCTTATCGTTTATACAATAAAGAATCGGGAAGCTTATTGTAAGCAGAGACGTAATTTTCGTAGAATCCTTCGCTAAAAGAAAGTAAAATAGGGCCAGGTCGTCTAAGCAAGAAGTTGAACTTTAGATGACATCAATGAAGAAGGAGTACACATCCCTTGTACAAAATGCAACTTGGGAATTAACGGCGTTGCCAGAAGAGAAGAAACCAATCTGATGCAAATGGGTTTACGCAGTAAAATCGAATCCAATTGTTGGCGTGAACAGACAGAAATCACGCTTGGTGGCAAAGGGCTGAGTCAGCGCTATGGGATTGATTTCAAGGAAACACTTGCGCCTTTACTTCGTAATGCTACAACAATGCTTATAAAAGCACTTGCAGTGGAATATGGACTTCATCTACATCATGTAGACGTTGTCACAGTTTACATGAATGGCGAGTTGGAGGAGGCGGTTTTCATGCGCCAGCCTGAAGGTTTTATCAGTACTGATCATCCCAATCACTTATTGAAACTGAACAAGAGCATTTACGGTCTTAAACAATCCGGCCGAGTGTGGAACACAACACTGGATACAACACTACGTCGTATGGGTTTTATGCCGACCATCAATGTTTATATAGCAAGCCGGGAAGAGACACGAGTTTCATTGCAGTCTATGTTGATGACTTCATTGTGGCATGCAAGGATAAAAATGATGAAGAAAATATCAAAGCAAGACTTGCAGCAGAGTACAACGTTGTTGATAACGGGCCCATGACGGTGAAACCTGACCAATTTCAATCAGTCAGCGCAAATACATTAAAGAGTTGCTATGACAGTACAACATGAACAAGTGCCGTCAGACATCGACGCCATTAGAACCTGGTTATCAGGTGGCTTGCGCACGAAAAGAGTGTCGCAGGGTTGATCGTACGCTATACCAAAAACTAATTGGCGAATTGTCTTATTTTGCAGTGATGACATGACCAGATATTGCACATTCGGACAACAAGTTGGCACAGTGCAATATGGATCCCTATTCCGAACATGAAGTGGCAGTAAAGCATGTTCTTAGATATTTGGCGAAAACTATAGACAGCCTTATCATCAGCAGCAAAAGAAGCAGTGTATTTGCGGAATCTTCTTATCAGCGATGCAAATTTATGGCGATAACATTGGTGCTCAGCAGTTGGCAAGGAACCCAATGTATCATGCTCAGACAAAACACATTGATGTAAAGTTTCATCATCTACGTGTGGTACTCAAGGAAGGTGTCATCGATTTATCATATGTCCCAACAGACGAGATGATTGCGGATGTACTAGCAAAGAATTTAGCTAGAGTGAAGCATTGCAAATTTGTATCCGTCTTGGGCTTAAAAACTCCTGTAAAGTAATGTTTTGGTAGGACATGGATTGTGTTGAGGAGGAGTGTTAAGAGATTGTTAATGCAACCCTGACAAACACAACACATGATCACAGTTTCACCATGAAGCGCTGCAGACCTGCATAATTGTTGGGTATATTTTTATACTTATAAATAAAATACAATGTTAATGCATAATTACAATTATGGTTAAAGAAGTTAAAGTTATAATTAGAAATGTGTTATACATTTTTGTGTTTTTGAAAAATTTCTTTTGTTTTAATATACGATGTTTGTTGGCTCGGCTTACACCGCTGACACAGCTCGCATTGCTGCACATATGTGCGCTCATGCCTGAATAGCCCGGGTCAATAGTAGCCAGCTGCCACCCGTGCTATTGTTTTTCGGCTTCCAAGGTGTTCGGCAGCCGCTGCGTTGTGGTTCTCTTTCAGCGCCTGTGCTCGCTTGCCTTTTGGTACGCACAGTATCCACGCCGCCACATCTTCGTGCCAGCATGATGTGGGATATGACGATACAATTCTCCCGCTTCTTCTACATAGTCTGGGAATTTTTGGAGCTTCACTTTCAGCTCCCGCCGCAGCTTCTGGATCCGGGCGGTCGCCTGCCCCTCAGTGTCCACTATTACCCGGCATGTCTCCTCGCGCAGTAGCTGTCGAGATAATGGGTCTGCCACGACATTTAGATTGCCCTTCATGTAATTGACTTCAAAGTCAAATTGTTGCAGCTCCAGCGCCCATCTAGCAATTCTTCCTGACGGGCTCTCGATGGAGTTGAGCCATTTCAAAGCCATGTGATCCGTTATTACAATGAAATGGTATCCCTCCAGATATGGCCTCAGCTTCCGGATGCCCCAGATTATTGCCAGACCCTCCTTCTCGGCTGCTGAATAATTCTGCTCCGCATTATTGAGTGTTTTGCTGGCATACGATATGACATGCTCCCCATCCTCTGATGTTTGCGTCAATATCGCTCCAAGTCCATAATTGCTTGCATCCGTTTGCAAACAAAATGTTTTAGAGAAATCTGGGCATGCCAGCACCGGGGCTTCTGTTAGTTTGGCTTTAACAGTCCTCTGTCCCCTCCCACTTGGTGCCTTTCTTCAGTAGTGCATTGAGGGGGTGCACTGTTGTTTCAAAGTCTGGGACAAATAGGCGATACCATGATGCCACTCCAACTTATTGCATTAGCTTCTTAATAATGGACGGTGGCTTCAATTCTGCGATTGCAGCTACTTTTGCTGGATCAGTTCGGTTTCCACTCTCCGTCACTCTGTGGCCCAGGTATTTTAGATCCTTGTCGTTGTTGTGTAGCTCGTAGTCGTCGAAATATCTCACGCAGATTGTCCACAAGCTCCTGGCGAGTTTTGACGCGATCCAATGCCCTCTGGAATGTTGCTGGAGCCGAAGGAAGTCGAAATGGATTCACTTTCCATTGAAACAGTCCCTTTCCTGGAAATGTAAATGCCGTCAGTAGCCGGCTGGATTTCTCCATTGGGATCTGCCAGTATCAGTCCTTCACATCCAAGCTTGTTATGAAACGATGCCTCGCGCAATTTTCTCAGAATATGATAACATGGTATTGGTGATGAATATTTCGTCTAGTTAAATTGAACAATTAAATCCTTTTATTATATTATTAGCTTCAATTATAATTTCAGTATTTAGACAATTTTGATTGAAAATGCTTTTTGGCAATTTCTATGTTGACATAATGTGTGGCTCTGCATAATTTTTTTTAATGTCTACTTTTTGTAGTATGTTGTATATGATATATTCATCATATTGTAATGTATTCAATATCTGTGTAGTACCCTAAGCCCAACTCTAAGTATGTATGTGCCTTTTGCACATATATAGAAATATACACATTGTTCGCGTCAGCGACGCCCAGCTGATCAGTCAGATCAGCCGATCTGACCTGACGCTTAGAGCGAGCTTTCCGTCTCCATCTGAGAGCAAGCTTTGCGTTCTAACGGAAGCTTGCGCTGGGCTCCAGTAGCTTAGAAACTCTTTAACTTAGTCAACGCAACTCTGCGCATCATAACTTCATTATTGTAAGCGGACAAATATTAAATATAAAATATATATTTAATAAACTGTATATTATTTGCTACACACCCCAACAACTAAGAGAGCTGTGCCACCCCGATACAAACATTTGGTCCTTCGAGCCGGATCTTTTCAACTGCATCGTTATTGACGCCCCGATCTGCTCGCCCCAGCTACGCAACGGTGGATAAAGCCTCATCCAATTCCAGATAAGTAAATGCTAATCTGAATGTGTATATGTGTGTCTCTATATGTAAATTCCGTGGTCTAAGTGCCCAAACCCGTGCAATTTTCAGAGCACCTTCCATTTTTCCTTTGGTTTGCGCGGCAACTGCCTACATATACATATACATACATATATACAAATG
>JAWNOY010000012.1:0-17986 GCA_035045545.1 Drosophila gaucha
TAAATAGTCTCGGAGGAGACTGCATTGATCCAGACAAACAGATGAACATCAACTCAGCTCGTTTTGCTGACCATATAAAGTATATATATCTTATACTTTATATGATCAGAGATGCTTCGTTGTGTGCGTTGCAAACTTGTGACCAAAAAGAATATACCCTTTTCGCAAGGGTATAAAAACAATGTCGTTCATACTTAGGTTAAATCTGTATTCGTTCTATTTGTGTGCAGGAGCTA
This sequence comes from Drosophila gaucha, assembly GCA_035045545.1. Lineage (NCBI taxonomy): Eukaryota > Metazoa > Arthropoda > Insecta > Diptera > Drosophilidae > Drosophila > Drosophila gaucha. Next base: position 237 of record JAWNOY010000012.1, read on the forward strand.
AGTATCAGATATCAAGCAATTGCTATAAATAAAATTAAGTATATATTTACATACAACAAAAAGTTGAACCCATTTTTAGAAGTAAAGTAAAATATTAAAGTATCAAATCCTAAAATTTTGGGAAATTCCTTTAAAATAAATTGGGTAGGATTTGTTGAAATGTATGCAACATTTTTTAGATTATTCCAATCAGTTTTTTTAGACAAAAAAGCAAAACATGTTCTAAACAGTTTTTGTTTCTTTTTAATCTGATTGATTTTTAAAACTTTTCACTTTTTACACATACAGACATATATTTGAAGACAAAAATATATGCATTTGGCGTAAAATTCAAGATCTAGAAGTTCATTAGCGGAAATTGGGTGAAAAAATTTATAGAAAACAGTTGAATCAGACAAAGAGTTCAGCGACAAACATATGCCAATGCAATAAAATGTAAAGTTATTTAGCATTCAACTTATAGGGTAAGATTTGGTCGGGCATTGAAAGGCATTGAAGGTACTTAGAACTTGCTTGTCACTGTCACTGTCCGCTGTCTTGTTTGGCAAATTATGAACACGTTTTTGTATTTAAATAGTGATTTCTCGTAGTTGTTAGTGTTTTGATTTTTGGTGTACCGAACTACCCCTCGAACTGCTGATAAGATCGATTGCCGATGTCCCCGATGACGACACACAGAGATGGACCTTCAATTTAACGCTCTGTCACTATCGCACCAACACTCTCTCTTCACAAGTAGGGGTGGGGCGGTGGCTGAGGAGAACATGGCCATTGAAAAGTCAGACTACGTTGGCCAGTTTCACGGCAGCCAAATAAAGATGTTGCCAAACCATTATGTAGACTGTACAAAAATCAACATCGATAGCAGGGTGCAATGAACCACCGTCCGAGAGTTAAAAAGTCGAAAGGCAAACAAATTGATCCGATGAATACAGATTATACAATAAGCAATTCGCATTCGAATTGGAAACGAAAATACAAATTGGGCTTTGACATTGCCGATTGGCCATTGGTCATTGGCCACACACAGAGCTCTGATCGCATCTGACTGCTCACTGATCACTGATCAACGAGAGATCTTAACACTAAACACTTAGCGACTACTAAGTGGTCAACAGGTTGATTGACCGACCAACAGCATCCCAACTGTTGCTTTACTTGTATCAGGCATCTTTTGCTTATTAATCGCTAACATTTTTGTGATAAAGCAAAAGTGAAAGGCAATTGTCAGTGAATGCCAAATGTTTTTATTATTTGCGAAATGCTTTTTCGAGTATGACACACTGCGGTCAAGTTAGGTCAGCCAGCAGCGCACAGTGGAATCCGTAAGGATTACATGAAATTGGCAGAAATTGAATTTTTTGTCTCAAATAGATGAACCAAGCAACTGTCTGCCAGCTAGTCAGGCAGCCAGTCAGTCAGTTAGTCACAACATTCATCACTTAGCCTGTGTCGCTCTCGCTGTATCCCTAGAGATGAGGATGAGTCAGTCGTAAGATGTTTGTGTGATAATTTTAGCTTGCCATGTTCTGGCGAGCTATAAATGCCAACACACACACACAAACATACACACAAACATACACACAAACATACACACAAACACACACGCACACACACACAACACAACACATACATACACAAGCAAATGCTAAGCAGCCGGTACAGTGACTCATGGCGAATGGAAAATAGCGAAATGCGATGCAACACAGTTAGTTTTGGCAGCCGCAGATAGAGACAGCAATAGAGACATATGCTTATGGCGAATACAAAAAACCAGATACAGTTCTTGTTATTGTTGTTTATATTTAATATTAAGTTCTCACGTGGCATGACTCACACAGAAGAGGAGGGCTGAAGATTTTTGACTACTCCTAGCCAAGAGTTTGGCATAATTTGTTATGTAATTATCTTCAAAGAAAACTAAAAAGAACAAGTAAGATGGGGACATTTAGTACAAACATTTTCGCCACGCTTTTTTTGTGCGACAGGTCCCACTCAACTTCGTATTTGCTCAGGTCCCTTACTCTCTCAAAATCTTCACTAAGCAGTGGGACTTCACAGTATTTAAAAGCAGAGAGATCGAGCGAGATGAAGCGAGATAAGAGTAAGTGCGACCTGCACACAATTCATTGCTATTGCTCACTCTCAGAACTCTCTAGAATTGCATAAGTGCGAGCTGCACCAATATACAATATATGTACATTGTTATTGCTGACTCTCAGAACTCTATCGTATTGTATAAGCAGAAGTGCAGAAATTTGACAAATTTCAATATCGGGAGGTCCCATCGCTACCCTTCCAAGCAAAATTTAAAATAGGAAAGTCAACACACTTTGCCATGCTCATACAAAATTTCCATGTTTTTATACCCTTGCAAAAAGAGTATATTAATTTTGGTCAGAAGTTTGCAACGCAGAGAAGGAAACGTCTCCGACTATATAAAGTATATATATTCTTGACCAGCACGGCGAGCTGAGTTGATATAGACATGTCCGTCTGTCTGTCTGTCTGGATCAACGCGATCTCTTCCGAGACTATTAGAGCTACAGAGCAAAAATTTTGCACATAGGCTCCGATATGCTGCAGACATTATAGATCGGTTTTAAGAAATGTTTTAGTGGGATAACTTCGACGTTATTAAAATTGAAATTTGGAATATGGGGCGTGGCAAATCACAGAAAACTATATCTATATCATTCACAATTGCAAGGGTATTACCAAACTTCGGCATGGCCGAAATTAGCCCTTCCCTGTAGTTATGATTTTTTTTTTGTTAGGGCATCAAATGTGTGACGCGCGTAAGAAATATTTTTGGGACGTCTCAGCACACATTCTTATTCGCCCGTGTACATATGCAGCATATTTATCATTGTGTGCTCTGGGACCTGCTGGAATTGTAAAATTGTTATACAACTAGAGGGATGGGCTAACTTCGGCCTTGCCGAAGTTTGGTAATACCTTTGCAATTGCAAAGGATATAGAGACAGTTTTTTCTGATTTGCCACGCCCCCAACAATTAGATATACATATATATATAAATATATATATTTTGGGCAATCTATTGAGCAGGGCAACAGTAACCTATATATAAAATTTTGAAGCTGTACCTATAAGACTTTGGAAGATATAGTTTTCTCCGATTTGCCACGCCCCCAAGAGGAGGATATATATAATTTTCCATAATTATGTCGAAACCTAAAACCTAAACCTAATGTCTGTGTCAATTTTTGGGACTCTAGGTGTAAAATTGTAGAAGATATAGTTTTTTCCGATTTGCCACGCCCCTAATGGGCGTAGATATATATTCTTTATATTTTTTTCTAGGGGTGGTTGATACAAATACATGTTTTAAGTTTCAAGTCTCTTGCTTTAACATTGATGGATTTATGTTAAGCATTATATAGTCTTTCCCGATTTGCCACGCCCCAAGTAGGCGTGGATATATTATTTTTTGATCAATCTGAATTTCGATGCTCTAGCTTCAAAACTGTGGAAGATATAGTTGTATCCGATTTGCCCCGCCCCCAAAGGGCGTATATATATAATCTATATCTTTTTGTATTTGGGTGCAACTCAGGAGTATATATTCCAAATTTCTCTGACTTTAATAACATCGAAATTTTCCCACTAAAACATTTCTTCAAACCGATCTGTCCTATGGGAGTTATAGGATATAGTCATCAAATCCGGATGATTCCGAGATATACAATGCCTGCAGCATATTCCAGCCTATGTGCAAAATTTCAGCTCTGTAGCTCTTATAGTCTCGGAGGAGATTGCGTTGATCCAGATAGACGGACAGACAGACAGACGGACAGCCGGACATGGCTATATCAACTCAGCTCGTCTTGCTGATCAAGAATATATATACTTTATATGGTCGGAGATGCTTCCTTCTCTGCGTTGCAAACTTCTGACCAAAATTAATATACCCTTTTTTTCAAATCGCTAGCTTTTGTGGTTTAGGACATCGCTGCGTTCATACGGACGGGCAGACGGAAAGACGGACATGGGTAGAATTCCTGAAATCCCATTTTCAATAAGTTCAGGTTATAACAAGTAAGAACGCTCTAGTCGGGTCCGCCCGACTACGAGACCCCCTGAACCAAGTCCGAGCTGATGTTTTAACAACCTAGCTTACATCTTTTATCTATACATATTACCCTCAGCACGGGCATACTCACGCACACATATACATACGCACACACAAGCACGTGAGCCGATTACTGCGTAGTTGATTTGAATGTATGTGTGCACACGTATAGAGAAAATGCTAGGTTGCTGCCGCGTGCTTTTGCCAATTGACAAAATGTTTTCTTTAATAACTTCGGTATTACTTAACGGATGTTTATTTTGAGTATTGAATGCTATTTATTTATTGAAAATACGGTTTTAATTTAAAAATATATATTAAGGCTTCAATAATTTTTTTTTTAAATAAATTGATTTTTTAAAATTTGGCGCCTTTACCCAATATGCCGAAATATAGAAAATGTATTTTATTTAGAAGCAGTTAAATGCCACATTTGGTGAACGTACCTAAAAAGATGTAAAAGATATGGTCCAAAAACTAAATCTTAATAAGGTTTTCAATCGGTATCATTGAAACAAGAAAAGTTATCGAATATGTAAAACAAACTTGATATGCGCGCTGTATACATGAACATTCGTGCAAAATTTGAAGTCTCTAGCTATTATAGGTTCTGAGATCGACGCGTTGATATATACGGACAGACGGACAGACGAACGGACAGACAAACGGACAGACAGAAGAACAGGGCCAAATCGACTCAGCTCGTCGCCCTGATCAAGAATATATATACTTTGTGGGGTCTGCCACGCCTCCAGTTACATACTTCTGCCTGTTACATACTTTTTGCAAAACCATTAATAACCTGATTTCCCATTTTCAATGGGTTCAGGGTATAAAAACTAATTAGAAAACTGCAGTTTACAGATTTAATTTTTGGATTAGATTAGGAACGCTATGTTTAACATTTTATCTTGGATGTCATTTTTAGACTCTGTTCCCAAAGGGAAAAAGAGTCTATTGGATTTGTGCAATGTCCGTCTTGCTGTCTGTCCGTCTGTCCGTCTGTCTGTATGAACGCGCAGCATTTGGACACTATAGAAGCTAGAGACTTGTAATTTGGAATATATACTCGTGTGTATCCGCGTCAGATCAAGTTTGAGTATTTTTCCGATACGCCCACAGGGGGCGTGGCAAATCGGGAAATGCTATATCTATTAAGACTAAAACGCTGTTATTTTAGTCAATATTGCAGTCTAAGAAATGGGACTTAGAATATATATTCGTGTACACCACGCGGACGTTTTAAGATATAGATTATATATCTACGCCCATTGTGGGCGTGGCAAATCGGATAAAACTATATCTTCTACAGCTTTAAAGCTAGAGCATCCAAATTTGGCATGTGGGTTACTGTTGACCTTCCCTTAAGTTAGATCAAAAAGTTATATACCCACGCCCCCTGGGGCGTACCAAATCGGTAATATATATATAGCGATTTGTATAAATCTTATAATATTTTGAGCGTATTAAGAGCTAGAGACTTGAAATTTGGAATACATGTGCAAGTAGATCACTCGGAATCAAAAATATATATTATAGATATTTACGCCCATTAAGGGCGTGGCAAATCGGATAAAACTGTATCTCCTACAGTTTTGGAGCTAGAGCGTCCAAATTTTGCATGTGGGATACTGTTGACCTCCTCTTAAGATAAGTTAAAAGTTATGTATCCACGTTTTCTGGGGGCGTGGCAAATCGGGAATTACTATATCTTTTACTAAAACCGTGATAATTTCGGCAATATTTCCGTCAGAGAGTTGGGACTTGGAATATATATACTAGTATCCTACCTCTACCCAAAAATGTATGTTATATATAGCTACGCCCATTTGGGGCGTGGCAAATAGGGTAAGACTGTATCTCCTACAGTCTTAGACGTAGAGCATCCAAATTTGACATGTGGGTTACTGTTCATGAAATTTAAATTTACGAAAAAAAAAAATAATAATAATCATAATGTAAGCCTCCGTAAAACAAATTCTAGTTGACCTAACTGGGGATTGAAGCAGGGTCTTCGCTACCACAACGCAAGTCTGTTTAACCAAATCAAAACACTTCCAAACTCAGTTTGGCACATAGCCACGCAAGAGACGCCGTGGTGTTGTGGGTAGAGTGGTGGCATGCGAAGCGCGTGACCCAGGTTCGATTCCCAGCGCTGACGCGTGATATTATCATTTAATAAAATGTTTTTTTTTTATTTTTTTTATAACTTCTATGTTATTTAATGGATTTGATAAAATTTTCAGCATAAATCCTTATATTTATTAAAACAACTTCTAGTTGACCTAACTGGGGCAAGTCTGTTTAACCAAATCAACACACCAAACTCAATTTGGCGCAAGAGACGCCGTGGTGTAGTGGGTAGAGTCGGTGTCATGCGAAGCGCGTGACCCAGGTTCTATTTCCATCGCTGCCGCGTGATATTATCATTTATTAAAATGTTTTTTTTTTTTTTTTTTTTATAGCTTCTATGTTACTTAATGGATTTTGATAAAACTTTCTGCATAAATCCTTATATTTTATTAAAAATACGGTTTTACCTAAAAAATTAAAAGAAATGTAAATGTGGCTTTATTTGCAACTGAACTTTTATTAAATTGATTTTGTGAAATGTGGAGCCAGTATCCAAAATATATAATAAAAACCAAAATAGTATTTTATTTTAAAAAAGCTATATGTAAAATTGTATGACTGTAGCTAAATTGATGTAAAAGACATGCTCAAAAAAGGAATCTCAATAATCTCGCATTCAAACATACGGAAAGACGGACGGTCTACATATTTATTGAGCCTACACACCTTTAACAGGAACAGAGTCTGACGCAGTCGGTGGCGCCCGACTGCAACGTTCTTACTTGTTTTCTATCTGCCCTATTCGGAAACTCTGAGACATTAAGACTAGTTTTTATACCCTAAACCCATTGAAAATGGGAAATCAGGATACAACGGTTTTGGTAAAAAAAAATGTATGTACCAGGCAGAAGGAGGCGTGGCAAACCCGATAAAGTATATATATATATTCTTGATCAGGACGACAAGCTGACTTGATCTAGCCATGTCCGTCCGTTCGTCTGTCGGTCCGTATGAGCGCAGGGAACTCGTAAACCACAAAAACTATAAATTTCAAATTGTAAATATATATTCATGTACAACATACGCAATACAAGTTTTTTTTTCAATAACTCATCTTATTTCATTTATATCGATAACAATCAAGATGAATTCGATTTTAAGCCATAACTTAAAATTCTTTTTTCCTTTTAGGTTTCATAGAAAGTAAAAGTAAAAGGCGCCATAAGCTGCGTGTGGGCATAGCCGAAAGACTGCAGTTCATTGAAAAGTGAAAAGCGTTCGAGAAAACAATGCGAATGCGAATGTTATTACAAGGCAGCTACAGACGTCGACTAACGAATTGTTAGACAGCGAGTTAGTACAAGGCTTGAAAGTGAGCAAAAAGAGGGCAAGGTGGCAAGCTGGCTAATAACTTAGTCGAAAGAAAATTGAAAAGAGCACAACGCTCATAAAAATAGAAATAGAAATGGACATGACAATGACAATAGAAATGGAAGTAGACATGGAAATGCGAATGGAAATGGAGAATATGGAAAGAGTCAACAGAAAATGAAGCCGTCGTGTCAATTACTAATCAATATACGATACAATATGTATGGGTAAAGCCTGCCCATTTCGCCAAACGATAGCATCCTATATATAGCCCAAGAGACGTAGCAGACAGAGAAATTTAAGCTCTTGTTAAAGGGGGCAGCCTTAGCTGCTGCTGCTGCTGGCAATGAACCTGGGGTGTGCAATGCACTCGTAGAATGAGCATGAAAATGAAAATGAGTTGTCGTTGCCGCTGTCGTTGAACTCAAGAGTATTCTTCCTAAATTGCAGCAGAAGCGCCTAAATCCAAATGCCGGCGACAAAGCGACGACAACGACAACTTTAATGACGTTGCGCCAGCAGCAGAAAACACCAAGGCACAAGCAAGGAGAGAAAACTTTTACCTTTGGCACGCCGAAGTTGACCTTAGATTGTTCCTATACCAGTTATTTGATATTTTTTTATTTGATTAACGACGGGCAAAAGTCAAAACTTGATAAGCAGAACATATTTTCTTACTTCAACTTCGATTGATTCCGATAGTAGCTTATGTATATGTACTCATCGTATTGAGCCTTAAAACTGTAAGGCAGACAGTCCTGGCCTAATCCCTTAGATTTTTTGACACCGATTAACATCATATATAAACTTTATGGATTCAGGCACGACGCCTAATAAGTATTAAATATATCGTGACAAAAAATGTTATGATCCTCTACAGGGGCAGTGGAACAGTTGAGTAGGAGAATAAGGATGTGTAAGCATTTCATGAGTCAACAAGACCAACTGAACAATAAAATCTACACTGATGTTGTTACGAACTCATAATAATATGAAAGTTTTTCTCGGAGTGCTCAATACTCTGTTCCAAAAGTAATTAACAATTGATAGTCGCAAAACAGTACTTCTCTATGTATGACCAGAAGGTCATATTTTATAACTTATTATCAATTATTATTATTTTCCTTAGAACGTGTGGCTAATTATACAATTTCGAAATGCCGTTTACCGATATACCTCATATAAACGTGAGTGCCGTGAGTATGAAGGAATAATAATGATAATAATGCGCTGCGAAGGTAGATGATGGCTGCTGGGAAGGAGAGAGGAGCTGATATATGGCTTTAGATTCGGATAAAGATGATATCAATGCATCGTTATCGTCCGCTCAATTCGCAGCCAAATTATTCATTCATTGGCCACGTTAAGATGACAGCAGCTTAGCGCTTTGATAAGGCAACCAATGAAAGATTACAATTCGTGGTTTTTGCTGATGGAAGTCAGGCAAGAGGCAACGACTTGTAAATGAGCTCAACATTTTTAATTTGTTGTTTCTTATTTTATTCATTATTAACTTTAGCTGAAAAGTGGGAAACTTGGGGATTGCAATCACAAACTGACACAAACCAAGCCGAGAACGGCAAGCGGCTGGCAGCTGGGTTGCTGCTAACAGCAGTCGAGTGCAGCTATTTATATGTGTGTGCCGCTCAATCGAAGCAACAATAGCAACAACAACAACAACAACAATAACAACAACAGTAATTATTCACAGCTCAACTGGATCAGTCAACTGGCCGCCACCCAAGTAGCAGGCAGCTAAAAACAAAGGCAAACAGCCAATTAATGAGGCATTCACAATGAGAGCGACAATGATGATGATGATAATAATTATGTTGATGAGGAGGAAGAGGAGGAGGAGAAGTATGACGCTCTTGATGACGAGAATTGGCTGCGTTGATTGGCATGAATTCAACGTATGAGTAAGTGCCTCGACGGTAGGCAAATCTTTTGGCAATGATTGTAATGGAAATTCTCAATAGCAAAAGATTGAAGCGTATTGCTTATTATAACTATATTGAGTGCGTAATTTCCAAGCCTATTCCAAGAAGAAACAAGTAAGAAAGCTCTAGTCGGGTCTCAGCCCGACTACGAGATCCCCTGAACCAAGTCCGAGCTGTTGTTTTAAACAACTTAGCTTACATCTTTTATCTATACATATTACCCCTGAGCGCATATACACATGCACACATTTGTATACACAAGCACACATATACCATGCACACAGAAGCACGCGCCCCGATTACTGTGTAGTTCATTTGAATGTATGTGTGCACACGTACAGGCTGCTGCCGCGTGCTTTTACAATGTTTCCTTTAATAACTTCTGTATTACTTAACGGATTTGAATGCAATTTTCTGCATTGAGTGCTATTAATTTATTGAAAATACGGTTTTCACTTAAAAATTTAAAAAAAAAAATTTGTGGCTTTGATAATTTTTTTTTTTAATAAATTTTTTTTGTAAAATGTGGAGCCGGTATCCAAAATAAAAAAAATAGAAAATGTATTTTATTTTCAAAAAGCTAAAAACAAAATTTGGTAGCTGTAGCTAAAAATATGTAAAAGATATGGTCAAAAAACTGAATCTTGATAACGTTTTAAATCGATATCATTGAAACGGAAAAATTTATCGAATATCTAAAACAAACTCGATATGCGCGCTGTATACACAGACCATCATGCAAAATTTGAAGTCGCTAGCTCTTATATGTTCTGAGATCGACGCGTTCATACATACGGACAGACGGACGGACGGACGGACGGACGGACGGACGGACGGACGGACGGACGGACGGACGGACGGACGGACAGACAGACGGACAGGGCCAAATCGACTCAGCTCGTCGCCCTGATCAAGAATATATATACTTTAAGGGGTCTGCCACGCCTCCTTCTGCCTGTTACATACTTTTTGCAAAACCATTATACCCTGATTTCCCATTTTCAATGGGTTCAGGGTATAAAAATATTGTTTTAAAATTGTTCACACAAGATGCATTCAGGATCATTGTAAACAGCTCAAAATGGTAAATATTATATTATATTATTATATATATACATATATATACATATATATATATATATACATATATATATATATATATAAATATATATCACATTGCTTGCTCTAATCAATCTGCTTTTTTCATATATCTATGGGATATCTCTAAGTTCTGTATCTTGTCTTAAAATCGTTGACTTTCAAAAATGGCTCTACTTTCAATGATCGAAAGCAAAATTTTTATTCGTATTTTAGAACTATAATCGCAGACTCTTCTGATATCATCTTAAAAAAACATTTTGCATTACGATTGAGGGGAGCTCAGAGCTATTCCCTTTGGCTGTGCTCTTGTTCACAATGAACTCTTCAAAATGTTGCTGTTGTCGTTGGCATTAATAATGAGCATGTTGTTATCGCGCATCATTACAAGTCATTACAAAGTCAAGCACAACAAACAAACATATACGAGCCCTGCGCACACACACATGCACACAAACAGGCGGAATCGCACTCGCACTTTCTTCTTTGTTAATACAACTCACAAATATTTGCGTAAGCAAACCGCCTGTCAGTCAGAGCGCTCCTGCAGTGCTTCAGTTATTTCTTTGATTCTTCAGATTTGCCCCTTAAACTAGTTTCAATTAAAATTTAGATAAACAGCCTGCATTAGGATGCGAGTGAGGGAAGGAAGGTACGTATCAGGTACAGTGAGTACTTGCAGTAACTTTTACAATCTTTTACAATCAACTGTCCACACCGCCAACCAACCCAGTTGGTGAGTGTGACTGGACCCAGCAAAACATAGTCAATATAAGTTTAGAATAAATATCAGAAAAACGCAAAGCTTTTGACAGGTTTTGTTCTCAGTCGTCAACACACTCATACGCACGCGGATTCGTAATTCACAGATTCACAATCGAAGCTCGGAGCAGTTGATGCGTGTCAAAAAGCGCGGTTCGCTCTCCGCCGCCTCGATATTCAATATGCAAGCATTAGCATGATAAATTATATCAGGGCTTACAGCCCCGGACTGCTATCTGATCATTGCCTGTCTTGCGCTTTGCATTCGTTTAATTGTGCTTTTAGCAGAAATTGATGTGCATACGCATTTTGTTTTTGCTTCCTAGAATGAGGCCCAGTCGCAGTTATATCCCCAGTTCTGCCTCAGGCATCATGCCTCATTTTAGCACTGAAAGCCATGGATGTTCATGAAGTTGCATTTGCAATATTGTTGTAGTCTAATTTTGGTCAGAAGTTTATATAAGGTATATATATTCTTGTCAGCACGACGAGATGAGTTGATATAGCCATATCCGTTTGTCCGAGACTATTAAAGCCACGGTGCTGCACACATTCGTCTTTCTGCTGCAGGCATTGTATATCTCGAAATCATCCGGATCGGACGACAATATCCTATAGCTCCTATAGGATAGATTGGATTTAAGAATTGTTTTAGTGGGAAAACTTCGACGCTATTGAAATCTAACCCTTAAATTTAGAATGTATACTCGTTATCTCACCCTCATACAAAAAGATATAGTATATATCTACGCCCATTAGGAGTGTGGCAAATCGGGAACAACTATATCTTTCACAGTTTTAAAGCTAGAACAAATTGGATTTGGAAAGTATTCGGGTCAAATCGGGAAGTCTATATTGTGTTTAACATAAATCCTCAAATATATGAGACGTTGTTATAGTCAGTCCATTAGGGGGATGGTAAATTGGAAAAACTCTTCTACAACTTTATACCTAGAATTCAAAAAATTAACACCTACGTTAAGCCTAACCGCTACAACAAAGTTATTAGAAATGATATATATCCGCCTTTTGGAGCGTGAAAAATGGGCGAAAACTATATATTCCAAAGTTTTATTGCTAGAGCCCCAAAATTTGACATATTGGCCAAAAATCATATAAAAACATTTCCCTTTCTAAACTAACTAAAGATAGTCTATTTACTGCACCGCCAATGTAACAGTTGGTATTGAAAACTTCTGTGTAACTTATTGGACTTTTAATCATATCAAAAAAACGGAAAGGGCTAGATCGACTAGGCTGTTAATGCTGATTAAAAATGTATGTACTTTATGAGGCCTGCCACGCCACCTTCTGCCTGATACATACATTGTCACAAAAACAATATACTCTGAAATCCCATTATGAATGAGTTCAGGGTATAAAAAACCTACATGGGTTGCGCACTGACGGCGCAGTCAGCAGCGACGTCGACTGTGACAGCGACTTTGACGATTGCAGCGTGCTGATAACAAGAAAGCTTACTATCTGACAGAACAAGCTGACGAGGAAATGCTCTATGCTCTATGCCTTTATCTAACTTTAACAAATTTTCTGTACAAGAGGGAACAATTAAGTGCGAAACGGAAAGATCTCTATCAGATGTGATTTAACAACATATATGCAGATGAGAACATGAGAATATATGTAAATACATGAATTGGACATAGGACTTTTTTTACCCGTGCAAAGAGGGTATATTATGTGTATATTTTAACAAAACCTAAATTCCCATTCAATGGGTTCAGAGTATAAAAATGTATATATGCAAATGACAAACAACGCTCAATGCCAGCGAATATGTAAAGCGATGCGGCCCAGCAATTCAATTGGCAGATGAATTATTTTTGCTGGCGTATAATTTATGTAAAGTTTTTGGGTGTACCCAACCATTCCCACAAAATGGTCAAAGGTCACGCAAAAAAATTCATTGGATAATACAATACAAAGATTTCAAATTTTAATGAATTGTATATGCGCATTTCCGCAGTCACATACAAGATTTTCCGAAGCAAAGTAAAATTTTATATGTTAAGTGAATCGAACAAAATTATTTTTTTTACAATTCACCACTAATAATTTGTTGTAGTATTTTGAGAGTAATATCAATGGTAAAGAAAATTGAGAGCCTCCGGCTTTTATCTTTTGAGATAAAGGTAACAAAAGAGCGGTCACTCACTCGACTTCAAATAGACATGGCTTTAGATATCATTGCTAATAATCGGAAAACTCAGTGAATTCTGAATTGAAAATTTTGAAGTTTAAATATTTTTGACATAAATAAAAAATATTAAGCTTTATTATTTGACTTATGATTTTTTCAAAATTTAGCCTCTCCTTTTTTTGCCAAGAATTCTTCGGGGTAACTCACGCGACATTTTTATACCCTTGCAAAAAGGGTATATTAATTTTGGTCAGAAGTTTCCAACGCAGAGAAGGAAGCATCTCCGACCATATAAAGTATATATATTCTTGATCAGCATACGAGCTGAGTTGATATAGCCATGTCCGTCTGTCTGTCTGTCTGTCTGTCCGTCTATCTGGATCAACGCAATTTCCTCCAAGACTATTTGAGCTACAGAGCTGAAATTTTTCACATAGGCTCCAATCTGCTGCAGGCATTGTATATCTCGGAATCATCCGGATCGGATGACTATATCCTATAGCTCCCATAGGACAGATCGGTTTTAAGAAATGTTTTAGGGGGATAACTTTGGCGCTATTGAAGTCTCAGACTTCAAATTAGGAATATATTCTCAAGAATAGCATCCCAATCCAAAAAGATATAGAGTATACAGCTACGCCTTTTGGGGGCGTGGCAAATCGGATAAAACTATATCTTCTACAGTTTTGAAGCTAGAGCATCCAAATTTGGAAAGTAATATACTTTTGGCCTCCCCTTCAGATTGATCAATAAGTTATATATCCACGCCTACTTGGGGCGTGGCAAATCGGGAAAGTCTATATAGTGCTTAACATAAATCCTTCAATATTTTGGACGCTGTTAAAGCCAGAGACTTGAAACATAAAACATATATTTGTATCAACCACAGCTAGAAAAAAAAGATAAAGAATATATATCTACGCCCATTAGGGGCGTGGCAAATCGGAAAAAACTATATCTTCTTCAATTTTACACCTAGAGTTCCAAAAATTGACACAGACGTTAGGCTTGACCGTTTCGAGAAAATTAAGAAAAATTATATATATCCGCCTCTTGGGGGCGTGGCAAATCGGAGAAAACTGTATCTTCCAAAGTCTTATAGGTACAGCTTCAAAATTTAATATACAGGTTACTGTTACCCTGCTCAATAGATTGCCCAAAATTTATATATGTATATCCAATTGTTGGGGGCGTGGCAAATCAGAAAAAACTCTATCTATATCCTTTGCAACTGCAAGGGTATTACCAAACTTCGTTATGGCCGAAGTTAGCCCATCCCTCTAGTTATACCCTGAATTCCCATTTTCAGGGGCAATTACCAGGGTAATGGTTTTGTGACAATGTATGTAACAGGCAGAAGGAGCCGTGGCAGACTCCACAAAGTATATATATTCTTTATCAGGGCGACGACCTGAGTCGATTTAGCCCTGTCCGTCTGTCTGTCCGTCCGTCCGTCTGTCCGTATGTATGAACGCGTCGATCGCAGAACCTATGAAAGCTAGAGACTATGAAATCCCCTGAACCAAGTCCGAGGCTGTGTCTTAAACAATCTAGCTTACATCTTTTATCTGTAGCACGCGCGCCGCTTACTGCGTATATGATTTAGCGGCTGCGCTTGGGCTGCATTCTGGGCAGCATTATGAGAAATTGATTGTTAAATAACTTCGGTTCTAGATCTAATTTCTTAATGAAATTTTCAGGACATAATGCTGACATCTAAAGGTTTATATATGCGAAGTCGCAACTCCCTAGTATTTGAAATACGTTTTTTCCACTTATGGGGCTAATGGGGGAGGTATCCAAAATTTAGAAAGTTTATTATCTGTATTTGCATCACAGAAACTTACAGAGTCAATTTGATATCTCTATCTGTTATGGTCTTTAAGTTATAGCTTAAAAACAAAGTCAAAATATCAATTGTTATCAATAATAAGGTTATAGGATGAGTTATCGAAAAAAAAAAATAAACTTGTATTGCGTATGATATATACGAATATATGTCTAAAGTTTCAAATCTCTAGCTTTTGTGGTTTACGAGATCACTGCGTTCATACGGGCGGACGGACGTCGTCCTGATCAAGAATATATATACATTATGGGGTCTGCCACGCCTCCTTCTGCCTGTGACATACATTGTCACAAAAACATTATACCCTGAATTCCCATATTCAATGATTTTCAAACTAGAGGGATGGGCTAACTTGGGCCATGCCGAAGTTTGGTAATACCCTTGCAATTGCAAAGGATATAGATACAGTTTTTTCTGATTTGTCACGCCCCCAACAATTGGATATACATCATTTTTGGGCAATCTATTGAGCAGGGCAACAGTAACCTATATATAAAATTTTGAAGCTCTACCTATAAGACTTTGGAAGATATAGTTTTCTCCGATTTGCCACGCCCACAAGAGGCGGATATATATGATTTTTCATAATTTTATCGAAACGGCCAAGTCTAACGTCTGTGCCAATTTTTGGAGCTCTAGGTGTAAAATTGTAGAAGATATAGTTTTATCCGGTTTGCCACGCCCCTAATGGGCGTAGATATATATTCTTTATCTTTTTTTCTAGGGGTGGTTAATACAAATATATGTTTTAAGTTTCAAGTCTCTGGCTTTAACAGCATCCAAAATATTGGAATATTTACGTTAAGCACTATATAGACTTTCCCGATTTGCCACGCCCCAAGTAGACGTGGATATATAACTTTTTGATAAATCTGAAGGGGACTTTAAAAGTATATCACTTTCCAAATTTGGATGCTCTAGCTTCAAAACTGTAGAAGATATAGTTTTTTCCGATTTGCCACGCCCCCAAAAGGCGTAGATATATATTCTATATCTTTTTGTATTTGGGTGCAACTCAGGAGTATATATTCCAAATTTCAAGTCTCTGACTTTAATAACATCGAAGTTATCCGACTAAAACATTTCTTAAAACCGATCTGTCCTATGGGAGCTATAGGATATAGTCATCCGATCCGGATGATTCCGAGATATACAATGCCTGCAGCACATTCCAGCCTATGTGCAAAATTTCAGCTCTGTAGCTCTTATAGTCTCGGAGGAGATTGCGTTGATCCAGACAGACGGACAGACGGACATGGCTATATCAACTCAGCTCGTCTTGCTGATCAAGAATATATATACTTTATATGGTCGGAGATGCTTCCTTCTCTGCGTTGCAAACTCCTGACCAAAATTAATATACCCTTTTTGCAAGGGTATAAAAATGATCAAAGCCTCAGTTTTTATACCCTGAACCCATTGAAAATGGGAAACCAGGGTATAATGGTTTTGGAAAATTTATGTAACAGGCAGAAGGAGGAGTGGCAGACCCCATAAAGCATATATATTCTTGAACAGAGTGACGAACTGAGTCGATTTAGCACTGTCTGTCTGTCTGTCCGTCCGTCTGTCTGTCCGTCCGTCTGTCCGTATGTATGAACGCGTCGATCTCAGAATATATAAGAGCTAAAGACTTCAACTTTTGCACGAAGGTCCATGTATACAGCGCACATATCGAGTTTGTGTTTGTTATTCGATAACTTTTCCTGTTTCACTGATATCGATTAAAAACTTTATCAAGATTCAGTTTTTGGACCATATCTTTTAGCTACAGTCACCAAATTTTGCAAGTAGCTTTTTGTAAATAAAATACATTTTCTCTCTTTTTATACCCTGAACCCATTGAAAATGGGAATTCAGGATTTAATGGTTTTGTGACAATGTATGTAACAGGCAGAAGGAGGCGTGGCAGACCCCATAAAGTATATATATTCTTGATCAGGACGACGAGCTGAGTCGATCTAGCCATGTCCGTCTGTCCGTCTGTCCGTCCGTCAGTCTGTCCGTCCGTATGAACGCAGTGATCTCGTAAACCACAAAAGCTTGAGATTTGAAATTTTAGATATATATTCTTGTATACCATACGCAGTACAAGTTTATTTTTATTTTTTCGATAACTCATCCTATTTCCTTATTATCGATAACAATCGATATTTTGACTTTGTTTTTAAGCTATAACTTAAAGACCATAACAGATAGAGACACCAAATTGACTATGTAGGTTGCTGTGATGCAAATACAGATAATAAACTTTTTAAATTTTGGATACCTCTCCCCATTAGCCCCATATGTGGAAAAAACGTATTTCAAATACTAGGGAGTTGGGATTTCGGATATATACACCTTTAGATGTCAATATTATGTCCTGAAAATTTCATTAAGAAAGTAGATCTAGAACCGAAG
>JAWNOY010000120.1:0-64118 GCA_035045545.1 Drosophila gaucha
TATAATAAATACATATAAATACTTACAGGTTCTCTTATACAACCGGACAATATGTTAATGTTCAACAATTACACCAACGAACCCCATTAGTTAAGCTAGAGTTAGGACCTACAAAAATTATCTCTAACTATAAGATATTAGCACACGTTGTCCGTATACAGGAATATATTGATAATGTTGATCAATTTAAAACAGCATTGAAGAATTTAAAAACACCTAAATTTTCCGGAGAAGCTATAGAGATACTAGAGGCCAAGTTGGGCCAATTACAAGAAAAAATAAATATACTAGTACCTAAACAAAGGCAGAAGAAGGGAGCTGTAAATGCTTTAGGAAGCATCATAAAAGCGATTACGGGAAATATGGATATAGAATATTCAAACAAGATAGATAATTAATTTAAGCTTATACAAGAAAACATGATTGATCTAACAAAAACTTAAATAACCAAACAAATAATAACAATGAAATAATTATAAGGTTCGGCAATATTACCGAACATATTAACAAAGAACAAATAATAATTAACAATTTCATTAAGAAATATAAAAATGAGATCTATAAAGAACTCAATGATGAACACAATGAAATTCATGTTAAACAATACATAAATGGAATAGCATATAACATAGATGTTTTGTATAATCATTTAAGCAACATACTAGAAAGTATCCTATTAACAAAATTAAATATAATTCCTAAGTTCATTTTATCAATTGAAGAAACGGAAAAAATAACAGAAATATTCTCTGAACAGAATATAACAATATTATCTAATGAACATTTATATAGATTATTGGAAATGGACACATTTGTAAACAAAACTAATGTAATTTTCTATATTAAAATTCCAATCTTTGAAATTGAAGAATACAAATTTGCACACATTATTCCATTACCATTAAATTATACAAAATACTTAAGAGTACCAGAATATATTGATTATAATAAGAATAATATTAAGCCATTTAAAGAAAAATGTAACAAAATTCATAATCAATACTTTTGTAAATGTCGAGTTGTCAAGGAACCATCGTGGGACATAAGATGCTTAGAGGGAATACTGGATGGAGAAACAGCAACGTGCGACGTATTAAAATCTGGAGAACAAGTCAGAGAACATGTCAGAGCCTGAAAAGGGATTTATCTTTCTGTTAAATGGAATAAACACAAAGGTAACACCAAATTGTGCCAAATCGTTTGACATTAATGGATCTGCTTTGTTAACCTACAAGGATTGCTCAGTAACAATTAATGGACTAAATTATGATGACGTGGAACTTAAACAAGATGACGCTATTAGGACTAGAATACCATGGTTTAAAGAGATAAAAATAAACAATACGTTCGAAGAACTAAATCTTCAAAGATTACACCTGGACAATATTAAGAGCCAGAACCGGATTCTCAACATTAAAAGGATAACAGCAAACCACTTCATAATAATTTACACATGCATCGGAATATCGACCTGTATAATTCTACTTATACTATATATGAAAAACAATTTCGTTCAGACCATACCTTCGCTTTGGCCCTCACTTCAATCTAGAAGGGGAGGAGTTACCTTATCAGTCACGCCACCAGCCAAACATATATGCACATACGTGCATATATAACAACTCTGTACATGAGTATATGAGTACAAACATATACAGACATATGTACAGATCAACAACACATAGATCCACTTAAGTTCAGAGTACATTGTACTACATTGTACACATGAACTATATACATATATATATATATATAATACCAATAATACATGATCCCACGCAGACGCAGAGTACATTGTAACACTTTGTATCCATCGAGCAGCGTCAGCACGTGGACAGGATGCAGAACCTTAACATAAGCAGCAACGGGAGAACTGCAAGATCAGCAACAAAGGGCTTGGCAACCGTAACTTGACATTTTACTTATATATATATCCACTATTGTCTTAGGCTAGTTTCGAATGCCACTTGGCAGAATAAAATCAGATTCATATTGAGAGTCAAACAGACCAAACGTATATTTTTTCTAATAAAAAATCACAAATCTCCACATACCAACACCACCACCAACACCATCTCCAAACGAGCTACCGACTTGTAACTCGCGCTCCCTAAAGAAGCGAAGAACCATGAAAACTGGTCAACAGTTAAAGGTCGGAAGCAAGCCGGAAAACGTAATAGATCAGATGCGATTACCCTAACGGGAATGGACGGCTGTTCCTATGCAGACATGCTTAGAGTGGTCAAGACGGACCCAGCTCTAAAGCACCTAAGTGGCGATGTCCAAGGCATCAGAAAAACTTCAAAGGGCGATCACCTACTACGCCTAAACAGGAAGCCGGAACATAGCGCGGAAGTGCTGCAAGAAGCTGTAGGCAAGGCCCTGGGCAGCAGAGCGGTTGTGAAAACGCTCACTGAATCGGCCCAAGTGGAAATCCGGGATCTGGATGAGCTGGTGACAAAGTCGGAAGTCCTGGAGGCGGTCAAAACCACTTTAAAAGAGTCGTCCTTAAAAGACGACATAGTAAAGTCGCTTCGACCAGCTTTTGGTGGTCAATACGCTTCCAGTGGCAAAATCCAGGGAGTTAACCGAAGTAGGTAAAATTCGGATAGGATGGGTTGTATGCCGCATACACGCTATCGATCAGCCGAAACGCTGTTTCAAATGCGAGGACTTTGGGCACATAGCGGCTAACTGCAAAAGCGGCGAGGACTTGAAAGGTGCTTGCTTCAAATGCGGAGAGACGGGACACATGGCAAGGACTTGTTCCAAGCCACCAAGGTGCGGCCTGTGCGCTCGGAAAGGTGAAAAAAACCAAGACAACGCAGTTTTAATTGCACTTCACGATAGCCATTACAAAAATTCGCTATCGTGAAGCTTACCGCGTAGATACTTTTAATCCAGTTGTTTTTTCAGAGGCTATCCAGTCTCTTGCCACTTTCGGCACCGTAGAGTATAGAGCCTGCCAAATGGTTTCAGAAATAAAGAATGCGTGCAGTTTGAGCATGGCAACGCGTAAGCAATACCGGCGTCACCAAGTACCCATGTATTGATGGAATGAGCAGATTGCTGACATTCGACGCACCTGCATCCAAACTAGAAGACGATATCAGCGTGCACGTGGAAGTCCTTCTTTTGCTGAAAAACAGTTGGAATACCAACTTGCAAGACGTCAGCTAAAGAAGGCCATACGGGCTAGCAAGCGTGATTACTTCTTGGAGCTGTGCGACTCTGCAGAAGGTGACCTCTAGGGCGCAGCTTATAAAACGGTGGTCAAAAGACTTTACGCCGGCAAACAAGCGCAGCCTACTGATTGTTTGGAGTTAAGGTATATCGTGGAAACACTTTTTTCACGCTGACTAAGCTCCATCCAGGTGACAGATTCAACGCCACCCATCCGAAGACCATCCAGTCCGATTGATACAGTAACTGTAGACGAAATCCTGACTGTTGCTAGAAGCCTTAGACCCAGCAAAGCGCCAGGCCCAGATGGCATCCCTAACTGCGCACTAAAACTTGCTCTTGCCTTGCACCCATGTGCATTTGCGGTGCTTTTCAACGAGTGCTTGAATCAGGAAACTTTCCCTGAGATCTGGAAAGTCCAGAACCTGATACTTCTTCCCAAGGCAGGTAAACCACCTGAAGAACCATCGTCCTATAGGCCAATCTGCCTTCTGGGCAACATGAGAAAGGTGCTGGAGAAGTTGATCTGCTCCAGAATCGAAGCAGCTATTGCTAACGCAGGTGACTTGTCACCGAATCAATTCGGCTTCCGCAAGGCCAATTCAACTACGGATGCGTTGACTAAAGTAGTTGGCCTCGCAACTTCTGCCATCCAAGGCTCGAGATGGAAGCATGGAACGAAGCAGTACTGCATCATAGCGACGTTGGACGTAATAAACGCATTCAACTCAGCCAGCTGGGACAGGATATTGGATACTCTATGTCAATTCTGCATCCCTGAGTACCTCCGGTATAATGGAGCTGGTAATGAGTTACTTTAGGGGGAGAACAATAGTTTTCAACTCTATTGATGGCCCCCAAAGTTATGAGTACCTTAAGGATCAGTGCTGGGACCTCTCCTATGGAATGCGATGTGGAATGTATGACGGAGTCCTGCGTCTAGAACTACCTTCAGGCACTCACATCATTGGCTTTGCTGATGACGTAGCCGTCGTTACCATAGGAAAGGAACGTCGCCATCTTCTGATGAGTGTTACGAGGTCCATCATTCTTTATGCTCTATCAGTATGGTCAACAGCGATGGCTACTCCAAGCCATAGCCGAGGTATAAGAGCCACCTACCGACTATGTGTTATTCGAGTCAGTTGCACGTTCAGAACAGTCTCTGATGATGCATCACTCGTTGTAGCTGGTATGCTCCCAATTGAAGAATTGGTCATCGAGTACGAAGAGCTGAATAGAAGCAACAACAGCGAGACCACACGCAACAGCAACGCTAGGAGCATGGAGAGAGCTACCAGCATTGCGCGATGGCAAACAAAATGGGACCAGTCGTCAAAAGGGCGCTGGACACACACGCTTATCCCGGAATTGGCGCCGTGGATAAATCGTAAGTATGGAGAAATAAACTTTTATTTTTCGCAGATTCTAACTGGACACGGATGCTTCCGGAGTTACCTGCTCCGTTTAGGCCACGACAACACAGATGAGTGTTCTTGGTGTGGCGAAGGAATTGTGGAAGACGCAAACCACATCGTCGAAAACGAATGCATACGAATACAAAAAAAAAAAAAAAAAAAAAAGCACGCACACATATACACATGCACGCATATACACATGCACACATATACCATGCACACAGAAGCACGCGCGCCGACTAAAAATAGAAAAAGTATTTTATTTACAAAAAGTTAAAAGCAAATTTTGGTAACTGTAGCTAAAAAGATGTAAAAGATATGAATAAAAACCTGAATCTTGATAGCGTTTTAAATCGATATCATTGAAACGGAAAAATTTATCGAATATCTGAGCGCTGTATACACAGACCATCGTGCAACATTTGATGTCTCCAGCTCTTATATGTTCTGAGATCGACGCGTTCATACATACGGACAGACGGACAGACGGACAGACAGACGGACAGGGCCAAATCGACTCTGCTCGTCGCCCTGATCAAGAATATATATGCTTAGTGGGGTCTGCCACGCCTCCTTCTGCCTGTTACATACTTTTTGCAAAACCCTTATACCCTGATTTCCCATTTTCAATGGTTTCAGGTTATAAAAACTACACCCAGTAAAACTACACGACTGCTAAGCTACACGCCGCCATAACTACGCGTAGTCACAACGACAGAGGGTATAAAGACCAGCGCACCGAGCATCACGGGACACTCATTCCCTCATTCACTCACAGAGTTAAAGGCTACGGGGATCACAAGGATTTACTACTACGAGAACTACTAGGATTTACTACTACGAGAATTACCAGGATTTACTACTACGAGAATTACAAGGATTTACTACTACGAGAATAACCAGGATTTACTACCGCGAGAATACGATCTACGAGCGTCAAGATTTGGTGGAACTACAAGGATACCATCAACGAGTAGCCGGCAGATTCGCAACTACGAGCGCAAGCTGACTCCTCAACTTAGAAGGAAGCGAGTAGTATGCCGGGAGGACGGTGGATCAGCTATCGCCGCAAAGCGGAATTGGAGGCGATCCTACAAGAGTTTGGGATTGACGCGAGTGGCTCAGTGAAAGAGCTGCGCAGGAGGCTCAGTCTATTTGTAGGCAGAGACGATCACCCCCGAAGACGCTGGCACGGCTGGAGGCGTTGACTCTGCAATATGCGGAGCGCGCCAGCCCAGATTCGTGACCAAGCAGCCCGTTTCTCACGTTCGAAGAGGAGGACGCGAAGTTGGGCGTACCTGGGATCCGGGCTACCCATGAGACTGCCAACTCACCCAAGCCCACACGAGTTAATTAGCCCTGGGCATTCGCGTATCTGGACGACATCATGGTCATCAGAGAGACGATCGAAAGCCACATAGCAAACCTGCAGGAGGTGTACAGGCGACTCAGGCAGTCTAACCTGCGCCTGAACAAGACAAAATGCAAATTCTTCCAGAGGAAGCTGGTCTACCTGGGACACGCAATTAGCGAAGCGAAGCAGCAGTTGGCATTCGAGGAGCTAAAGACGATGTTAACGGAGGCTCCGGTACTCGTTTGCCCGGACTTAAGTTAGCGGTTCGTTCTGCAGACGGACGCGAGCGCTTACGAACTCGGGGCGATATTGACTGAAACCATCGACGGTCAAGAACGAGTGGTAGCATACATGAGTCGGCGGTAGAGAACTATTTAGCGACCTGGAGGAGTCGCATTTTGATGTCGTCACCGATCACCTAGCGCTCAAGTGAATGGTTTTCATTGAGAGCCCCTCTGGACGCATCGCTTGCTGGACGTTAGAGTTACAGCAATACCGCTTCGACGCTCAGTAACAATTAATGGACTAAATTATGATGACGTGGAATTTAAACAAGATGACCCTATTAGGACTAAAATACCATGGTTTAAAGAGATAAAAATAAACAATACGATCGAAGAACTAAATCTTCAAAGATTACACCTGGACAATATTAAGATTAAAAGGATAACATTAAAAGGATAACAGCAAACCACTTCATAACAATTTACACATGCATCGGAATATCGACCTGTATAATTCTACTTATACTATATATGAAAAGAACCATAACCATCGTCAACCAAGAACCACTACAAACCAATTTCGTTCAGACCATACCTTCGCTTTGGCCCTCACTTCAATCTAGAAGGGGAGGAGTTGCCTTATCAGTCACGCCACCAGCCAAACCACCAAGATCCAATATATAAAACATATATGCACATACGTGCATATATAACAACTCTGTACATGAGTATATGAGTACAAACATATACAGACATATGTACAGATCAACAACACATAGATCCACTTAAGTTCAGAGTACATTGTACTACATTGTACACATGAACTATATACATATATATATATATATATAATACCAATAATACATGACCCCACGCAGACGCAGAGTACATTGTAACACTTTGTATCCATCGAGCAGCGTCAGCACGTGGACAGGATGCAGAACCTAAACATAAGCAGCAACGGGAGAACTGCAAGATCAGCAACAAAGGGCTTGGCAACCGTCACTTGACATTTTACTTATATATATGTCCACTATTGTCTTAGGCTAGTTTCGAATGGCACTTGGCAGAATAAAATCAGATTCATATTGAGAGTCAAACAGACCAGACGTATATTTGTTCTTAATAAAAAATCACAAATCTCCACATACCAACACCACCACCAACACCATCTCCAAACGAGCTACCGACTTGTAACTCGCGCTCCCTAAAGAAGCGAAGAACCATGAAAACTGGTCAACAGTTAAAGGTCGGAAGCAAGCCGGAAAACGTAATAGATCAGATGCGATTACCCTAACGGGAATGGACGGCTGTTCCTATGCAGACATGCTTAGAGTGGTCAAGACGGACCCAGCTCTAAAGCACCTAAGTGGCGATGTCCAAGGCATCAGAAAAACTGCAAAGGGCGATCACCTACTACGCCTAAACAGGAAGCCGGAGCATAGCGCGGAAGTGCTGCAAGAAGCTGTAGGCAAGGCCCTGGGCAGCAGAGCGGTTGTGAAAACGCTCACTGAATCGGCCCAAGTGGAAAACCGGGATCTGGATGAGCTGGTGACAAAGTCGGAAGTCCTGGAGGCGGTCAAAACCACTTTAAAAGAGTCGTCCTTAAAAGACGACATAGTAAAGTCGCTTCGACCAGCTTTTGGTGGTCAACACGCTTCCAGTATCAAAAGCTAGGGAGTTAACCGAAGTAGGTAAAATTCGGATAGGATGGGTTGTATGCCGCATACACGCTATCGATCAGCCGAAACGCTGTTTCAAATGCCAGGACTTTGGGCACATAGCGGCTAACTGCAAAAGCGGCGAGGACTTGAAAGGTGCTTGCTTCAAATGCGGAGAGACGGGACACATGGCAAGCACTTGTTCCAAGCCACCAAGGTGCGGCCTGTGCGCTCGGAAAGGTGAAAAAAACCAAGACAACGCAGTTTTAATTGCCCTTCGTACCGCGAGGCTGTCCACAAAATGAAATGTTAAGATTTCTACAGCTAAATCTTAGCCACTGCATAGCTGCTCAAGATCTCCTAGAGCAGAGTGTTAGGGAAATGAGAATCGATGTTGCCGTACTCAGCGAGCATCACCACAGTAAGACCAGTTGCCAAAGGACATGGTCTGCAGACAGGAGCGGTAAGGCGGCGCTGTGGATATGCGGAAACCCAACGACCTTACTATCAAACGTAAAGTAGTTTAACGGTAGCCTGTGGATTTATAGCTGTTACCTGGCCCCCAGCATACAACTAAACGAGTTTCAATCTATCCTTGATGATCTTGTAGTTAATGCAAGGGGACGGAAAGTTATCATTGCAGGTGACTTCAACGCCTGGTCAATAGAATGGGGCAGCCAAACGACCAATGCCAGAGGACGTGCGCTACTAGAAAGCTTCGCTTCCTTGGAAGTGGCGCTGTTGAACTCTGGGAACGAATATACCTTTAGCCGCGCGGACTATGGGTCAATTATTGACCTAACTTTTGTCAGCTCATCGTTATTTAGCGAAGCAAAGTGGAAACTTTGCAATGCTTACACGGGTAGCGACCACTCGGCAGTACTGTGCTCAATAGGAGAGCCAACAGCCATTACAAAAATTCGCTATCGTGAAGCTTACCGCGTAGATACTTTTAATCCAGTTGTTTTTTCAGAGGCTATCCAGTCTCTTGCCACTTTCGGCACCGTAGAGTATAGAGCCTGCCAAATGGTTTCAGAAATAAAGAATGCGTGCAGTTTGAGCATGGCAACGCGTAAGCAATACCGGCGTCACCAAGTACCCATGTATTGATGGAATGAGCAGATTGCTGACATTCGACGCACCTGCATCCAAACTAGAAGACGATATCAGCGTGCACGTGGAAGTCCTTCTTTTGCTGAAAAACAGTTGGAATACCAACTTGCAAGACGTCAGCTAAAGAAGGCCATACGGGCTAGCAAGCGTGATTACTTCTTGGAGCTGTGCGACTCAGCAGAAGGTGACCTCTAGGGCGCAGCTTATAAAACGGTGGTCAAAAGACTTTACGCCGGCAAACAAGCGCAGCCTACTGATTGTTTGGAGTTAAGGTATATCGTGGAAACACTTTTTTCACGCAGACTAAGCTCCATCCAGGTGACAGATTCAACGCCACCCATCCGAAGACCATCCAGTCCGATTGATACAGTAACTGTAGACGAAATCCTGACTGTTGCTAGAAGCCTTAGACCCAGCAAAGCGCCAGGCCCAGATGGCATCCCTAACTGCGCACTAAAACTTGCTCTTGCCTTGCACCCATGTGCATTTGCGGTGCTTTTCAACGAGTGCTTGAATCAGGAAACTTTCCCTGAGATCTGGAAAGTCCAGAACCTGATACTTCTTCCCAAGGCAGGTAAACCACCTGAACAACCATCGTCCTATAGGCCAATCTGCCTTCTGGGCAACATGGGAAAGGTGCTGGAGAAGTTGATCTGCTCCAGAATCGAAGCAGCTATTGCTAACGCAGGTGACTTGTCACCGAATCAATTCGGCTTCCGCAAGGCCAAGTCAACTACGGATGCGTTGACTAAAGTAGTTGGCCTCGCAACTTCTGCCATCCAAGGCTCGAGATGGAAGCATGGATCGAAGCAGTACTGCATCATAGCGACGTTGGACGTAATAAACGCATTCAACTCAGCCAGCTGGGACAGGATATTGGATACTCTATGTCAATTCCGCATCCCTGAGTACCTCCGGTATAATGGAGCTGGTAATGAGTTACTTTAGGGGGAGAACAATAGTTTTCAACTCTATTGATGGCCCCCAAAGTTATGAGTACCTTAAGGATCAGTGCTGGGACCTCTCCTATGGAATGCGATGTGGAATGTATGACGGAGTCCTGCGTCTAGAACTACCTTCAGGCACTCACATCATTGGCTTTGCTGATGACGTAGCCGTCGTTACCATAGGAAAGTAACGTCGCCATCTTCTGATGAGTGTTACGAGGTCCATCATTCTTTATGCTCTATCAGTATGGTCAAAAGCGATGGCTACTCCAAGCCATAGCCGAGGTATAAGAGCCACCTACCGACTATGTGTTATTCGAGTCAGTTGCGCGTTCAGAACAGTCTCTGATGATGCATCACTCGTTGTAGCTGGTATGCTCCCAATTGAAGAATTGGTCATCGAGTACGAAGAGCTGAATAGAACAACAACAGCGAGACCACACGCAACAGCAACGCTAGGAGCATGGAGAGAGCTACCAGCATTGCGCGATGGCAAACAAAATGGGACCAGTCGTCAAAAGGGCGCTGGACACACACGCTTATCCCGGAATTGGCGCCGTGGATAAATCGTAAGTATGGAGAAATAAACATTTATTTTTCGCAGATTCTAACTGGACACGGATGCTTCCGGAGTTACCTGCTCCGTTTCGGCCACGACAACACAGATGAGTGTTCCTGGTGTGGCGAAGGAATTGTGGAAGACGCAAACCACATCGTCGAAAACGAATGCAAACGAATACAAAAAAAAAAAAAAAAAAAAAAAAAAGCACGCACACATATACACATGCACGCATATACACATGCACACATATACACATGCACACATTTGTATACACATGCACACATATACCATGCACACAGAAGCACGCGCGCCGACTAAAAATAGAAAAAGTATTTTATTTACAAAAAGCTAAAAGCAAATTTTGGTAACTGTAGCTAAAAAGATGTAAAAGATATGAATAAAAACCTGAATCTTGATAGCGTTTTAAATCGATATCATTGAAACGGAAAAATTTATCGAATATCTGAGCGCTGTATACACAGACCATCGTGCAACATTTGATGTCTCCAGCTCTTATATGTTCTGAGATCGACGCGTTCATACATACGGACAGACGGAAAGACAGACGGACAGGGCCAAATCGACTCTGCTCGTCGCCCTGATCAAGAATATATATACTTAGTGGGGTCTGCCACGCCTCCTTCTGCCTGTTACATACTTTTTGCAAAACCCTTATACCCTGATTTCCCATTTTCAATGGGTTCAGGGTATAAAAACTACACCCAGTAAAACTACACGACTGCTAAGCTACACGCCGCCATAACTACGCGTAGTCACAACGACAGAGGGTATAAAGACCAGCGCACCGAGCATCACGGGACACTCATTCCCGGCACCCGGCGCGAACACCACAGAGTTAAAGGCTACGGGGATCACAAGGATTTACTACTACGAGAACTACTATGATTTACTACTACGAGAATTACCTGGATTTACTACTACGAGAATAACCAGGATTTACTACCGCGATAATACGATCTACGAGCGTCAAGATTTGGTGGAACTACAAGGATACCATCAACGAGTAGCCGGCAGATTCGCAACTACGAGCGCAAGCTGACTCCTCAACTTAGAAGGAAGCGAGTAGTATGCCGGGAGGACGGTGGATCAGCTATCGCCGCAAAGCGGAATTGGAGGCGATCCTAGAAGAGTTTGGGATTGACGCGAGTGGCTCAGTGAAAGAGCTGCGCAGGAGGCTCAGTCTATTTGTAGGCAGAGACGATCACCCCCCGAAGACGCTGGCACGGCTGGAGGCGTTGACTCTGCAATATGCGGAGCGCGCCAGCCCAGATTCGTAAACCAAGCAGCCCGTTTCTCACGTTCGAAGAGGAGGACGCGAAGTTGGGCGTACCTGGGATCCGGGCTACCCATGAGACTGCCAACTCACCCAAGCCCACACGAGTTAATTAGCCCTGGGCATTCGCGTATCTGGACGACATCATGGTCATCAGAGAGACGATCGAAAGCCACATAGCAAACCTGCAGGAGGTGTACAGGCGACTCAGGCAGTCTAACCTGCGCCTGAACAAGACAAAATGCAAATTCTTCCAGAGGAAGCTGGTCTACCTGGGACACGCAATTAGCGAAGCGAAGCAGCAGTTGGCATTCGAGGAGCTAAAGACGATGTTAACGGAGGCTCCGGTACTCGTTTGCCCGGACTTAAGTTAGCGGTTCGTTCTGCAGACGGACGCGAGCGCTTACGAACTCGGGGCGATATTGACTGAAACCATCGACGGTCAAGAACGAGTGGTAGCATACATGAGTCGGCGGTAGAGAACTATTTAGCGACCTGGAGGAGTCGCATTTTGATGTCGTCACCGATCACCTAGCGCTCAAGTGGATGGTTTTCATTGAGAGCCCCTCTGGACGCATCGCTTGCTGGACGTTAGAGTTACAGCAATACCGCTTCGACGCTCAGTAACAATTAATGGACTAAATTATGATGACGTGGAACTTAAACAAGATGACCCTATTAGGACTAGAATACCATGGTTTAAAGAGATAAAAATAAACAATACGTTCGAAGAACTAAATCTTCAAAGATTACACCTGGACAATATTAAGAGCCAGAACCGGATTCTCAACATTAAAAGGATAACAGCAAACCACTTCATAACAATTTACACATGCATCGGAATATCGACCTGTATAATTCTACTTATACTATATATGAAAAGAACCATAACCATCGTCAACCAAGAACCACTACAAACCAATTTCGTTCAGACCATACCTTCGCTTTGGCCCTCACTTCAATCTAGAAGGGGAGGAGTTACCTTATCAGTCACGCCACCAGCCAAACCACCAAGATCCAATATATAAAACATATATGCACATACGTGCATATATAACAACTCTGTACATGAGTATATGAGTACAAACATATACAGACATATGTACAGATCAACAACACATAGATCCACTTAAGTTCAGAGTACATTGTACTACATTATACCAATAAAACATGACCCCACGCAGACGCAGAGTACATTGTAACACTTTGTATCCATCGAGCAGCGTCAGCACGTGGACAGGATGCAGAACCTAAACATAAGCAGCAACGGGAGAACTGCAAGATCAGCAACAAAGGGCTTGGCAACCGTCACTTGACATTTTACTTATATATATATCCACTATTGTCTTAGGCTAGTTTCGAATGCCACTTGGCAGAATAAAATCAGATTCATATTGAGAGTCAAACAGACCAGACGTATATTTGTTCTTAATAAAAAATCACAAATCTCCACATACCAACACCACCACCAACACCATCTCCAAACGAGCTACCGACTTGTAACTCGCGCTTCCTAAAGAAGCGAAGAACCATGAAAACTGGTCAACAGTTAAAGGTCGGAAGCAAGCCGGAAAACGTAATAGATCAGATGCGATTACCCTAACGGGAATGGACGGCTGTTCCTATGCAGACATGCTTAGAGTGGTCAAGACGGACCCAGCTCTAAAGCACCTAACTGGCGATGTCCAAGGCATCAGAAAAACTTCAAAGGCGATCACCTACTACGCCTAAACAGGAAGCCGGAGCATAGCGCGGAAGTGCTGCAAGAAGCTGTAGGCAAGGCCCTGGGCAGCAGAGCGGTTGTGAAAACGCTCACTGAATCGGCCCAAGTGGAAATCCGGGATCTGGATGAGCTGGTGACAAAGTCGGAAGTCCTGGAGGCGGTCAAAACCACTTTAAAAGAGTCGTCCTTAAAAGACGACATAGTAAAGTCGCTTCGAGCAGCTTTTGGTGGTCAACACGCTTCCAGTGGCAAAAGCCAGGGAGTTAACCGAAGTAGGTAAAATTCGGATAGGATGGGTTGTATGCCGCATACACGCTATCGATCAGCCGAAACGCTGTTTCAAATGCCAGGACTTTGGGCACATAGCGGCTAACTGCAAAAGCGGCGAAGACTTGAAAGGTGCTTGCTTCAAATGCGGAGAGACGGGACACATGGCAAGCACTTGTTCCAAGCCACCAAGGTGCGGCCTGTGCGCTCGGAAAGGTGAAAAAAACCAAGACGCGACAGGCAGCTTTAAGTGCCCTTCGTACCGCGAGGCTGTCCACAAAATGAAATGTTAAGATTTCTACAGCTAAATCTTAGCCACTGCATAGCTGCTCAAGATCTCCTAGAGCAGACTGTTAGGGAAATGAGAATCGATGTTGCCGTACTCAGCGAGCATCACCACAGTAAGACCAGTTGCCAAAGGACATGGTCTGCAGACAGGAGCGGTAAGGCGGCGCTGTGGATATGCGGAAACCCAACGACTTTACTATCAAACGTAAAGTCGTTTAACGGGTTCGTACACGCCAGATACGGCAGCCTGTGGATTTATAGCTATTACCTGGCCCCCAGCATACAACTAAGCGAGTTTCAATCTATCCTTGATGATCTTGTAGTTGATGCAAGGGGACGGAAAGTTATCATTGCGGGTGACTTCAACGCCTGGTCAATAGAATGGGGCAGCCAAACGACCAATGCCAGAGGACGTGCGCTACTAGAAAGCTTCGCTTCCTTGGAAGTGGCGCTGTTGAACTCTGGGAACGAATATACCTTTAGCCGCGCGGACTATGGGTCAATTATTGACCTAACTTTTGTCAGCTCATCGTTATTTAGCGAAGCAAAGTGGAAACTTTGCAATGCTTACACGGGTAGCGACCACTCTTACAAAAATTCGCTATCGTGAAGCTTACCGCGTAGATACTTTTAATCCAGTTGTTTTTTCAGAGGCTATCCAGTCTCTTGCCACTTTCGGCACCGTAGAGTATAGAGCCTGCCAAATGGTTTCAGAAATAAAGAATGCGTGCAGTTTGAGCATGGCAACGCGTAAGCAATACCGGCGTCACCAAGTACCCATGTATTGATGGAATGAGCAGATTGCTGACATTCGACGCACCTGCATCCAAACTAGAAGACGATATCAGCGTGCACGTGGAAGTCCTTCTTTTGCTGAAAAACAGTTGGAATACCAACTTGCAAGACGTCAGCTAAAGAAGGCCATA
Source organism: Drosophila gaucha (assembly GCA_035045545.1). Taxonomy (NCBI): domain Eukaryota; kingdom Metazoa; phylum Arthropoda; class Insecta; order Diptera; family Drosophilidae; genus Drosophila; species Drosophila gaucha. The sequence continues at coordinate 14,961 of JAWNOY010000120.1, forward strand.
CGGGCTAGCAAGCGTGATTACTTCTTGGAGCTGTGCGACTCAGCAGAAGGTGACCTCTAGGGCGCAGCTTATAAAACGGTGGTCAAAAGACTTTACGCCGGCAAACAAGCGCAGCCTACTGATTGTTTGGAGTTAAGGTATATCGTGGAAACACTTTTTTCACGCAGACTAAGCTCCATCCAGGTGACAGATTCAACGCCACCCATCCGAAGACCATCCAGTCCGATTGATACAGTAACTGTAGACGAAATCCTGACTGTTGCTAGAAGCCTTAGACCCAGCAAAGCGCCAGGCCCAGATGGCATCCCTAACTGCGCACTAAAACTTGCTCTTGCCTTGCACCCATGTGCATTTGCGGTGCTTTTCAACGAGTGCTTGAATCACCTGAAGAACCACCTGAAGAACCATCGTCCTATAGGCCAATCTGCCTTCTGGACAACATGGGAAAGGTGCTGGAGAAGTTGATCTGCTCCAGAATCGAAGCAGCTATTGGTAACGCAGGTGACTTGTCACCGAATCAATTCGGCTTCCGCAAGGCCAAGTCAACTACGGATGCGTTGACTTCTGCCATCCAAGGCTCGAGATGGAAGCATGGAACGAAGCAGTACTGCATCATAGCGACGTTAGACGTAATAAACGCATTCAACTCAGCCAGCTGGGACAGGATATTGGATACTCTATGTCAATTCCGCATCCCTGAGTACCTCCGGTATAATGGAGCTGGTAATGAGTTACTTTAGGGGGAGAACAATAGTTTTCAACTCTATTGATGGCCCCTAAAGTTATGAGTACCTTAAGGATCAGTGCTGGGACCTCTCCTATGGAATGCGATGTGGAATGTATGACGGAGTCCTGCGTCTAGAACTACCTTCAGGCACTCACATCATTGGCTTTGCTGATGACGTAGCCGTCGTTACCATAGGAAAGTAACGTCGCCATCTTCTGATGAGTGTTACGAGGTCCATCATTCTTTATGCTCTATCAGTATGGTCAAAAGCGATGGCTACTCCAAGCCATAGCCGAGGTATAAGAGCCACCTACCGACTATGTGTTATTCGAGTCAGTTGCGCGTTCAGAACAGTCTCTGATGATGCATCACTCGTTGTAGCTGGTATGCTCCCAATTGAAGAATTGGTCATCGAGTACGAAGAGCTGAATAGAAGCAACAACAGCGAGACCACACGCAACAGCAACGCTAGGAGCATGGAGAGAGCTACCAGCATTGCGCGATGGCAAACAAAATGGGACCAGTCGTCAAAAGGGCGCTGGACACACACGCTTATCCCGGAATTGGCGCCGTGGATAAATCGTAAATATGGAGAAATAAACTTTTATTTTTCGCAGATTCTAACTGGACACGGATGCTTCCGGAGCTACCTGCTCCGTTTCGGCCACGACAACACAGATGAGTGTTCCTGGTGTGGCGAAGGAATGCAAACGAATACAAAAAAAAAAACTAGAGGGATGGGCTAACTTCGGCCATGCCGAAGTTTGGTAATACCCTTGCAATAGCAAAGGATATAGATAGAGTTTTTTCTGATTTGCCACTCCCCCAACAATTGGATATATATCATTTTTGGGCAATCTATTGAGCAGGGCAACAGTAACCTATATATCAAATTTTGAAGTTCTACCTATAAGACTTTAAAAGATATAGTTTTCTCCAATTTGCCACGCCCCCAAGAGGCGGATATATATAATTTTTCATAATTTTGTCGAAACAGTCAAGCCTAACGTCTGTGTCAATTTTTGGAGCTCTAGGTATAAAATTGTAGAAGATATAGTTTTATCCGATTTGCCACGCCCCTAATGGGCGTAGATATATGTTCTTTATGTTTTTTATAGGGGTGGTTGATACAAATATATGTTTTAAGTTTTAAGTCTCTGGCTTTAACAGCGTCCAAAATATTGAAGGTTTTATGTTGAGGACTATATAGACTTTCCCGATTTTCCACGCCCCAAGTAGGCGTGGATATATAATTTTTTGATCAATCTGAAGGGGAGGCCAAAAGTATATTACTTTCCAAATTTGGATGCTCTAGCTTTAAAACTGTAGAAGATATAGTTTCATCCTATTTGCCACGCCCCCATAATGCGTAGATATCTATTCTATATCTTTTTGTATTTGGGTGCAACTCAGGAGTATATATTTCAAATATCAAGTCTCTGACTTTAATAACGTCGAAGTTATTCCACTAAAACATTTCTTAAAACCGATCTGTCCTATGGGAGGTATAGGATATAGTCATCCGATCCGGATGATTCCGAGATATACAATGCCTGCAGCATATTCCAGCCTATGTGCAAAATTTCAGCTCTGTAGCTCTTATAGTCTAGGAGGAGATTTCGTTGATCCAGACAGACGGACAGACGTACAGACAGACAGACGGACAGACGGACATGGCTATATCAACTCAGCTAGTCTTGCTGATCAAGAATATATATACTTTATATGGTCGGAGATGTTTCCTTCTCTGCGTTGCAAATTCCTGACCAAAATTAATATACCCTTTTTGCAAGGGTATAAAAAAAAAACACATAAGCATGCACACATATACACATGCACGCATATACACATGCACACATATACACATGCACACATTTGTATACACATGCACACATATACCATGCACACAGAAGCACGCGCGCCGACTACTGCGTAGTTGATTTGAATGTATGTGTGCACAGGTACAGGCTGCTACCGCGTGCTTGTACAATGCTTCCTTTAATAACTTCTGTATTACTTAGCGGATTTTAATGCAATTTTCTGCATTTAATGCTATTAATTTATTAAAAATACGGTTTTCACTAAAAAATTTACAAAAATTAAATTGTGGCTTTGATAATTTTTTTTTAATGAACTTTCTTTGTGAAATGTGGAGCTGGTATCCAAAATATGATAAAATAGAAAATGTATTTTATTTACAAAAAGCTAAAAGCAAATTTTGGTAACTGTAGCTAAAAAGGTGTAAAAGATATGAATAAAAACCTGAATCTTGATAGCGTTTTAAATCGATATCATTGAAACGGAAAAATTTATCGAATATCTGAGCGCTGTATACACAGACCATCGTGCAAAATTTGATGTCTCCAGCTCTTATATGTTCGACGCGTTCATACATACGGACAGACGGACAGACGGACAGACAGACGGACAGGGCCAAATCGACTCTGCTCGTCGCACTGATCAAGAATATATATACTTAGTGGGGTCTGTCACGCCTCCTTCTGCCTGTTACATACTTTTTGCAAAACCCTTATACCCTGATTTCCCATTTTCAATGGGTTCAGGGTATAAAAACTACACCCAGTAAAACTACACGACTGCTAAGCTACACGCCGCCATAACTACGCGTAGTCACAACGACAGAGGGTATAAAGACCAGCGCACCGAGCATCACGGGACACTCATTCCCGGCACGCCGGCGCGAACACCACAGAGTTAAAGGCTACGAGGATTTACTACTACGAGAACTACTAGGATTTACGAGAATTACCAGGATTTACTACTACGAGAATTACAAGGATTTACTACTACGAGAATAACCAGGATTTACTACCGCGAGAATACGATCTACGAGCGTCAAGATTTGGTGGAACTACAAGGATACCATCAACGAGTAGCCGGCAGATTCGCAACTACGAGCGCAAGCTGACTCCTCAACTTAGAAGGAAGCGAGTTGTATGCCGGGAGGACGGTGGATCAGCTATCGCCGCAAAGCGGAATTGGAGGCGATCCTACAAGAGTTGACGCGAGTGGCTCAGTGAAAGAGCTGCGCAGGACGCTCAGTCTATTTGTAGGCAGAGACGATCACCCCCCGAAGACGCTGGCACGGCTGGAGGCGTTGACTCTGCAATATGCGGAGCGCGCCAGCCCAGATTCGTGACCAAGCAGCCCGTTTCTCACGTTCGAAGAGGAGGACGCGAAGTTAGGCGTACCTGGGATCCGGGCTACCCATGAGACTGCCAACTCACCCAAGCCCATACGAGTTAATTAGCCCTGGGCATTCGCGTATCTGGACGACATCATGGTCATCAGAGAGACGATCGAAAGCCACATTGCAAACCTGCAGGACGTGTACAGGCGACTCAGGCAGTCTAACCTGCGCCTGAACAAGGCAAAATGCAAATTCTTCCAGAGGAAGCTGGTCTACCTGGGACACGCAATTAGCGAAGCGAAGCAGCAGTTGGCATTCGAGGAGCTAAAGAGGCTGTTAACGGAGGCTCCGGTACTCGTTTGCTCGGACTTAAGTTAGCGGTTCGTTCTGCAGACGGACGCGAGCGCTTACGAACTCGGGGCGATATTGACTGAAACCATCGACGGTCAAGAACGAGTGGTAGCATACATGAGTCGGCGGTAGAGAACTATTTAGCGACCTGGAGGAGTCGCATTTTGATGTCGTCACCGATCACCTAGCGCTCAAGTGGATGGTTTCCATTGAGAGCCCCTCAGGACGCATCGCTTGCTGGACGTTAGAGTTACAACAGTACCGCTTCGACGTCCATTATCGTCGAGGGAAACTAAATGTCTTGACCGACACTCTGTCCCGTCAAACAGCCGAGACCCTGCACACCGCCAAGGAAGAAGCGTACACTTGCTAGTGGTTGACCCAGCAAAAGGACAGTGACCCAGCAAAAGGCCAGATCAGAAGCGCCCGGGGAATTTCCCAGACTTTGTCATCAAGAATGGTCAGCTATATCGGCATTTCGACAGTCGACCAATGGAGGAAGAATATCTCCCCTGAAAAATGTGCATTCCGAGATAGAGCCACTGCGCCGGTGTGAGACCTGCCAGAAATTCAAGGTTAGCCAACTACGGCCGGCAGAGAAGATGCTCACCCAGCAAGTCAACGAGCCGTTCCAAGTGGTGTGCGCGGACTTCGTGGGACCATTACCCCGATCGCAACAGGGAAACACGCTGTTGCTGGTTGTTATCGACCACTGTACCAAGTGGGTAGAGTTGGCCCCACTCAGACGGCGCACGTTTCGAGAACGCATCTTGGGCCGCTTCGGGGTACCGAGTAAATTCGTCTGTGACAACGGTACCCAGTTCACGAGCCGGGAATTCAAGGCGTTCATGCAACAGATGGGGACTGAGATACAGTACACGGCTCCGTACAGCCCACAGAAAAACCCGACGGAACGGCCTAACCCGACCATCAAGATAATGATCGCCCAATACCTGGGACCACAACAAAATGCGTGGGACGAGCTGATCCCCGGCTTGGCGATGAACTCCAGTATCTCGACAGGCTACAGTCCGGCGTTCCTGGTTAAGAGTCGCGAGCCCCGCCTGCCATGGGCGCTGTACGAGGAGGTCACCCAGGGACCTGGCCGACAGACGCTAGCTGTACCAGAAAAGGGACAGCTGATGAGGGATATCTTCGAACTGACTCACAGAAACAGTTTGCGCTTTTTGGAGAACCAACGGAGATATTACGATCTGAGAAGACGAGATTGGCGGTCAACGGTGGGAATGGCAGTCCTCGTCCGGACGCACTATTTGTCCAAGGCGGCGGACAACTTCGCCGCCAAGTTAGCACCATAATTTGATGGACCCAGGACGGTGGCTAAGTTTGTGTCCCCAAACATTGTCCGACTGCAGCGGATCGGGAGTCGACAGCGCAGTACAGCAAATATCGCCGATTTGTGGTACTCCTTGTACCACAAAGGGAACCAGCAAGACGGCGCCGAGGAGGCGAACCCCCGCGGCGATAGAGCCGGCGGAGACACTACGGGCGCAGCTGAGCTGAACTGCGAGCAGCCAAGACAGGCCAGTAGAACACTCAACAGTGCGGACCGGAAATATTCTGCCACAGAAAAAGACAATGGCAATAATCTGAGGCCATACCTGGAGGGATACCATTTTATTGTGATAACGGATCACATGGCGTTAAAATGACTGAACTCCATTGGGAGCCCGACAGGAAGGATTGCCAGATGGGCACTTGAGATGCAACAGTTTGTCTATGATATCAAATATAGGAAAGGCAATCTGAATGTCACGGCAGATTCGTTATCGCGTCAGCCACTGGATGAGGATACATATCGCGTACTAGTGGGTCAAGCGAGCAAACAGTGCCGCTAAAAGTGAAGCCCTAGAAATTCCTGGACAATGTCGAAGAAGTTGAAGAAATTTATCGGCATATTCCACATCAGGCCAGGCACGAGGATGTGGCTGCATGGAAACTGTGCGTACCGAGAGGCAAGCGAACACAAGTTCTAAAACAACCACGACGCAGCGGCAGCGGGACACCTAGGAAGCCGAAAAACAATAGCACGTGTTGCAGCTCGCTACTATTGGCCCGGGCTGTGCAGGGATGTGCGCAATGTGCAACAATGCGCGCTGTGGCACCGCTGTAAGCCGAGCCAGCTCCAGGCTGCTGGCAAGATACTGACACAAATCCCTGAGGAACCGTGGACCACCGTTTCCGCCGATTTTGTGAGACCTTTGCCGAGATTTAAGCATGGGAGCACCATGTTGTTAGTGTTCATCGACATATTCTAGAAGTGGACGGAGATGGTGCCACTGCGAAGTGCTAGCACAGCGATGCTGCAGAAATCATTTCGGGAATGGGTCTTGGCCAGATTTGGTGCACCGAAGGTACTTATCACTGACAATGGTACGCAGTTCACCAGTCGGGCGTTCATCACGGACAAGGGTACATTCAAAACGTTTCTGAAGCAGCTTGGGGTAACGCATCAATTGACGGCACCATATACGCCGCAAGAAAACCCGACTGAGTGGCCAAATCGTACGGTCAAAACAATGACTACGCAATTTCCGGGAATCAACCACCGATGCTGGGACGAGACGCTGCCGCTGTTGGCAGTCAACAGCAGTGTCTCAGCATCGACTAATTATAGCGCAGCATTTCTGCCGCAGGGACTAAAGCCGAGGCTGCTCAAAGCTCTGTACGACCTGGTAGCAGTGGGCACCGGGCAAGCAACGCAAAGCCCAACGGAAGAGTGACCAACTTTTCAGAGGTGTTCCAGCTTACAAGGCGCAGCCTAGAGAAAGCTGCACAGGATCAGGAAAGGCACTACAACCTGCGGCTGCGGCAAGGGATCAGGTGTGGGCAAAGGAGGCTGGCGGAAACTGGCACCCTGATATGGAGGCCCGTATAGATCTAAAGCCATGCAAGGCAACAGATAATCAAAATGTCAATCAACAAGTTGTTGAAAAAATGGAGGGCGAACACTCAAACAGAAACATCAACTTGAGTATTTAAAAACAACTGAAAAAAAAATTTTAGAAAAAAAAAATGTTAAATAACTATCAAGGTCCAACATACTTGGAATGACCGTCGCTAGGCATAAACAAAGCAAATTTCAGAATTTAGCACCGCACGCAAGCATTGACGATAACAAAGCTTAAGGCTCATGGGAATACGATCAATAGCAAATGCACGCACCAATACACACCCAAGTGGAGGCAAAAAAAAAGCATGCAAGATTTCGATCAGCGAAATAAGAGGGCAACTAATTGCCGAATGCCGCTCCGCTCGTAAGCGTGAGCAACAATAAATCACAAAACGCATGAGAATGCAAGGAGCGAAGTGCACGCACCACTACAAGCACAAGACGCAACAAACCGGACAATAATAAATGCACGCATCACTACTCGCATGCAAAAGGGCAGCCTACCAAACGGACAGGCCACCCGTAAAGATTTACTGCTAACAGCTAGCCGGCCCTGTGGCATAAAAACAATTCAAGGGTAAAAGGAAAACGACAATTCGGCAAGCATAGCAATAGTGAATTCAGTAATAGGGCGAGGCTGCAAGAAGAGTGCGAGTGCGCTCGGAATCGGCCTTTTGCCAGTTTCGCTCAAAACAGGTGTACCAACTTCCTTAAAGAAAGTACCAAAAAACTATATCTTATATGTAATCAGTTCTCTATCATATTTCAAAATGTTAGAGGCCTTAAGAGTAAAATTAAGAACCTGTTTTTAAAGAGCTTTTCTTGTCATAATGACATTATAGCCTTTACTGAGTCTGAATGAATACTGTATACTCTATCTGTAACTGTAAAATTTTTACAAATAATTTCAATGTCCATAGACTTGATCGTTCGGCTCGGAGTGGTGGTGGTGTTCTAATCGCTGTTAACAGTTCTTTCCATTCTGAACCGTTCACTTTTAGATGGCTCCGTCATGCCGAGATTATTGGCGTCAAAGTTAAACTCACAACATGCTCGTTCTAAATGACTTGCTACTATATTGCCCCTTCCTCCGATATACAAGTTTATATTGATCATCTATACTGTATTAAAGATGTCTTGGAATTTGCTCAAGATACTGACTTATTAGTGGCGTTAGGTATTTTCAACATTCCAAATACTACTTGGTCTTTATTTTCTGAATCAAATTATTTTACTCTATCAACATTTTTGATGGAATGCTTGACCTTCCTTTGTTTCAAATGAGCTCATTATCAAATCATTTGAACCGAATTCTTGATCATGTATTTATTATTGGTAACTCCATTATTGATATTATTTTTTATTTCTAGAACACTGTAAACTATATCTTAGATGTTTTTGTGCCTACATGTGCTGTTTTGCCCCCTACAAATAAGTCCCATTTAAAAAATATTAAATCTAAATGCTATAAAATATTAAATAAAACGAGTGCGAATGTTGACTGGTCTAAATATTCAATTCGATGCAAAAGTCAATTTGTTCGGCACCCAAAACAATTTTATTCGTTTGTAAACTCGAAGCGTAAATCTTCTTGTTTGCCAAACACATTTTTTCATCGGCTGGATGAAGCTAGCAATGATTCTGATGCATATGATCTCCTTGCTAATTTCTTCCAATCCACCTATTCTGCTTGTAGTCCCTATAAACTCCCAACACGCTCGTTATACATGACTTGCTCCTATATTGCCCCTTCCTCCGATATACAAGTTTACATTGATCATTTAAACTGTATTAAGGAAATCTTCGAATTTGTTCAAGATACTGACTTATTTGTGGTGTTAGGTGATTTTAATATTCCGAACACTACTTGGTCTTTATTTTCTGAATCAAATTATTTCATTCCATCAACTCAACATAATTTTTTTGATGGAATGCTTGACATTCCTTTGTTTCAAATGAACTCAATATCAAATCATTTGAACCGAATTCTTGATCTTGTATTCATTAATGATAATTCCATTATTGATGTTACTAGATCTTCTCCACTGTCTGTTCCGGAGGATAACCACCATCCTTCATTAGAGATAACTTTGTCCCTAATTATTCCACATACTTTTTCTTCTTCTGTAAACTCTTCATCACTTCGTCGTTGCTATCATAAATGTAATTTTAAATTACTAAATGAGTTAATTAATTCAACTAATTGGTCAATTTTGTATGACTGAGTTGACATTAATTTTGCAACTAGCTTCTTCTATAACACTTTAAACTCTATTTTAGATGTTTGTGTGCCTACCTGTGCTGTTTTGACCCCCACAAATAAGCCCCCTTGGTCTTCTCGAAGACTCAATAATTTAAGAAATATTAAATCTAAATATTTCAAAATATTTAAAAAAAACTGGTGCAAATGTTGACTGGTCTAAATATATTATAGCAAAGTCAAAATTCCACCTTTTTAACTTTCAATGTTATGAGAATTATTTATTTCGATGCAAAAGTCAATTTGTTCGGGACCCTAAACAATTTTATTCGTTTGTAAACTCGAAGCGTAAATCTTCTTGTTTGCCAAACACATTTTTTCATGGACTGGATGAAGCTAGCAATGATTCTGATGCATCTGATCTCTTTGCTAATTTCTTCCAATCCACCTATTCGGCTTGTATTCCATATAATATGTCATACCCATATTATATTTCTTCGCTAAACTGCCCTATTTCTCCTACTGTAAGCCTTGATTCCCTTTTATCTGCCATTGGCAGTTTAAAATCCTCTTTCTCCCCTGGGCCGGACAATATCCCTAGTGGTATTCTTAAGGAGTGCAGTGGTTCCCTTGCGTTTCCATTGCTAAAGCTCTTTAACCTGTCTTTGGAAACAAGTATTTTTCCGAATATTTGGAAAGAATCTTATATTATTCCTCTCCACAAAAAAGGTGGCAGGTCTGATATTTCCAATTACAGGGGTATAGCAAAATTATCTGCTATACCAAAATTATTAGAAAAAAATAATTACCTCGACTTTGCAACATTTTTGCAAATCAATTTTATATCCGACTCAGCATGGATTTGTTCAGAGTCGGTCAACTGCAACCAATTTACTCGAGTTTACCTCGTTGATAAATGATGGTTTTGTTGACAAAATGCAAACTGATGTAATCTACACCGACTTCAGTAAAGCATTTGACTCTGTTCATCACGAAATCCTACTACAAAAGTTAGACCTTATTGGATTCCCTCCCTCACTACTATCCTGGATTTCGTCTTATTTAAAAGATCGAACTCAAAGAGTTTTGCACAGATCATCCAAATCGACACTTGTTTATGTTTCATCGGGTGTACCGCAAGGTAGTCATCTGGGTCCATTACTCTTTACTCTCTTCATTAATGACCTTCCGTCTTTAATTTCTTACTCTCAGATACTTATGTATGCTGATGATGTAAAACTTTTCCTGTCTTATGCTGACTCGTCGCATCACCTACGCCCGCAAAAAGATTTTAATTCTATGCAGGTGTGGTGTAATGTTAATCAGTTACATTTAAATTGCTCTAAATGTATGATTATGTCTTTCAGTCGTTCAAGACCCCAGCTTGTTAATTATTCAATTAACAGTATTCCCTTGAAACGTATTTTTGTAGTCAAAGATCTTGGTGTACTCTTTGACTCCAAATTATGTTTCAGGGAGCTTGTCAGTAGCAGTCGGACTTTGACAACGTCAAGGGGACAAGGGGAGAAGGGGATGCATGATGAGCGGCCTATCAAGCAGAGGTATTTCCCTAAGTATCCCAAAATGCAGGCCGAGATCAACGCAAACGTGGATGAACTGCTGGCGAAAGGCTGCATTGAGCCTTCGAAGAGCCCACATAATAGTGATGGTCAAGAAAAGACCGGCAAATGGATTGGTAAAAGATGCCTACCCGTTGCCATTATATTTTGAACCAATTGCATGAGGCGCGACTCATTACCATCCAGGATCTGAAAGATGGATACTAGCAGATCCCGATGGAAAAATTCAGCTGACTGACTGCATTCACAGTTCCAGGGAAAGGGCTGTTCCAGTGGAAAGTGGTGCCATTTGAACTCCATTCGGCACCAGCAACGTTTCAGAGGGCACTGGATCGCGTTATTGGTCCAAAGATGATGTCGCATGCGTTTGCCTACTTGGACGATATAATTGTTATTGGGTTAACTCGCCAGGAGCATATTGACCTGTGTGAAGTATTTCAAAGACTACGAGCAGCCAACTGGATAATGAAAATCGACTCAGTGGGATTTTTCAAGAAGCTGCTGAAATACCTGGGTCTCAGAGTGACGGAAGATGAAATCAGAACTGACACTGAGAAAGTAGCTATAATCGCAGAGCATAAAGCCGCAATCCAATATCAAGGAGTTGAGGCAATACGTGGGAGTGGCATCGTGGTATCGCCAATTTGTCCCCGACTTTGCAACAACAGTGCATCCCCTCAATGCGTCATAAAAAAGGAATTAAGTGGGAGTGAACAAAGGAACTGCAAAGGGATTTGATACTGTTGAAGCCAAAGCCAAGATTTCTCCAAGACATTTTGTCTGCAAACGGATGCAACCAACTATGGGATTGGAGCGATATTGACGCAGTAGAACACTCAATAGTGCGGACCGGAAATATTCTGCCACAGAAAAAGACAATGGCAATAATCTGAGGCCATACCTGGAGGGATACCATTTTATTGTGATAACGGATCACATGGCGTTAAAATGACTAAACTCCGTTGGGAGCCCGACAGGAAGGATTGCCAGATGGGCACTTGAGATGCAACAGTTTGTCTATGATATCAAATATAGGAAAGGCAATCTGAATGTCACGGCAGATTCGTTATCGCGTCAGCCACTGGATGAGGATACATATCGCGTACTAGTGGGTCAAGCGAGCAAACAGTGCCGCTAAAAGTGAAGCCCTAGAAATTCCTGGACAATGTCGAAGAAGTTGAAGAAATTTATCGGCATATTCCACATCAGGCCAGGCACGAGGATGTGGCTGCATGGAAACTGTGCGTACCGAGAGGCAAGCGAACACAAGTTCTAAAAAAACCACGACGCAGCGGCAGCGGGACACCTAGGAAGCCGAAAAACAATAGCACGTGTGGCAGCTCGCTACTATTGGCCCGGGCTGTGCAGGGATGTGCGCAATGTGCAACAATGCGCGCTGTGGCACCGCTGTAAGCCGAGCCAGCTCAAGGCTGCTGGCAAGATACTGACACAAATCCCTGAGGAACCGTGGACCACCGTTTCCGCCGATTTTGTGAGACCTTTGCCGAGATTTAAGCATGGGAGCACCATGTTGTTAGTGTTCATCGACATGTTCTAGAAGTGGACGGAGATGGTGCCACTGCGAAGTGCTAGCACAGCGATGCTGCAGAAATCATTTCGGGAATGGGTCTTGGCCAGATTTGGTGCACCGAAGGTACTTATCACTGACAATGGTACGCAGTTCACCAGTCGGGCGTTCATCACGGACAAGGGTACATTCAAAACGTTTCTGAAGCAGCTTGGGGTAACGCATCAATTGACGGCACCATATACGCCGCAAGAAAACCCGACTGAGTGGCCAAATCGTACGGTCAAAACAATGACTACGCAATTTCCGGGAATCAACCACCGATGCTGGGACGAGAAAAATAAATTAAAAAAATAATTACCTCTACTTTGCAACATTTTTGCATATCCATATCTCTGAATCAGCATGGATTTGTACAGAGTCGGTCAACTGCAACCAATTTACTTGAGTTTACCTCCTGCCAAAATGCAAACTGATGTAATTCACACCGAGGTCAGTAAAGTATTTGACTCTGTTCATCACGAAATCCTACTACAAAAGTTAGACCTTATAGGATTCGCTCCCTCACTATTATTGGATTTTGGATTTCGTCCGACTTAAAAATTCGAACTCAAAGAGTTTTGCTCAGATCATCCAAATCGAAACTTGTTTATGTTACAGGGGTATAGCAAAATTATCTGCTATACCAAAATTATTTGAAACAAGTAAGAACGTTGCAGTCGGGCGCGACCGACTGCGTCAGACTCTGTTCCTGTTAAAGGTGTGTAGGCTCAACAAATATGTAGACCGTCCGTCCGTCTTTCCGTATGTTTGAATGCGAGATTATCGAGATTCCTTTTTTGAGCATGTCTTTTACGTCAATTTAGCTACAGTCATCAAATTTTACATATAGCTTTTTTAAAATAAAATACTATTTTGGTTTTTATATATTTTGGATACTGGCTCCACATTTCACAAAATCAATTTAATACAGGTTCAGTTGCAAATAAAGCCACATTTACATTTTTTTTAATTTTTTAGGTAAAACCGTATTTTTAATAAAATATAAGGATTTATGCAGAAAGTTTTATCAAAATCCATTAAGTAACATAGAAGTTATAAAAAAATAAAAAAAAACATTTTATTAAATGATAATATCACGCGGCAGCGATGGGAATCGAACCTGGGTCACGCGCTTCGCATGCCACCGACTCTACCCACAACACCACGGCGTCTCTTGCGCGACTATGTGCCAAACTGAGTTTGGAAGTGTTTTGATTTGGTTAAACAGACTTGCGTTGTGGTAGCGAAGACCCTGCTTCAATCCCCAGTTAGGTCAACTAGAATTTGTTTTACGGAGGCTTACATTATGATTATTATTATTTTTTTTTTTCGTAAATTTAAATTTCATGAACAGTAACCCACATGTCAAATTTGGATGCTCTACGTCTAAGACTGTAGGAGATACAGTTTTACCCTATTTGCCACGCCCCAAATGGGCGGAGCTATATATAACATATATTTTTGGGTAGAGGTAGGATACTAGTATATATATTCCGAGTCCCAACTCTTTGACGGAAATATTGCCGAAATTATCACGGTTTTAGTAAAAGATATAGTAATTCCCGATTTGCCACGCCCCCAGAAGACGTGGATACATAACTTTTGACTTATCTTAAGAGGAGGTCAACAGTATCTCACATGCAAAATTTGGACGCTCTAGCTCCAAAACTGTAGGAGATACAGTTTTATCCGATTTGCCACGCCCTTAATGGGCGTATATATCTATAATATATATTTTTGATTCCGAGTGACCTACTTGCACATGTATTCCAAATTTCAAGTCTCTAGCTCTTAATAAGCTCAAAATATTATAAGATTTATACAAATCGCTATATATATATTCCCGATTTGGTACGCCCCCCAGGGGGCGTGGGTATATAACTTTTTGATCTAACTTAAGGGAAGGTCAACAGTAACCCACATGCCAAATTTGGATGCTCTAGCTTCAAAACTGTAGAAGATATAGTTTTATCCGATTTGCCACGCCCACAATGGGCGTAGATATATAATCTATATCTTAAAACGTCCGCGTGGTGTACACAAATATATATTCTAAATCCCATTTCTTAGACTGCAATATTGACTAAAATAACAGCGTTTTAGTCTTAATAGATATAGCATTTCCCGATTTGCCACGCCCCCTGTGGGCGTATCGGAAAAATACTCAAACTTGATCTGACGCGGATACACACGAGTATGTATTCCAAATTACAAGTCTCTAGCTTCTATAGTGTCCAAATGCTGCGCGTTCATACAGACAGACGGACAGACGGACAGACGGACAGTCGGACAGACGGACAGACGGACAGACAGCAAGACGGACATTGCACAAATCCAATAGACTCTTTTTCCCTTTGGGAACAGAGTCTAAAAATAATTACCTCGACTTTGCAACATTTTTGCAAAATAATATTATCTCCGACTCGGCATGGATTTGTACAGAGTCGGTCAACTGCATCCAATTTACTTGAGTTGATAAATGATGGTTTTGTTGACAAAATGCAAACTGGTGTAATTTACACCGACTTCAGTAAAGCATTTGACTCTGTTCATCATTAAATCCTAATTCGAAAGTTAGACCTTATTGAATTCCCTCCCTCACTATTATCCTGAATTTCGTCTTATTTAAAAGATCTAACTCAAAGAGTTTTACTCAGATCATCCAAATCGACACTTGTTGTTTATGTTTCTTCGGGTGTACCGCAAGGTACATCTGGGTCCATTACTCTTTACTCTTTTCATTAATGACCTTCCGTCTTTAATTTCTTACTCTCAGATACTTATGTATGCTGATGATGGAAAACCTTTTTTTGTCTTATGCTGACTTATCGCATCACTTACGCCTGCAACAAGAATTTAATTCTATGCAGGTGTGGTGTGATCTTAATCAGTTACATTTAAATTGCTCTAAATGTATGATTATGTCTTTCAGTCGTTCAAGACCCCAGCTTGTTAATTATTCAATTAACAGTATTCCCTTGAAACGTATTTTTGAAATCATAGATCTTTGTGTACTCTTTGACTCCAAATTATGTTTCAACAGTCATACCTTGACTATTGTAAATGAATCCAAAGTTCTTTTTTTGTGTATCCCTCGATGATCACTTTTTCACTGGTACACTTGCGTTCACTTGCGATTTGAAGTCTGTTCACTTTGACTCGTAATTTCCCTATCCCTACCGTCGGCTCCATTTGTCCTTTTATATGCCAGCGTCAGGTTCTCAGTATTCAATCTGGCTTCAAATTCCTCTCTCAATCTAGTATCCTAGTCCTCTAGTCTGTCGTGTCTTCTAATGACTCTATCCTCTAACTTTGAGTCCCATTCTTCGTCACTAATATACTCTTTTAATTTTACTATAGAATCCTAGATAGCTCATTAGCTTGTACACTTTATTAATAATATTTCAATATGTCTGAGTTTAATTGGCATGGGTAGACTGGGATATGACTGATATTTTAACAAAACAATTTTCACAACTTTCTCAGAAATCGTTAATTTAAATAAACTACTTACATGTTACTTGTAAGACCGGCTTATCACTAAGTTGTTAAGGTCGCGGGTTTCATTCTCGGTTGGGATGATGAATAATAAGACGGTTTCAAGTCCCACTATGGTTGGCCCAGCGGGTGTTTGTGCAGGTGCTGGCTGACTCGATAACGGTTCCTGGTGATTAAGCTTTACCTGGTATTGTATTCTCGACACAATAATACGAACTGTTTATTCGGAGTAATGCATTTATTGAAAAGCGGCGTTTGCTTTGGGTATTCAAACACAACTAAATTCCGATCTAACAACGAGTAGGAACCTAAGCTATGCTAAACATACAATTGTTAAAGATTAAGCTAACAACAAAATCTTGAATCAGCATAAAATACAATGTTACAGTCGGCAAGCCGACTTCGGCATAAGCGATATCGCTGCTCTTGCGACATATATAGAATGGATCAGGTTACCGGTGCTGACCATTACTATCAGGCCGCTGAACTTAGGCCTTCGCCTAGTCAGACCATGCGATTGTTGGCATGAACACACAGCCGACTAAACGCAGCCCGGCTTAAAGTCGGGATAACCGAAGGTTCGTTACAATACAAAATACGAGTTCTAAGAAAAACCATAGAATTTTTATTCTTTTCGCAAAAGGAAATATGTTATATAATATAGAAAATTATTAAAATATTGCATTTGTTCGACCACGGACTATTAAATATGTAGAATATATTGCTTTATCCATTGCATGCGCGGCAAGCCGTTTAAAACTGTACCTCCTACAGTTTTATAATTAGTTTCATGGGACATTATCAATAAATGTTTCAACCAATAGTAATTTAATGTACGAACTATTTGGCACTTATAAGAAACGGGCATACTGTAAAATATAGCGCTTAATACACTGCGTTAGGTTAAGCTCCATTAAATTACCCATTTTTAACATAAATAACTTAATAATAATAATCAAGCCTAATCAAGCCACCAGTATCACCATTGCCAACACGTAAGTTGGACGCAACATCTGTTCACAGGGTTACGAATGAAGACATCTTTTATTATACTAGTTTTTGAAATGGCCAATAACCGCAGCCAAGGGATTATTTACGGCAGTCCACTGGCAGTCCATCTGAATTAAATTGCTGATCCAGCGGGTGATGCACCAGTTTATTTGAGATTCACTTTTGACGCCATCTTTGAATGCACCGTTGCAGCCAGCGACAAGTACAGCGTGGACGCCATCTTTAAGTGGACCTTCGCAGCCAGAAACATTTACGTTAGGACAGAGTTATTCTGTTACAGCAGCTCACCCATCGCTGACGAATACCCTGCCGGGTTGTAACTAAGACCATGCGGAGTTAGTCCCATCCATTGAAATAAAAAACTAGAGGGATGGACTAGTGGATGGACTCCCAAGTTTGGTAATACCTTTCTTTGCCGATTTGCGTAAAGGATATAGATAAAGTTTTCTCTGATTCCCCAAAAAGAGGTCAATATTAAAATATTTAAAAACTTTTGTATATCTAGGTGTAAATTTGTAGAAAATATAGTTTTTAACGATTTGCCGCTCCTTAGAGGTGGTGAGCAGGCCAACAATATTGTAATGTTAAACGGATAACCTCTTAAACGAAAACAAAAGCGTCTGCTTCGTTCTGTTGGTTGTGATCGAATGATCTTATTCTTTATTCTTATTTAGTGCTTAGCCTAAAGTACATAGTATTCTTATACATAAAGCTCTGTCGCTAGCAGCGCCGACTGTGCAAGAGCATATATTGTGTATATGTATATGCATAAGACATAAGTCAAATACAAATATCATATACATAAGGCAACCACTGGCTCGCTCAGCGGCAAAGTGCAGACGCGGTATTTCCCAATTATTAATTGAATTACATTGAATTACAATTGCACTTGATGGTTATGTGTTTGCGTTATGTACATATATATGCATAGCGACAAAATGTCACTATGTTATATTGCAGAATACTACATAGCACACAAATAACGTAATATTCTATATGTAGTTATTTAGTATAACTTAGTATTATTGATATTATTAATATAAACATTTTTTTTTTGTTTTTTAGAATTTTTAACAATTGTTTTCTGTTTGTTTTCTTATATTATAGTTTTATATTACGGTGAGAAAAAAGGAACAAAAATAAAAGATATAATAAAAATTGATCCATACAATTATTGGAAATTGAACAATTTTAAGAGAGAACAAGGAAAATTTTTATTGACAAAAAAAAAATCCAAAGCAAAGAGCAACAGTTTGCTCATCACTTATTAGGTTTCGTTCATGACCTTTCAGCTTAGTCTTTACTTTTATGTGCGCCTTTTAGAGAATCGATTAGTGGCTTTAATTCATTTACTTCTTCAAGCTGATTTATGTTAAATTCATCAGCTACATTTATATCAATGTTTCTTCTGATGCCAAAATTTTGCTATCTTGTATTTAAAGATTGGAGAAGGTTTTGACACTACTTGTCATGTTCTGTTGTAAGTTTGCTGTTATATATACTTACAATATCGACAATATTATTGTACTGGGTTATTAGCGTCTTGATATGATATATCAGAGTATCAAATTTGATCGTTATATCTTTGTTGATACACTTGTATGATTTTTCGAATTTGACTTTGTGTCTATCTAAACTCTATTCCATAACTTATATTTATTTTCGTTGGCATCAATTAACGATGCAACCGCATCAAAAATATATTTTCTAGGGATAATATCCTATTTTCCTCATTTATAATTTTTACCCTAACATATGGCAGTGATGAAAGTACTATGCCCTTTTCTATTTTACTGCAATGAATCAGTGGCCGAACTGTGTTTCGAATATATCCATTCAAGTATATAAAAATTTTAATTTTTAAATTTTTTATGAACGAATGAATATATCTATTAAGCTGCTGAGTAAAGTACTCAGCGCCAGAGACGTGCAAAAGTTATTTGTTAGTTGTCATACGATTGGCACACAATAATTAATTAAATATAAACCAACGTCCAATCGTATTTGTTAGTAGAGAAAACCTATCAGATGCTATTTTTTCTCAAGCATCATTTGAAAATGCACCGGCTTGATAGTTAGAGCTTAATTATGACAAAGTGGGGCATTGGCATTTGAATGCGGCCCACTTACGTTACTTCACACCTTGGCTAAGTTCCCTGTCCAGTTTTTGTATAAGCTCTTTGCAGCGATGCCGGTCTTAATCCAGGGTGTATGTGTACATTATTTCCTTCTCCAGGCGGCGTTGCTGAAGTAAACGCTTACGCTTCCCTCCACTTCTGGTTTGTGGTTTCACCTTCTGCTGCCGTGCCCTGTACTCAGCTATTGTGAGTGGGCGTGGTCCCGCGTTCGGATACACTTCCAAAGCTTCTTGGAGTGTTGGTGCATCCCTTTGGTCGACAGAAGCATAATCTATTTCGTTCATTTATATCTTCGTTTCTATGTTTCCATGTAATGTTCCTTGAGGTTGCCATTGAGGTTTTTTCATTATCTTTGTATTTAAAAATTTTGAATTTAAAGTCACTTTATTGTAGTTAATGTCGTTATTGAATTATGTTAACACTGGTCCGTCTCGTCTTTCCAGTAGCCGTTTTCAGGACAGCTACTCAGGCGACTATCCTTTCCAGGGATGAGCTCCATCACTCTAGCGAATGGCCATTTTAGCGGCGGCAGATTCTCATCCTTAATGAGAACTACGTCGTTGCTTGTCAATCCAGGTTGAGAATTTCGCCATTTCGACCGCTGTTGAAGAAAAGTCAAGTATTCCCTTTTCCATCATGACCAGAAGACCTGCTGAAGATAGCTCACGTAAAACAAAACATGTAGAAGGACCGCCATTCAAGAAATGAGCTCGGGTCAATACGTCTAAATCTGCTGGATTTTCTGAATTTGCAACTAAAGGCAATGTGCTCAGTTCATCATATGCCTGTATGGAGGGTCGAACAGATCTGTCGAAGTGATGCTTTGCGGTCTTCACTGCTGCTTCCAATAATCCACCAAAGCGGGGGGACCTTGGAAGGATGAAGCTCCAGTCGATAGAGTCAGCCAGGCAGATTTTCAAACCGCACTTTGATGAGCATCTGATAGAAAAAGCCGCTTTAACTCCTGAAGCTCATTGCGGGCTCCAACAAGGTTTGTGGCATTGTCAGACCAACTCTGACTTGGCTTTCCTAGCGTACATATAAATCGCTTGAGAGCCAACAAAAATGCAGCTGTAGTCAAGTCCTTGACTAGCTCCAAAATCAAAAAAACCGCAAAAATCAACTCTAGTGATAAAAAAAAAACGACAGACCTCAACGCGGTCCTTGGAAAGATCCGTCATATCAAGCATATCACGCATTTCTGGATCAAATTGGCCACAGTTTTTCTTCCACCAATTGACCAGTACTGGGACAGAACCAAAGCTAGAACATCCTGAGGGCCACCGTGCAAGTTTCGTTCATGGAAATGCGTGATAATGGCACGTGTCACCGGATGCTTCCGAATGATACGAATCTCCTAGCAGCTCACAATTGTGCTTGACAGGCAATCGAACCGAGTATTGGCCAGTCGGTTGTCGATTGACATTCTTTACAAAGTGCGCTTCGCAGTCGAATTCTTCCTTGTTGGCCTTTACGACGGCCTCACTGCAGCTCTCGACCTCCCAGAATCGTCGGACGAAACGAGTAAGTTCATCTTCACAGCCAGACTCTGGATCTGGCTCTGAAGTCCCATTTGATGTTAGAAGAACAGCACACTGACGTCGGTCGTCCCCTCCAGAGACAACCCAACCAAGCCGCGTCTTTTGAATTAGTGCTAATCCAGGCATCAGTTTGATTTGACCCACGCATAGTAGCTCATAAAACAAACTGGATCCAATGAGCAAATCTATCCGAAGTGACTTGTAGAATGCTGGATCAGCCAAAGTTATGTTAGATGGTATGTTCCAATTGCTCGGATCCACATTGACGCATGGCTGTCTGCCAGTTATACTGGACGCTATTGATATTGGTTTCAAACTATGAAGCATGAGCCCGAAGACTGAGGTGAACAATGTGGCCGTCAGTAGAAAGACCTTGTCCTTTTCAGTTGCAGTGGGTTGGCAAAACTGGCAGTAATGAGATACAGCTGAGAACCGGAATCCAAAAGGGCATGACATGGAACGAAGGTGCCAGAAGAATTCCTGACCAGAACCACTGCGGTGGCCAGGAGAACAAACTCAGAATTGAGATCTTGGGCGACGAGAGTATTAGCTACGTTTTCGGAAGAGCTTGATGTTTTATGCGGTGCCAATCGCTACGTGCTGAGCTGTTGAGGTGGAGTAACGTATGATGCTTGGCTCCACAAACACGACAGCAGGTCGAGCTACACTGCCAAGATTGATGGTCATAGAAGGATTATTAAACTCTCTACCTAACCCGATGAAATATAAACAAGTTTCGATGATCTGAGCAAAACTCTTTGAGTTAGATCTTTTAAATAAGACGAAATTCAGGATAATAGTGAGGGAGGGAATCCAATAAGGTCTAACTTTCGAATTAGGATTTAATTATGAACAGAGTCAAATGCTTTACTGAAGTTGGTGTAAATTACACCTGTTTAAATTTTGTCAACAAACCCATAATTTATCAACTCAAGTAAGTAAGTAATATCAACTCAAGAGAATATTAATTTGCAAAAATGTTGCAGTCGAGGTAATTATTTTTTCAAATAGTTTTGGTATAGCAGATAATTTTGCTATACCCCTGTAATTGGAAATATCAGACCTGCCACCTTTTTTGTGGAGAGGAATAATATAAGATTCTTTCCAAATATTTGGAAAAATACTTGTTTCCAAAGACAGGGTAAAGAGATTTAGCAATGGAAACGCAAGGAAACTACTGCACTCCTTAATAATACTACTAGGGATGTTGTCCGGCTCAGGGGAGAAAGAGGATTTTTAACTGAAAAAGGCAGATAAATGGGATTCAAGGCTTACAGTAGGAGAAATAAGACAATTTGATGATGAAATATAATATGGGTACGACATTTTATAGGGACTACAAGCAGAATAGGTGGATTGGAAGAAATTAGCAAAGAGATCAGATGCATCAGAATTAGTGCCAGCTTCATCCAGGCCATGTAAAAATGAGTTTGGCAATCAAGAAGTTTTACGCTTCGAGTTTACAAACGAATAAAATTGTTTAGGGTCCCGAACAAATTGACTTTTGCATCGAAATAAGTAATTCTAATACAGGTAGGCACACATACACAAAACACAAAAACGGAAAAAGGCCGATTCCGATTCTTAGGCTTAAATACATGCACAATAATATGAGGTGGCCAAAACTTTGGGGTCACATATTATTGGAAGCATTTCCACGTGCACATTGATTTTAAAACAAGCAATTTCACATGGAGTCTCGAAATTAAACTTTGAAATAAACATAGTGCCTGAGGATTTGCTTAGAATATAAGCAGATATTGATTTCACAGTCCTATCTGCCGAGAGTCTAGAAACAAAAACTTCTTTGAACATAAGTACCGTCGAGATTATTCAGTGGAACCATTGACACGACTGGCTGATCAACTAAAGGCAAAGGGACTGGAATAGGAATTAAAGTTGATTGGACAGGTACTGACTACGTCTCCAATTGTGCCATTGGAGCGAAATTGAAATCGCTAAGTGTACCGCTGCTTGTCAGCTGCGAGAGAGATCGCAAAAAGAGTGAAAAACATGAAATGCAAGAAGAAGCACAGACATCACAATGAGTAAGACTCAAGAGCTTTTTCGTATGCAGAGGAAAACGAAAAAGCACGAAACACAACTCAAAATTTATGAGCACACTGCTGGAAGCAATACACACACAAACAAGTGTAAAAGGAATTTGGAAGCGCCAAACTCGAAAAGAGATCGAAGCAAAACAAATTGCCGAAAAAGAAGCAACAGACGCCTTAAAAAGTAAAAATCAAAATAACAAATTACTCACAGTCCAACAGACGAATCTTTGCATAAAAACAAGTACTTGTTATATTAAGCAAAATAAATAAACAAGCAAAAAAATTTAATGCAGTTTAAAAATAAATATAAATGTAACAGAAAAAAAACACAACACTCTCTCTAAAAACTCTCTCTTATAATACCGATAGAGATCGCGTGATACCGTTTCTATGCAACTTAAGTATGTGTGCGTATGCAAATGCTTGTAACCGCAACACTTTGTGTTTGAGAATGTGTGTGTGGACCGCTAATCAGGTGTCACTATATTGCAAGCGAGACGAGAAAGAATGCAAACCGAAAATGCGCAAACGAAAGTTACACCAAATAATATTTTAATATGCGCACTAGCGCTGAACGACAATGCTTCAATTTGGTTTTGGTCACTTTAGCTTATTCAATATTATTTACGTCCGTTCAATTTATTTTAAAGCCCGAAAATTGTCACAAAATTCACTTTATATCTGTGTGCAGCTTATGGTTTAACACGCCCTGGTCGTTGCCTTACGCGCGCCACTGTAGAGCGAATTGATAGCGTAATGGCAAACGAAACTGCACAGCTTAAGCAATCACGGCTTATATTCATGTAGAATTAAACCTACATTTTTTGCAATCACCTTTTTACTGTATTCGCTAATAGAACTATGTCAGTTACATAATTTCTTTCAATTTATGTATTTGCTGAGTGAAGTTGTTTATATTAAAAAATAAATGATGGTAACCGACGGTGGGGATAGCGAAATTACGAGTGCAAGTGTCAGTAAAAAGTGATCATCGATGGGATACACAAGGATATCGAAGAACATCGAGGGACATCAAAGGACACCACAGGAGCTCACCCAGAAGAGCATCCAGCAATAGCGGCCACCAAAACAGGACACTGGTGGGCAGCTTTAGCAGATAGGCAGCTTTGCCTTTGGAGTGTATGAGTGCTATTTCCGGTGTAGCCGTGCGTACGCTGTCTCTTGCGAAGGTGAATTCAGCAGTAGGAGAGCCTGTATGAAATCCGTGCGGAGCGCCGGAGTATATAGAAGCGTATCCTGGCGATAACCTGGAGTACCCAGAGCCTGTATGAAATCCGTGCGGAGCGCCGGAGTATATAGAAGCGTATCCTGGCGATAACCTGGAGTACCCAGAGCGAATCCTTTGCGTCAAAGAGAGAGCACCTCAGGCAAGATAACAGAAACTGTGAATTATACATAAAAACAAGTAAGAAAGTTCTAGTCGGGTCTGCCCGACTACGAGATCCCCTGAACCAAGTCCGAGCTGATGTTTTAAACAACCTAGCTTACATCTTTTATCTATACATATTACCTCTGCGCGTATATACACATGCACACTTACACACAGGCACACAGACACGTGCACACATATACACATGCACACAGAAGCACGCTCGCCGATTACTGCGTAGTTGATTTGAATGTATGTGTGCACACGTACAGGCTGCTGCCGCGTGCTTATACAATGTTTCCTTTAATAACTTCTGTATTACTTAACGGATTTGAATGCAATTTTCTGCGTTGAATGCTATTAATTTATTAAAAATACGGTTTTCACTAAAAAATTTGAAAAAATTAAATTGTGGCTTTGATAATTTTTTTTTTTTAATACATTTTTTTGTGAAATGTGGAGCCGGTATCCAAAATATGAAAAAATAGAAAATGAATTTTATTTACAGAAAGCTAAAAACAAAATTTGGTACCTGTAGTTAAATATATGTAAAAGATATGGTCAAAAAACTGAATCTTGATAACGTTTTAAATCGATAACATTGAAACGGAAAAATTTATCGAATATCTAAAACAAACTCGATATTTTCGCTGTATACACAGACAATCATGCAAAATTTGAAGTCTCTAGTTCTTATAGGTTCTGAGATCGACGCGTTCATACATACGGACAGACGGACAGACGGACAGACGGACGGACGGACGGACAGACAGACGGACAGGGCTAAATCGACTCAGCTCGTCACCCTGATCAAGAATATATATACTTTGTGGGGTCTGCTACGCCTCCTTCTGCCTGTTACATACTTTTTGCAAAACCATTATACCCTAATTTCCATTTTCAATGGGTAATAAGACAATCGAAGTACAAAATATACCGCTCAAACTTAAACATAACTAATACTTATTATTATTATGTTGCATCAGTTCAATAGAATCTAATGAATATCATGAGTATTAACTTGAGTGAATTCTGGCAAACGATGAAGTTGAGCAAATCAATATGGTTGACGAAAATGCTGGCGATAGTGAATTAATCGATGTAAAAACAAGTAAGAACGTTGCAGTCGGGCGCCACCGACTGCGTCAGACTCTGTTCCTGTTAAAGGTGGGTAGGCTCAATAAATATGTAGACCGTCCGTCCGTCTTTCCGTATGTTTGAACGCGAGATTATCGAGATTCCTTTTTTGAGCATCTTTTACATCAATTTAGCTACAGTCATAAAATTTTACATATAGCTTTTTAAAAATAAAATACTATTTTGGTTTTTATATATTTTGGATACTGGCTCCACATTTCACAAAATCAATTTAATATAAGTTCAGTTGCAAATAAAGCTTCATTTACATTTTTTTTAGTTTTTTAGGTAAAACCGTATTTTGAATAAAATATAAGGATTTATGCTGAAAATTTTATCAAAATCGATTAAGTAACATAGAAGTTATAAAAAAAAATAAAAAAAAAAACATTTTATTAAATGATAATATCACGCGGCAGCGATGGGAATCGAACCTGGGTCACGTGCTTCGCATGCCACCGACTCTACCCACTACACCACGGCGTCTCTTTCACGACTATGCGCGAAATCGAGTTTGGTGGTGTGTTTATTTGGTTAAACAGACTTGCGTTGTGGTAGCGAAGACCCTGATTCATTCCACAGTTAGGTCAATTAGAATTTGTTTTACGGTGGCTTACATTATGATTATTATTATTTTTTTTTTCGTAAATTAAAATTTTATGAACAGTAACCCACATGTCAAATTTGGATGCTCTACGTCTAAGACTGTAGGAGATACAGTTTTACCCTATTTGCCACTCCCCAAATGGGCGTAGCTATATATATTACATATAATTTTTGGTAGAGGTAGGATACTAGTATATATATTCCAAGTCCCAACTCTCTGACGGCAATATTGCCGAAATTATCACGGTTTTAGTAAAAGATATAGTAATTCCCGAATGGCCACGCCCCCAGAGGACGTGGATACATAACTTTTGATTTATCTTAAGATATGTTCAACAGTATCCCAGATGCAAAATTTGGGCGCTCTAGCTTCAAAACTGTAGGAGATACAGTTTTATCCGATTTGCGACGCCCTCAATAGGCGTAAATATCTATAATATATATTTTTGATTCTGGGTGATCTACTTGCACATGTATTCCAAATTTCAAGT
Organism: Drosophila gaucha; assembly: GCA_035045545.1. Classification (NCBI taxonomy): domain Eukaryota; kingdom Metazoa; phylum Arthropoda; class Insecta; order Diptera; family Drosophilidae; genus Drosophila; species Drosophila gaucha. Next base: position 41,323 of record JAWNOY010000120.1, read on the forward strand.
CTCTAGCTCTTATAACGCTCAAAATATTATAGGATTTATACAAATCGCTATATATATATTGCCGATTTGGCTCGCCCCCAGGGGGCGTGGTTATATAACTTTTTTATATAACTTTTTTTTATCCGATTTGCCACGCCCACAATGGCCGTAGATATATAAACTGTATCGTAAAACGTCCGCGTGGTGTACACAAATATATATTCTAAATCCAATTTCTTAGACTGCAATATTGACGAAAATAACAGCGTTTTAGTCTTAATAGATATAGCATTTCCCGATTTGCCACGCCCTCTGTAGGCGTATCGGAAAAATACTCAAACTTGAGCTGACGCTGATACACACGAGTATATGTTCCATATTACAAGTCTCTAGCTTCTATAGTGTCCAAATGCTTCGCGTTCATACAGACAGACGGACAGACAGCAAGACGGACATTGCACAAATCCAATAGACTCTTTTCCCTTTGGGAACAGAGTCTTATACAAAACATTGTTATACCCTTGCAAAAAGGGTATATTAATTTTGGTCAGGAATTTGCAACGCAGAGAAGGAAACATCTCCGACCATATAAAGTATATATATTCTTGATCAGCAAGACTAGCTGAGTTGATATAGCCATGTCCGTCTGTCCGTCTGTCTGTCTGTACGTCTGTCCGTCTGTCTGGATCAACGAAATCTCCTCCTAGACTATAAGAGCTACAGAACTGAAATTTTGCACATAGGCTGGAACGTGCTGCAGGCATTGTATATCTCGGAATCATCCGGATCGGATGACTATATCCTATAGCTCCCATAGGACAGATCGGTTTTAAGAAAAGTTTTAGTCGGATAACTTCGACGTTATTAAAGTCAGGGACTTGAACTTTGGAATATATACTCCTGAGTTGCACCCAAATACAAAAAGATATAGAATATATATCTACGCCTTTTGGGGGCGTGGCAAATCGGATAAAACTATATCTTCTACATTTTTAAAGCTAGAGAATCCAAATTTGGAAAGTAATATACTGTTAGCCTTCCCTTCAGATTAATCAAAAAATTTAATATCCACGCCTACTATATCTTCTACAATTTTACACCTCAAAATTGACGCAGACGTGAGGCTTGACCGTTTCGACAAAATTATGAAAAATTATATATATCCGCCCCTTGGGGTTGTGGCAAATCGGAGAAAACTATATCTTCCAAAGTCTTATAGTTACAGCTTCAAAATCTTATATATAGGTTACTGTTGAACTGCTTAATAAATTGCCCAAAATTTATAATTCCAATTGATGGTGGCGTGGCAAATCAGAAAAAAACTGTTTCTATATCCTTGCAATTGCAAGGGTATTACCAAACTTCGGCATGGCCGAAGTTAGCCCATTTCTCTAGTTTTTTTTATACCCTTGCAAAAACGGTATATTAATTTTGGTCAGGAGTTTGCAACGCAGAGAAGGAAGCATCTCCGACCATATAAAGTATATATATTCTTGATCAGCAAGACTAGCTGAGTTGATATAGCCATGTCCGTCTGTCCGTCTGTCCGTCTGTCTGGATCAACGCAATCTCCTCCGACACTATAAGAGCTACAGAGCTGAAATTTTGCACATAGGCTGGAATGTGCTGTAGGCATTGTATATCTCGGAATCATCAGGATCGGATGACTATATCCTATAGCTCCCATAGGACAGATCGGTTTTAAGAAAAGTTTTAGTCGGATAACTTCGACGTTATTAAAGTCAGAGACTTAAGCTTTGAAATGTATACTCCTGAGTTGCACCCAAATACAAAAAGATATAGAATATGTATCTACGCCTTTTGGGGGCGTGGCAAATCGGAAAAAACTATATCTTCTACAGTTTTGAAGCTAGAGCATCCAAATTTGGAAAGTAATATACTGTTAGCCTCCCCTTCAGATTGATCAAAAAATTATATATCCACGCCTACTTGGGGCGTGGCAAATCGGGAAAGTCTATATAGTGCTCAACATAAATCCTTCAATATTTTGGACGCTGTTAAAGCCAGAGACTTGAGACTTTAAACATATATTTGTATCAGCCACCCCTAGAAAAAAAGATAAAGAATATATATCTACGCCCATTAGGGGCGTGGCAAATCGGATAAAACTATGTCTTCTACAATTTTACACCAAGAGCTCCAAAAATTGACACATACGTTAGGCTTGACTGTTTTGACAAAATTATGAAAAAATATATATATCCGATTCTTGGGGGCGTGGCAAATCGGAGAAAACTATATCTTCCAAAGTCTTATAGGTAGAGCTTCAAAATTTCATATATAGGTTTCTGTTGCCATGCTCAATAGATTGCCCAAAAATGATATATCCAATTGTTGGGGGCGTGGCAAATCAGAAAAAACTGTATCTATATCCTTTGCAATTGCAAGGGTATTACCAAACTTCGGCATGGCCGAAGTTAGCCCATCCCTCTAGTTTTTTATTTATTTATCCATCAACATTATTGAGCCAATTATTTTTCATTACCTTTGTATTTTTTAATTTGAATTATAAGTCACTTTGTTGTAGTTAATGTCTTTATTGAATTATATTAACACTGTATGCACGCGACCAAAGTGTCGTGCGATCAGCCAAGAATAATATAGCACTCAATAGTAAGTTAACAAATGCGAGAAAGCGACCAAGGTGTCGTGCTGTCCTTCAAATATGAATTAATATTAATTATGCGAGCAAGCGACCGAATGTCGTGCTGTCAGCAACAGATCAATTAGTAGACTAAAATATATGACGGCTTAGCAATGCGGCTGCACTGAGAGTGCTAATTAGGACGAAAGAGTGGAGCATGAAAGGCAGCGATTAGCTTAGGAGAGAGCAGCAGCCACATGAACAGCTGCTTTTCCAATTGTTTTGCTCTCTTTAAGCTGACCGCTCATCTGTGCTGCTTCCCCCCGTTAAAATCGTAATTTCAATAGATTACTTCTTTGGCAGCAGACAGCTTGTTGATGGCCCGTCTCGTCTTTCCAGTAGCCGTTTTCAGGACAGCTACTCGGGCGACGGCATCCTTTTCAGGAATGAGCTCCATCACTCTAGCTAATGGCCATTTTAGCGGCGGCAGATTCTCATCCTTAATAAGAATTACGTCGTTGATTGTCAATCCAGGTTTAGAAGTTCGCCATTTCGATCGCTGTTAAAGAAGAGTCAAGTATTCCATTTTCCATCACGACCAGAAAACCTGCTGAAGATAACTCACGCTTTGCCACCCAGCCAATCGGAAGAAGTTTAGCTTCGTTATGTCAGGCTCACTAAAACATGTAGAAGGACCGCCATTCAAGAAATGAACTGGGGTCAATACGTCTAAATCTACTGGATTTTCTGACAACTAAACAACTAAAGGCCTTGAATTAATGATAGCAGGGATGTGCCAGACCAGTGTGCGCAGTTCATCTTATGGGGGCAAGGTGTTTGGATGGCGGCTATCAAAATCCAACGAAGAGTTTTTGAGACGACCGTCTTCACGTAAGAAACCATTTTAATCAAAAAATGGCGACAGGGAGGCAAAGCTGCTAGTTGGCTGCACCTTGTTCTTAGTTTGAAGCTCCTTGATGAATGCCGAGTACTAGCTCCGTAGATCTGTCAAACAATTCAGCTTGCACTTCAAATGACAAAATCTGACAAAATCTATTCGAAGTCACTTGTAGAATGCTGGATCAGCCAAAGTTATGTTAGATGGTATGTTCCAATTGATTGGGTCCACATTGATGCATGGCTGTCTGCCAGTTATACTGGACGCTATTGATATTGGTTTCAAACTCCGAAGCATGAGCCCGAAGACTGAGGTGAACAATGTGGCCGTCAGTAGAAAGACCCTGTCCTTTTTAGTTGCAGTGGGTTGGCAAAACTGGAAGTAATCAGATACAGCTGAGAAGCGGAATCCAAAAGGGCATGACATGGAACGAAGGTGCCAGAAGAATTCCTGACCAGAACAACTGCGGTGGCCAGGGTCACAAACTCAGAATTGAGATCTTGGGCGACGAAAGTATTAGAATATGCACATTAAATTTAGCCTTGGTATAGTTTTCGTCTGAGATTTCTAATGACTGAACTGTGACCTACGCTGCACCATCTAAACAGGATCGTAAGTGCTGCAGCTTCTCTGTGCTGTTGAAGTCGGGATGACTATCAATGATCGTTGATGATAGAACAGACATTAACAACTCATCAAAGTTCGTGCGCAGATCATTATTCATTTCGCACACATCTAGCTCTTCTAGGCCATCATGTGCCACATTGAACGATTAGCTTAATCTGTTAATGTGATCCAAAAACACCGCCAAGTTGTGCTCACTTTGGTCAACGAGTTAGAATCCAGCTTTGCTTGCAGAGCCTTTAAGTATTCGTAGTCCGAATTTCACTTTGCATTTGTAAAATGCGAAAATAACACACAAGCGAGACAACTATGAGTGCATATGCAAATGCTTGTAACGGCAACACTTAGTATTTGAGTATGTGTGTGTGGACTGCTTATCAGGTGCCACTATATTGCAAGCCAGACGAGAAAGAATGCAAACCGAAAATGCGCAAACGAAAGTTACACCAAATAATATTTTAATATGAGCGCACGCGCTGAATGACAATGCCTCTGTTTACGTCCGTTCAATTTATTTTAAAGTCCGAAAATTGCCACAAAATTCACTTTATGGTTTAATACGCACTGGTCGTTGGTTTACGCGCTACACTGTATTGTGAACTGTGATAAAGATAGCAAACTGATAGCGTAACGGCGAACGACACTGCGCAGCTTAAGCAATCATGGCTTATGTTCATGTAGAATTATATATGTATGTATAGAATTACATATGTATGTATGTTAGTTTATGCAATTTATAATTTATATTAATTTTATATATATATATATATATATATATAGTGACATATGTATTCATACACTTTACTTATAACATGCACTTGACAATTGTATATCAGATAAGATACACATTACTTTCCCACAGTAGTAACATAAATATAATTCAATAATTAAATAGTGACAATAACAATTCTGGCTTCCCACGAACTTATCAATTATTATAAACAACTCCCAGAATCGCTATTCCCACGATAGGGGTTGAAACTGCCGACGTGGCACAAATCACGGCTCTCTCAATATTCGCCTCTCCCGAAGAGCGATTATCTTAAGATCCAAAAGCTCCAAGGCTTAAAGTCCACTTAATAAAAGCTCAAAGCCGAGATTTGCTAAACGTCTTCAGTACCTAGCATAATTAGTCTAGATATTTGTCTCTACTCCGTAGTGTCGGATAAGTTGAAATAAATTCGATTCTCGAACTACGTTATTGACGCAGCCGGTAGGATATCATAATAAATCCTCGTAAAAGTGAATCCGATCCTTTCCGATCCGCTATACAAAGATCCTTGAACGACCAAGAGATTCTTTGGGATTGAGAACGCGAAGTTGCCGCAGAAGCATCGTGATTTGCAAATTTACAATTTTGGAAAATAATTTATATCCGCCAAAGAACCCGCGTGTAGTATTGCAATCTTATTTCAACAATTAGCAGTAGTGGCCTACTAGTTAATGTGTGACCGCCACTAAAGTGAAATTGTAAATTAAGTTGACATTAGTGCACTAGTTCACTTAGGACATAAGCCTTATACAAGCAGTCTGTGAATAATAATACAGTGAACATTTACAATAAATCAGTATAGAAATATACATAGTGTTACCGACACCAGCCAACCACTAAACAACAACAACAACATTATGACAGCAACTCCGACAGCTACCAGTCTTCAATGGAAAGACGGAAGAACTCACTACCTTCATCAGGAGAGTGCACTTCATCATGCAGCTTTAAACTACTCAGGACATAAGACAGCAAAGCGTCTTATTTGGAGTGATTGAGATGCAACTATCTGGAGCAGCTCAGAGAGTTTCGCAATTGACAGCAGCGAACACATGGATGGTGCTAAGACAAGCACTCATCGAGGAATTTAAAGCACAAACACCCTTTGAAGAACTACTAATAAGACTCTACAATACCCATCACAATGGAAGTATTCGTAAGTTTGTCGAAGAATTAGAATATAAGACGTTTGTAATATTTAACAAATTAATGTTAGAAAATAATAGTCAAAATACTTTGTTGAAAGATGTTATTACGAAAAAATTACCAGACAGAATTTTCATGACATTAGCTAGATACGATATAACTACGGCAACGAAACTGAAACAAGTAGCACAGCGTGAGGGACTATATGAAAATAATAAACCAGACAGTCCAAAGCCTCATAACAATTCAATTAAGGGAAAAAATCAAAATTATTACCCAACCACAAATCTTTCAAATATAACAAATCCAAAAATCAAACCAAGTAATAACAATAATAATAATCAATTATTACAAAAACAATTTAAACAAAATTTAGATCAAGCAAGAACACAAAACCCTTTGAATTACCCAAATCAAACTCAAGTTCCACAAGAACAAAATAAAAATTTTAAAAGACAACGCGAAAGTAAGAGTGGTCATTCAAAGATGGATACTTCTGAAAATTTTCATCAAGATGCCTCTGAACCCGAAAATCAAACCCCTTCATCCGAATCACAATGAATGGGCAAAATTTCAATTGTGTAATAGACACAGGTTCATCTATTAATTTGATGAAAGCAAACCTTTTTAAATTTTCCGATTAAACCTTGCCATTTAAATGTGCAAACAATTAATGGTGATGTGCAACTAAGAAAAGCTATATCTTTAGCTACAAGCAAACTTTGTCCGACTAATCAAATATTCTATTTACACAATTTTTCTGAATATTATGATATTTTATTTAGAGAAGAGAATATCTAGAATCTTGCGAAGCAAGAATTAACTATAAAGAAAAAAACAGTATGTAGATATTCACAAATTCATAACAGTTACGATTTAAAATATGTAGAGCCAAACATTATATTAACATGGAATTTGCCAAAAACTATTTAGAATCTAAACTGTCTTAATAGAGAAATAATCATCGAAGGTAATATTTTAATAAAAGCATTCAATTGTTCAATACAACTAGACGAAATTTTAATCACAAATACTATGTTAGATTACACACAAACAGTTTATGTAAGCAATAATGTAAGTAAACTAGAACAAATATCATATATTAAAACTAAAGAAATTTTACAAGAACACACAAAAATGTACAACACATTTTAAATTATAACTTTAACTACATTAAGTATCATTGTAATCACATTAACATTGTATTTTATTTATAAGTATAAAAAAATACCACACAAAATTGTCATAAATTATAAGAACCAAAAGAATCAACCCCAGATACACAAAAAGAAGACGTAACTGAAAAGAAAAGGAAAATATTGTAATAGAAAAGGATCCTACATTATATCCTAAATTATCCGCCTGAGGACAGGCTAAATTTTTAAGGATGGGGAAGTGACATGTATACACACACTTTACTTATAACATGCACTTGACAATTCTATATATCACATAAGATACACATTCCTTTCCCACAGTAGTAACAAAAACATAATTCAATAATCAAATAGTGACAATAACAATTCTGGCTTCCCACGAACTTATCAATTATTATAAACAACTGCCAGAATCGCTATTTCCACCATAGGGGTTGAAACTGCCGACGTGGCACAAATCACGGCTCTCCCAATATTCGCCTCTTCCAAAGAGCGATCAACTTAAGAGCCAAAAGCTCCAAGGTTTAAAGTCCAATTAATAAAAGCTCAAAGCCGAGGTTTGCTAAACGTCTTCAGTATCTAGCATAATTAGTCTAGATTTTTGTCTCTACTCCGTAGTGTCGGATAAGTTGAAATAAAGTTATATTTTTTTAATAAACCGATTCTCGAACTACGTTATTATATATATATCAAATATATATATATATATATATATTGTAAAGATCACGTCGGGGTCAAGTAAAAATTGAGCCAATGAGCTTTTTCATTGGCCTTGTATTTTATAATTTTGAATTATAAGTCACTTTGTTGTAGTCTTTATTAAATTATGTTAACACTGTGTGCAAGCGACCAAAGTGTCGTGCGATCAGCCAAGATAACAATTGCTATTACTGCTGCAAGCGACCAAATGTCGTGCGACTACCCATCAATGGTATAGCACTCAATAGTTAATTAACAAATGCGAGCAAGCGACCAGATGTCGTGCTGTCCGCCAAAGAACAATTAATCGATTCAAAGTTAAACAAAATTCGAGCAAGCGATTATTTGTCGTGCTGTTCACGAAATCAATTTATATAAAATAAATACCGGCTTAGCAATACGGCTGAACTGAGAGTGCGAATTGGGACGAAAGAGGCGAGCATGAAAGGCAGCGATTAGCTTTAGAGAGAGCAGCAGCCACATGAACAGCTGCTTTTCCAATTGTTTTGCTCTCTTTAAGCTGACCGCTCATCTTTGCTGCTGGTGTTGCGCCCAACATACTCACCCTGTTGAAAACATACATTTTAACAGATTACTCCTTTGGCAGCAGACACAGCTTGTTGATGGCCCGTCTCGTCTCTCCAGTAGCCGTTTTCAGGACAGCTTCTGGGGCGACGGCATCCTTTCCAGGGATGAGCTCCATCACTCTAGCCAATGGCCATTTTAGCGGCGGCAGATTCTCGTCCTTGATGAGAACTACGTCGTTGATTGTCAATCCAGGTTGAGATGTTCGCAATTTCGATCGCTGTTGAAGAAGATTCAAGTATTCCCTTGTCCATCACGACCAGAAGACCTGCTGAAGATAGCTCACGTGTTGCCACCCAGCCAATAGGTTGAAGTTTAGCTTCGTTATGTGAGGCTCACTAAAACATGTAGAAGGACCGCCATTCAAGAAATAAGCTAGGATCAATACGTCTAAATCTGCTGGATTTTCTGAAATTGCAACTAAAGGCAGTGTGCGCAGTTCATCCCATGCCATAATGGAGGGTCGAACAGATGTGTAGCATTGATGCATTGCGGTCTTCACTTGCTGCTTCCAATAATCCACCAAAGCGGGGGGACCTTGGAAGGATGAAGCTCCAGTCGATAGAGTCAGCCAGGCAGATTTTCATAACCGCACTTTGATGAGCATCTGATAGGAAAAGCCGCTTTAACTCCTGAAGCTCATTGCGGGCTCCAACAAGGTTTGTGGCATTGTCAGACCAACTCTGACTTGGGTTTCCTGGCGTACATATAAATCGCTTGAGAGCCAACAAAAATGCAGCTGTAGTCAAGTCCTTGACTAGCTCCAAAATCAAAAAAACTGCAAAAATCAACTCTAGTGATCCCAAAAACACGACAGACCTCAACGCGGTCCTTGGAAAGATCCGTCATATCAAGCATATCACGCATTTCTGGATCAAATTGGCCACAGTTTTTCTTCCACAAATTGGCCAGTACTGGGACAGAACCAAGGCTAGACCAGATTGAGGGCCAGCGTGCAAGTTTCGTTGATGGAAATGCGTCACCGGATGCTTCCGGGGCAAGATGATTGGATGGCGGCTATCAAAATCAACGAAGAGTTTTTGAGACGACCGTCTACACGTAAATAGCTAATTTTATCAAAAAAATGGCGACTGAGAGGCAAGGCAGCTAGTTGGCTGCACCTCGCCCTTAGTTTGAAGCTCCTCGATGAATGCCGAGTACTGGCTCCGTAGATCTGGCGAACGACTCAGCTTGCGCTCCAAATGACAAAATCTGCGCCTGTTGACACGATTCTCTCAGCAGCTCACAATTGGGCTTGACAGGCAATCGAACCGAGTATTGGCCAGTGGGTAGTCGATTGACGTATGGTATGTTCCAATTGCTTGGGTCCACATTGACGCATGGCTGCCTGCCAGTTATGCTTTACGCTACCATGTCCGTGATATTGGTTTCAAACTCCGGAAGCATGATCCCGAAGACTGAGGTGAACAGTGTGGCCATCGGTAAAAAGACCTTGTACTTTTAGTTGCAGTGGGTTGGCAAATCTGGCAGCTGAGAACCGGAATCGAAAAGGGCACGACATGGAACGAAGGTGCCAGAAGAATTCCTGCGGTGGCCAGGAGCACAACCTCAGATTTGAGACCTTGGGTGACGTATATTGAGTATTCCACCAAAGATGAACACTTGGTTAATATATGGCCGTTTTTGCGATTATTATTGTTATTATTATTATTATAATAACCGCGTCCGTTGCCTCTACCACGATAATTATTTTTGTTCTTATAATTACCGCGACCTCTTTGGGCCGAATAATGTTGAATTTGGATTTCCTGTCATTTCAGTACTACATTGTATGTACTTCGGGTCGGCTTCATTCATCGTTCTGAAATTACCTGCCTCAAGGATTGTTTTTAATCTTCCATGTTCACAATTTTTAACCATTGCGCTAATGCATGTTCGGCTGATAGGCTCTCATCAATATACGAAGTTTAAAAAAACTTTCGTAAATTGTCAATTTCTGTAGTGAACTTTTCGTCAGTTTTTCCTTTTTTAATGGTTTTAGACAATTAAGCTTTTATTACATCGGATGTTTCACCGACTATAGTATTTTGCAATTTTTTGATTATTGCATTAATTGTCGTTTCATCTTGGACTTTGTATAGTGTTGAGCCAATAATTTTTGATTTAATGACCTCAACAGCTATTTCTTCGAATGTGCCTTTTGTCAAATTTACTAACTTCAAAGCTGTTACAAATCTTTGAAGATATATTTTTGTCCATTGAATTCTGGAATGGCATTCGAAATGTCCTTTATATATACCCTTTGGGCACTTACGTCTGTCATGATGTTATCTTTTGTTTCTGTAGAGATTGTGCTAATTTTAATTCTTCTTCCTGTTCTATTTCATTATCTTGTTCTGACAGTGCAGGAATTGTAAGATCGTTTAGATCGGTTTCTTTTATATCAGTTTCTTCGTTTAATTCTGAATCTGAATCTATTTCTACTGATTTTGAATCTAGTGTTAATGGGTGTATTTAGGATTGTTGGAATGAAAATGTCTAAAACTTCTTTGACGTTTAATAAATTTGAACGTAACTTGATCAATAATTTTGATAATTTTGACCAGTTCGTTTTATTTATTATTCGTCTATTATCATCACCAATATTCTTGCATCGTTAAATGACTCTACAAGAATTTTTGCATGTTTGTTCAAAGTTTCTTTATTGATTGTCCTATTCTGGCTTGTACGATTTTTCAAATTTTTTATTTATTTCACGGATATGGAGACTTAGATGCTCCCATTCCATGCTTAAGATTCAAAATCTATATAAAATTCATTTAGGCCAGTATATATCGTTTCTCTGTTGTTGTTAATAAATCATTTTTAGACTCTGTTCCCAAAGGGAAAAAGAGTCTATTGGATTTGTGCAATGTCCGTCTTGCTGTCTGTCCGTCTGTCCGTCTGTCTGTATGAACGCGCAGCATTTGGACACAATAGAAGTTAGAGACTTGTAATTTGGAATATATACTCGTGTGTATCCGCGTCAGATCAAGTTTGAGTATTTTTCCGATACGCCCACAGGGGGCGTGGCAAATCGGGAAATGCTATATCTATTAAGACTAAAACGCTGTTATTTTAGTCAATATTGCAGTCTAAGAAATATGATTTAGAATATATATTCGTGTACACCACGCGGACGTTTTAAGATATAGATTATATATCTACGCCCATTATGGGCGTGGCAAATCGGATAAAACTATATCTTCTACAGCTTTGAAGCTAGAGCATCCAAATTTGGCATGTGGGTTACTGTCGACCTTCCCTTAAGTTAGATCAAAAAGTTATATACCCACGCCCCCTGGGGGCGTACCAAATCGGTAATATATATATAGCGATTTGTATAAATCTTATAATATTTTGAGCGTATTAAAAGCTAGAGACTTGAAATTTGGAATACATGTGCAAGTAGATCACTCGGAATCAAAAATATATATTATAGATATTTACGCCCATTAGAGGGCGTGGCAAATCGGATAAAACTGTATCTCCTACAGTTTTGGAGCTAGAGCGTCCAAATTTTGCATGTGGGATACTGTTGACCTCCTCTTAAGATAAGTCAAAAGTTATGTATCCACGTCTTCTGGGGGCGTGGCAAATCGGGAATTACTATATCTTTTACTAAAACCGTGATAATTTCGGCAATATTTCCGTCAAAGAGTTGGGACTTGGAATATATATACTAGTATCCTACCTCTACCCAAAAATATATGTTATATATAGCTACTCCCATTTGGGGCGTGGCAAATAGGGTAAAACTGTATCTCCTACAGTCTTAGACGTAGAGCATCCAAATTTGACATGTGGGTTACTGTTCATGAAATTTAAATTTACGAAAAAAAAAAATAATAATAATCATAATGTAAGCCTCCGTAAAACAAATTCTAGTTGACCTAACTGGGGATTGAAGCAGGGTCTTCGCTACCACAACGCAAGTCTGTTTAACCAAATCAAAACACTTCCAAACTCAGTTTGGCATAGTCGCGCAAGAGACGCCGTGGTGTTGTGGGTAGAGTGGTGGCATGCGAAGCGCGTGACCCAGGTTCGATTCCCAGCGCTGACGCGTGATATTATCATTTAATAAAATGTTTTTTTTTTTATTTTTTTTATAACTTCTATGTTATTTAATGGATTTGATAAAATTTTCAGCATAAATCCTTATATTTATTAAAACAAATTCTAGTTGACCTAACTGGGGCAAGTCTGTTTAACCAAATCAACACACCAAACTCAATTTGGCGCAAGAGACGCCGTGGTGTTGTGGGTAGAGTCAGTGGCATGCGAAGCGCGTGACCCAAGTTCTATTCCCATCGCTGCCGCGTGATATTATCATTTATTAAAATGTTTTTTTTTTTTATAACTTCTATGTTACTTAATGGATTTTGATAAAACTTTCTGCATAAATCCTTATATTTTATTAAAAATACGGTTTTACCTAAAAAATTAAAAAAAAATGTAAATGTGGCTTTATTTGCAACTGAACTTATATTAAATTGATTTTGTGAAATGTGGAGCCAGTATCCAAATTATATAAAAACCAAAATAGTATTTTATTTTAAAAAAGCTATATGTAAAATTTGATGACTGTATCTTAATTGACGTAAAAGACATGCTTAAAAAGGAATCTCGATAATCTCGCATTCAAACATACGGACAGACGGACGGACGGTCTACATATTTATTGAGCCTACACACCTTTAACAGGAACAGAGTCTGACGCAGTCGGTGGCGCCCGTGGGTAGTCGATTGACGTATGGGTATGTTCCAATTGCTTGGGTCCACATTGACGCATGGCTGCCTGCCAGTTATGCTTTACGCTACCATGTCCGTGATATTGGTTTCAAACTCCGAAGCATGATCCCGAAGACTGAGGTGAACAGTGTGGCCATCGGTAAAAAGACCTTGTACTTTTTAGTTGCAGTGGGTTGGCAAATCTGGCAGCTGAGAACCGGAATCGAAAAGGCACGACATGGAACGAAGGTGCCAGAAGAATTCCTGCGGTGGCCAGGAGCACAACCTCAGATTTGAGACCTTGGGCGACGTATATTGAGTATTCCACCAAAGATGAACACTTGGTTAATATATGGCCGTTTTTGCGATTATTATTGTTATTATTATTATTATAATAACCGCGTCCATTGCCTCTACCACGATAATTATTTTTGTTTCTTATAATTACCGCGACCTCTTTGGGCGAACAATGTTGAATTTGGATTTCCTGTCATTTCAGTACTACATTGTATGTACTTCGGGTCGGCTTCATTCATCGTTCTGAAATTACCTGCCTCAAGGATTGTTTTTAATCTTCCATGTTCACAATTTTTAACCATTGCGCTAATGCATGTTCGGCTGATAGGCTCTCATCAATATACGAAGTTTAAAAAAACTTTCGTAAATTGTCAATTTCTGTAGTGAACTTTTCGCCAGTTTTTCCTTTTTTAATGGTTTTAGACAATTAAGCTTTTATTACATCGGATGTTTCACCGACTATAGTATTTTGCAATTTTTTGATTATTGCATTAATTGTCGTTTCATCTTGGACTTTGTATAGTGTTGAGCCAATAATTTTTGATTTAATGACCTCAACAGCTATTTCTTCGAATGTGCCTTTTGTCAAATTTACTAACTTCAAAGCTGTTACAAATCTTTGAAGATATATTTTTGTCCATTGAATTCTGGAATGGCATTCGAAATGTCCTTTATATATACCCTTTGGGCACTTACGTCTGTCATGATGTTATCTTTTGTTTCTGTAGAGCTTGTGCTAATTTTAATTCTTCTTCCTGTTCTATTTCATTATCTTGTTCTGACAGTGCAGGAATTGTAAGATCGTTTAGATCGGGTTCTTTTATATCAGTTTCTTCGTTTAATTCTGAATCTGAATCTATTTCTACTGATTTTGAATCTAGTGTTAATGGGGTATTTAGGATTGTTGGAATGAAAATGTCTAAAACTTCTTTGACGTTTAATAAATTTGAACGTAACTTGATCAATAATTTTGATAATTTTGACCAGTTCGTTTTATTTATTATTCGTCTATTATCATGCACCAATATTCTTGCATCGTTAAATGACTCTACAAGAATTTTTGCATGTTTGTTCAAAGTTTCTTTATTGATTGTCCTATTCTGGCTTGTACGATTTTTCAAATTTTTTATTTATTTCACGGATATGGAGACTTAGATGCTCCCATTCCATGCTTAAGATTCAAAATCTATATAAAATTCATTTAGGCTAGTATATATCGTTTCTCTGTTGTTGTTAATAAATCATTTTTAGACTCTGTTCCCAAAGGGAAAAAGAGTCTATTGGATTTGTGCAATGTCCGTCTTGCTGTCTGTCCGTCTGTCCGTCTGTCTGTATGAACGCGCAGCATTTGGACACTATAGAAGCTAGAGACTTGTAATTTGGAATATATACTCGTGTGTATCCGCGTCAGATCAAGTTTGAGTATTTTTCCGATACGCCCACAGGGGGTGTGGCAAATCGGGAAATGCTATATCTATTAAGACTAAAACGCTGTTATTTTAGTCAATATTGAAGTCTAAGAAATGGGATTTAGAATATATATTCGTGTACACCACGCGGACGTTTTAAGATATAGATTATATATCTACGCCCATTGTGGGCGTGGCAAATCGGATAAAACTATATCTTCTACAGCTTTGAAGCTAGAGCATCCAAATTTGGCATGTGGGTTACTGTCGACCTTCCCTTAAGTTAGATCAAAAAGTTATATACCCACGCCCCCTGGGGCGTACCAAATCGGTAATATATATATAGCGATTTGTATAAATCTTATAATATTTTGAGCGTATTAAAAGCTAGAGACTTGAAATTTGGAATACATGTGCAAGTAGATCACTCGGAATCAAAAATATATATTATAGATATTTACGCCCATTAAGGGCGTGGCAAATCGGATAAAACTGTATCTCCTACAGTTTTGGAGCTAGAGCGTCCAAATTTTGCATGTGGGATACTGTTGACCTCCTCTTAAGATAAGTCAAAAGTTATGTATCCACGTCTTCTGGGGGCGTGGTAAATCGGGAATTACTATATCTTTTACTAAAACCGTGATAATTTCGGCAATATTTCCGTCAAAGAGTTGGGACTTGGAATATATATACTAGTATCCTACCTCTACCCAAAAATATATGTTATATATAGCTACTCCCATTTGGGGCGTGGCAAATAGGGTAAAACTGTATCTCCTACAGTCTTAGACGTAGAGCATCCAAATTTGACATGTGGGTTACTGTTCATGAAATTTAAATTTACGAAAAAAAAAAAATAATAATAATCATAATGTAAGCCTCCGTAAAACAAATTCTAGTTGACCTAACTGGGGATTGAAGCAGGGTCTTCGCTACCACAACGCAAGTCTGTTTAACCAAATCAAAACACTTCCAAACTCAGTTTGGCACATAGTCGCGCAAGAGACGCCGTGGTGTTGTGGGTAGAGTCGGTGGCATGCGAAGCGCGTGACCCAGGTTCGATTCCCATCGCTGCCGCGTGATATTATCATTTAATAAAATGTTTTTTTTATTTTTTTATAACTTCTATGTTATTAATGGATTTGATAAAATTTTCAGCATAAATCCTTATATTTATCAAAACAAATTCTAGTTGACCTAACTGGGGCAAGTCTGTTTAACCAAATAAACACACCAAACTCAATTGGCGCAAGAGACGCCGTGGTGTTGTGGGTAGAGTCGGTGGCATGCGAAGCGCGTGACCCAGGTTCGATTCCCATCGCTGCCGCGTGATATTATCATTTATTAAAATGTTTTTTTTTTTTATAACTTCTATGTTACTTAATGGATTTTGATAAAACTTTCTGCATAAATCCTTATATTTTATTAAAAATACGGTTTTACCTAAAAAATTAAAAAAAAAATGTAAATGTGGCTTTATTTGCAACTGAACTTATATTAAATTGATTTTGTGAAATGTGGAGCCAGTATCCAAATTATATAAAAACCAAAATAGTATTTTATTTTAAAAAAGCTATATGTCAAATTTGATGACTGTATCTAAATTGACGTAAAAGACATGCTTAAAAAAGGAATCTCGATAATCTCGCATTCAAACATACGGACAGACGGACGGACGGTCTACATATTTATTGAGCCTACACACCTTTAACAGGAACAGAGTCTGACGCAGTCGGTGGCGCCCGACTGCAACGTTCTTACTTGTTATTTAAGCGATTTTAAGTATTTCGTAAATACAATTTAGGTTTCATTTCAATTCTTTTTTGTTTCATATTCATATTCATTTATCTTCTTATTTTTTCGAATATTGTCTGTGTGCATATTTTTTTAGATCTTATCCAGATCGTTAGCTTGGCTTAAGGCCCTTTTTGTTACACACTTATTGTGTAAAAGATATGCTTTATATATGATATATGCACACAAAATAATGACAATTATCAATAACAATATATTTGTTACTTTTAGATCTGTATTTGATGATTCGATTTCATTTATTACATTTGCAGTGGAGTCCACTGTTTTTGTCTCAATTAAACCCATTGTTGGTACTATATATATATATCATTAAATTTGCTTATGCTGTTATTAAACATACATAAATTTTCAAATTTTAAACAATAATAAATTTTTTTTTTATAATTTTGACATTTTAGTCTTCAAATTCGAAACAATAATTAATTTTTTTATGATTTTCACATTTTAGTCTTCAAATTTAAAACAATAATTAATTTTTTTTTTATGATTTTGACGTTTTAGTCTTACAATATTCTACCTATTTGTAGCTTTATAGCTTTTCAGGCTATACTGCCATCGGGCAGAAAAGGTTAAGCTCAATTTTAAAAAATTCTTAAATATATTTAATTTATATCTTTAATTTATATTGGGTCGTCCACGTTACTGCATCAGCTGGTCGTCGCCGGTTGGCACGCTGATGCTCTTCGTAGGCGTAAAAGGCGGCCTGCCTTTCACGCTTGTTGATCTGTCTGCTGGTGTTTAGTACAGGTGTACTGGTAGAACGGGCTATCCATGGGTCCTGGGCAGTCTGTTGGGCACTCAACTTTCTTCTTCGGTATCTCCTTTGATGATGCTGGTGCAATTATATTCCCATGTTATATATTTCCGTATGTAATAGTTTTCATTACTGAGTGAGCAGGAGTTATTGGCTTTTTGTTTTCCAGGGCTGACTTTAAAAAGTCAAGATCTGCTTGTAATTTTTTAGCAGTTGCCCATGGGGGTGGAGTTGGATTTGTGTACAATAGCCACGTTACGTGAGCTATTCTTTTCTTTATTTTATTTTTAAATCCACTTCTGTTAGCCATAACTCATGCTCTACTCACTCAGTCTTGTGTCCATATCCATGTATTAAATTGTATCCAAAGTCAGCAATCTTTTTTTTTTCTGGCTGCCTCCTGCTTATGCCATTAAATTGATGCTCCTGTGGTGCTCCTGAGGCTGATACTGTTTGAAGTTGTTGTTGTTGATGTGCAGGTTATCTTGCACATGTCACGGTCGCCATGTATTGAGTATTCCACCAAAGATGAACACTTGGTTAATATATTCGACTTCATTCGTTAAGAGTCATTTATTTAATGACTTTTGTTCTTTACATTAGTTATATATATCTAAAGACCGCGTGACAGTACTGCCAGTGACGCCGGCAGAGGAGCGGTCAGCTTATGTCTAAATATATAATATATATAAGGGCTGACGAGAGTCACCGCGACAGAGAGGAGGTATCATGTTCACGTGGTGACAGAGGCGGAGCGCATGTCAAGTATGCCGATTCTGCACTGTTCAGGTCCATGCACTCAAGGGCGATCGTATTACCGTAAGTGCTTGGGACTTTGATTTGTATATATGAATATTGTAGCCAAGTGCTACAATGTGTTTGTAATAATATTTAAACATTTCACTGAGTACAGTGAGCAATCGATATGTGAACATACTACAGACGAGAGTTTTAGCTACGTTTTCGGAAGAGTTTGATGCTTTATGCGTAACTTATGATGCTTGGCTATACAAACACGACGAGCTTTAGGCAATTCAAACACAGTCCAGCCTTTCTGGCTTCCTTTAACCGAAGATCAGGCTACAAATTTGAAAATCTTGTGCAGTGGTATATGGTATGCTGACGATCATCACAAAAAATGCAGCTCTACAGCCCTTTAGTCGTTGCGACCAGCGCTGATTACTTTGGATTGAGTTTGCGGCTGCGGCTTATTTTCTCGCTCGAAACGTAGCCGGGCATCGCAAATTCCATCGACTCTAAAGCACGGCAACGGTGCTCAAGAAAAGCGGAGACTTCTTCATGTGTCGTATATGGTCAGACATCTCTGTCCAATTTCTCTTCCCTCTTAGCTTGCGATGCCATATCGAGCCTTTGCAGCAGCACTTGAGCTGTCAAAGCATTCGCTATCTGCTCGGTGGTGCCTGGGCTGCCGAGCGCACGAGTATGCACAATAAATTAGCCATGGTATAGTTTTCATGTGCGATTTCCAATGACTGAATTGTGTCCAATGCTGCACCATCTTAACAGGATCCAAAGTGCTGCAGCTTCTCTATGCTGTTACTAAATGTAGACAGTCTTGGTGGTGGCAGTGCTGGAACTGGACGCAGCTCCGATTGATTGAGTGTGGAGTTAAATGGCACTTGAGCTTCTCGGACTTTTATTTCGGACAGAACTGATGATTGAACAGACATTATCATTTCATCGAAGTTCGTGCGCAGATCATTATTCATTTCGCCCACATCTAGCTCTTCTAGGCCGTCATGTGCCACATTGAACGATTAGCTTAATCTGTTAATGTGATCCAAAAACACCGCCAAGTTGTGCTCACTTTGTTCGGTC
Source organism: Drosophila gaucha (assembly GCA_035045545.1). Taxonomy (NCBI): domain Eukaryota; kingdom Metazoa; phylum Arthropoda; class Insecta; order Diptera; family Drosophilidae; genus Drosophila; species Drosophila gaucha. The sequence goes on from JAWNOY010000120.1 coordinate 60,633, forward strand.
AACGAGTTAGAATTCAGCTTTGCTTGCAGAGCCTTTAAGTATTCGTAGTCCGATTTCACTTTGCATTTGTAAAATGCGAAAATAACACACAAGCGACACAAGTATGAGTGCATATGCAAATGCTTGTAACGGCAACACTTAGTATTTGAGTATGTGTGTGTGGACTGCTTATCAGGTGCCACTATATTGCAAGCCAGACGAGAAAGAATGCAAACCGAAAATGCGCAAACGAAAGTTACACCAAATAATATTTTAATATGAGCGCACGCGCTGAATGACAATGCCTCTGTTTACGTCCGTTCAATTTATTTTAAAGTCCGAAAATTGCCACAAAATTAACTTTACATATGTGTGCAGCTTATGGTTTTACACCCACTAAAGTTGCTTTACGCGCGGTACTAAATTGCGAACAGTGATAAAGAGAGCAAACTGAACGAAACTGCACAGCTTAAGCAATCACGGCTTAGCTTCTTGTAGAATATGTACTTATGTATGTATGTATCGAATTACATATGTATGTATGTTAGTTTATGCAATTTATAAATATTAATTTTATATATATATTGCAAAGTTCAAATCGGGGTCACCAAATGTTGAACTTTTTCATTGGCTTTGAATTTTATAATTTTTAATTATAATTCACTTTGTTGTAGTTAATGTCTTTATTAAATTATGTTAACACTATGTGCAAGCAACCAAAGCATCGTGCGACTAGCCAAGAATAGTATAGCACTCAATAATTAGTTAACAAATGCGAGCAAGCAACCAAGGTATAGTGCTGTCCGCCAAAGAATAATTAAATGACTCAAAGTTAGTTAAACAAATGCGAGCAAGCGACCAAATGTCGTGCTGTCCGCGAAATCAATTTATACACTAAAATATAATCCGTCTTAGCAATGCGGCTGCACTCTGAGTGCGGGTTAGGACGAAAGAGGGGAGCATGAAAGGCAGCGATTAGGTTGAGAGAGAGCAGCAGCCACATGAACAGCTCCTCTTCCAATTGTTTTGTTCTCTTTAAGTTGACCGCTCATCTGTGCTGCAGGTGCTGCGCCCAACAGTTTCACTTGCACGTTTTTTCCATTTTTTTTTCATTTTACACTGGCATTAAATGTTTTGTTTATTTATTTTTCATTTTACACTAACATTTAATGTTTTCTTTATTTTGAGAATCTTATATCACCAACTGGAACAAATTACATTAATTAGTTTTCTTGATATGTTGTTTTAGTTGTTGTTGTATGTTGTTTTCTTTTATTTTTACTTGAAAGCTTGGCTCTCATTTTCTTGCCAGTGTTCGTTATTATTTATTAGTTTATACTGCCTTGCAGTCTTCGTGAATCTGTCACGGTCGCTATGTAATGTTAAACGGATAACCTTTTAAACGAAAACAGAAGCGTATGCTTCGTTCTGTTGGTTGTGATCGAATGATCTTATTCTTTATTCATATTTAGCCTAAAGTACATAGTATCCTTATATATAAAGCTCTGTTGCTAGCAGCGCCGACTGTGCAAGAGCATATATTGTGTATATATGTATATGCATAAGACATAAGACATATACATATATCATAAACATAACGCAACCATTGGCTCGCTAAACGGCAAAGTGCAGACGCGGCATTTCCCAAGCGCCTTGGTCTGTCCAAACATAACTGGCCGATCTAATTACAATTACGTTATGTACATATATATGCATAGCGACAAAGTGTCACTATGTTATATTCCAGAATACACTACATTGGGTTGGGCGTATGTCAGTACAATACCAAACATACTACGGTATATCAAATGTTGAAGCTATATCTTTTAAATCAAGGAAGATATAGTTTTCTCCGGATTACCACGCCACAAAGATGCGGATTTATATAAATTTTCATTATTTTGCTGAAACGGTCAAGCTTAACGTTTTTGTAAGTTTTGGGACTCTTGGCGTAAAATTTTTACGATTTGCCACGCCACTAAGGCGCGCAGATATATATGACATATCTTTTTTTCTAGGGGTGGTTGCTACAAATATATGTTTACTATATCTTTTTGTATGGGATATCTTAGATTTCAATAGCGCCAAAATTTTCCTATTAAAACATTTCTTAAAACCGATCTGTCCTATAGGAGCTATGGGATATAGAATCATCTGATACAGATGATTCTGAGATATATAATGCCTGCAGCACATTGGAGCCTATGTGTAAAATTTCAGCTCTGTAGCTTCAATAGTCTCGGAGGAGATTGCGTTGATCCAGACAGACGAACAGACAGACGGGGAGACGGACATGGCTATATCAACTCAGCTCGCCTTGCTGATCAAGAAAATATACACTTTATATAGTCGGAGATGCTTCCTTCTCTTCGTTGCAAACTTCTGACCAAATTAATTAACCCTTTTTGCGGGGGTATAAAAACGCAACAGATTGGCTAATATTTCATTACTCGCATACGACTGGCTCCTTTAATTGTACGTATTTGCAAAATAGTCAGCGCCTGGTCAAAGCTCTGAAGATTAACGCCCGTGATACAGTGAAATCATTGTTCATTCACCCCAACAAAGTAGCTTTGTTTTCGGTATGGACATCCTAAACAACTTGTACGCAGCCATCTACAAAATGTACGAGATGTGCAGGCAATACAAGAGCACAACTTAGCGAAGTATGTCCCATTCGCTACCCGTATGAGTGATTTGGCTGCCTTCCTGCAGTCTATCAACGGAGATCAAACAGTCTATCAACGGAGATCAAACAACGGAGCCAATCCTAAATTGATGGACGAATTGGACAAGAAGTTACCACTTAGCAGGAGAGGAGACTGGACTGACACGCGGCAGCAATTGTGCCTAACCCGACTCGTGGTCTTCAGTGCTTGGTTGAGCTGGCCAATGTAGTATACTCGATTGTGGACTCCTACCAATCATAGTACAAGCATCATGTGCTACACACCAGCACTAACTAGCAAGGGGATTTGCGAGTCGCACATCACACCCGACCTTGGCTGAAATGCCGTGGGCCACGCGGCGTAATAAAAAGCAGAGATTTGAACAGTGCGTCCCCATCAACCAGATAAAGAACAGTGATGGAGTATCGCCTATAATTTGCATGCCTCCGTCCGGGGAATATGGAAGGCATCTGTCAATTAAACGTTTATCAGAATCGCACCATCATCTTCTACACTCTGATGAATTCAATTGACGAATTGACGAAGGGCGATTGGTAATAATGATCGATGAAGCGCTTCTCAAGGACTTGGGACATTAACAAGGGATACGCTCGATGCCTCTAACGAGATGAGTTTACTGCAGCCAGCAGTGACAAAGAATGGTGTCGCACTTCTCGGTGACGAGTCCAAAAACAAGCAGCCTGCTCTCCAAGTGTTGCACACCATGTTATGACAGCTATCACGGATTATCAGTACGTGGCCGATTATGCTGAATTTGTCTCAGTCAGAGTCAGAGAAATTCATACCTTAAGCCCGGGTGGAAGCAATGAGACCTTCG
>JAWNOY010000121.1:0-16198 GCA_035045545.1 Drosophila gaucha
TTTTTTTTTTAATTAGCTCGCAATTAAAGTCAGATGTTATATATACAACCGTGAATTTAACTGAACTTTCTTATTGTCTTATGGGTGATTGATCACAAATAAAGTGAATTGTAAACATGGAAAATCTTCACACAGGTATTTAAAATAAGTGTGCAGTGTTAGTTTCTCATGATTATGAATGTTTACTTGTGTATGTGCAACTGTTGTTGGTATGTTTTTGCAGAAGAAACAAATACTGTCGTGTTTCGTGGAGTATTACTTGTTCTTCGCACGCAACTAAAAACGGTATCTATAATCTATAATATTAATAATAATAATAATCTTATAAGTTTCCCTTGCTCGTTTTTGCTCATTTTCAAGTAAATTTGCATGTTGTAGCTAAATATGAGTGTCGCCGTTTAATGTTGCTGGAAGTTTGGGACAACAACAAGCGCGACTATTCTTCTTTGATGAAGTGGATATTAGAGAAAATAAATAAAACTGTTCTCAGTGTCGTACAGCTTGATCTATTAAAAGATTAAATTCGAATTTTCATCAGCCACAATAAATATTTGGCAAATTGCCAAATTATTCCTCTTCACATTTATTGCATGCCACATCAGTTTCCGCGAAGAAAGCGAGAGGAGATAAATTGGTGAAGGTGTTGAAAGTTCTGAGAGAAGGACAGTTAAAAAACTCTGGAGTTAGGAGATCATTGATAAATAATGAGTTGATCCCCCTAACCCCATAAGACAACCATCCACAAGAAGTGATAAGAAAACCGTATTTTCAATAAAATAATAGCATTCAATGCAGAAATTTGCATTCATATCCGTTAAGTAATACAGAAGTTATTAAAGAAAACATTTAGTCATTCAAATCAACTACGCAGTAATCGGCGAGCGTGCTTCTGTGTGCATGGTATATGTGTGCGTGTGTATATGTGTGCATGTGTATATGTGTGCATGTGTATATGTGTGCGTGTGTATATGTGTGAATGTGTTTTTTTTTTGTATTAGTTTTTTATTTCTTATAATGTAAAGTATGAGTATACAGAAACGGGTAGCGCGAAAATGCCTGCGGGACGGCCGCAAAGCCTCGCAGGCGCTATGCGCCACCTGAGTCCTACTCAGCTCGTCGTCTGACCCTCTCGATCCTTCGGAGCTCCGTCATGATCAGCGCCGCGAAGGCACTGGTTGAGCTCCACGCTTCCTCGGATTCCAGCATGATCGACACCAGATTGTTTTTGCTGCTTCCTCCAGTTGACGCCTCTCTTCGGAGAATCGTCCACACTCGAAGACAATATGGTTTGTGTCTTCCATAATTCCTTCGCCACACCAGGAACACTCATCTGTGTTGTCGTGGCCGAAACGGAGCAGGTAACTCCGGAAGCATCCGTGTCCAGTTAGGATCTGCGAAAGATAAAAGTTTATTTCTCCATACTTACGATTTATCCACGGCGACAATTCCGGGATAAGCGTGTGTGTCCAGCGCCCTTTTGACGACTGGTCCCATTTTGTTTGCCATCGCGCAATGCTGGTAGCTCTCTCCATGCTCCTAGCGTTGCTGTTGCGTGTGGTCTCGCATGTTGTTGCCTCTATTCAGCTCTTCCGATTCGATGACCAATTCTTCAATTGGGAGCATACCAGCTACAACGAGTGCTGCATCATCAGAGACTGTTCTGAACGCGCAACTGACTCGAATAGCACATAGTCGTAGAAGGTGGCTCTTATACCTCGGCTATGGCTTTTAGTAGCCATTTGACCATACTGGTACGGCGTAGAGAATGATGGACCTCGTAACACTCATCAGAAGATGGCGACGTTGTTGCTTTGGTCCCCTTGTGTTCAGCATGATTCTTGAGAGTGCTCTACAGGAACTAGCTGCTTTTTCATGGATACACTCCAGATGTTCACGGAACTTCATTCTTGTATTTAGCATGACTCCAAGATATTTTATTGCTCTTTTTGTAGCAATGGTGGTGTTGCTAATCTTAATATGGGCCGTTTCCACTTTCTTGCGGCTACTGACCAGGACTGCCTCGGTTTTGTGCGCCGCTAATTCGAGTCCTGCTCTCGCCAGCTAGTCGTGTATGCATTTGATACTGCTGCTATGTCCTATGGTAACGACGGCTAGGTCATCAGAGCCAATGATGTGAGTGCCTGCGGGTAGTTCTAGGCACAGGACTCCGTCATACATCGCATTCCATAGGAGAGGTCCCAGCACTGATCCTTGGGGTACTCCGGCTGTCACTTCATAAGTCACTTCAGAGTCTTTAGAAGTTCGTATACCGATTGCACTTTGCACTTATAAAATAACACCCGCTCATCGCGCACAACTGTACTTCTGTCTGTAGTTGCCATGTCCCGCAAAAGCCGATAGAGATCGCGATAGATATCGCGTGATACCGCTTCTATGCAACTTAAATATGTGTGCGTATGTAAATGCTTGTTTGGACCTTTGATCAGGCGTCACTGTATTGCAAGCGATACGATGAGAATGTAAACTGAAAATGCGCAACGAAAGTTACACCAAACTGTGCAGATCACTGCAAATGCATATGCATATCTTTAAATATCTGAATGTGAGCGCACGCTCTGAATCAATGCATCAAGTTGGCCACTTTAGGTTATTTATTATTATTTATGCGCGCCACTGTATTGCGAACAATGATAAAGACTGTGAACTGATAGCGTAGCGGCGAACGAAAACTGCAGTAAGTAATCACGGCTTATGCTTATGTCTAGCTAACATACATATATAATTCTATATGGACATAAGCATAAGCCGTGATTACTTATACATATATATATATCACGTGGGGGTCACCAAATGTTGAGTCAACGAGTTTTTTGGTTGGCTTTGTAATTTATAAATTTGAATTATAAGTCACTTTGTTGTAGTTAGTTAATGCTTGTATTGAATTATGTTAACACTGTGCGCAAGCGATCAGCCGGATAACAATTGTTACTACTAAACACTGTATGCAAGCGACGGAATGTCGTGCAATCAGCCAAGAATAATACAGCACTCAATAATTAGTTAAACAAGAGGGAGCAAGCGACCAAGGTGTCGAACTGTTCGCCAAAGATGAATATTAAGATAATGCGAGCAAGGGTCCAAAATGTTATGCTGTCCGCCACAGATCAATTAATAGACTATGTAGATGCCGGCGTAGTAATGCGGCTGCACTGAGAGTGCGAATTAGGATGAAAGAGGATATCAGAAAAACAATACTTCTATCCTTTACAATGGTATTTACAAGGGTATTACCAAACTTCGGCATGATCGAAGTTAGCATATACCTCTAGTTTTTTATTACTATTTATATTTGACATTTCTTTAAAACTAATGTAGATAGCAAACGTTACGAAACCAATTTGTTAATTTTTTTTATTTTATGAAACTTATTGCTTTGTAGTTTTAGGAATAAGCCTGTTAAATTCTAAAATGTCAAAATATGTGTATTTTGATTGCTAAAAATTGACTTTTTAAATAGCAAAAATTTTCGATGGAACCATCGATAGTAAAACTGTCGAGAAAGGCCACTATCGACGGCTCTCCAGCTCTAGTGCACACCACAATATAAATAATTTTGAAAAATTTGGAGCCGGTATCACAAAATATAATGAAGTCCTAATTGTATTTTATATACAAAAAGCTAAGTGCCAAATTTTGTGACTTTAAATTAAAAGATGTAATAGAAATGCTCAAAAAACTGGATCTCGATAACGATTCTAATCGGTATCATAGAAATTTAAAAAGTGATCGTTCTTTTTTTTTAAATATGTTTTATTAAGTGTAGAATCTGTACAGTCATTTTTGTACCATAACAACACATGGGTTAGTAATTTAAAAAGAGCCGAATCCCACAACGCAGCATGTGGATAATATATAAAATATACTCTTAGTGATGTCCAAGAGTTTTGGCAAATCCTTGCCGTTTGAGTCGCCTTAGTGGTCGGGCAGGAATAAGTCTTCGTGCGAGCAAGCTGCGGTATCTCAGCAATCTTTCGCTGTATCTGCTAAAGTGCCTTCCAATTAATTCTACAACTGTATGAAGCTTGAGATCTTTGTGAAATGTGGTATCGCGTACGTACCAGAGACAGTTGGTGATCTGCCGGAGTACACGATTCTGCAATACCTGGATACGATTGTAATTGGATTTGGCAGCAATTCCTCAGATGTGCACTCCATAAAGCCACATCGGCAAAATACAGTGCACGTATACCGCTCTCTTGCACCTCAGCGGCAAGGTGCTCTTTTTGTTATTGAGCCATCGCAGTTGTAACAGTCTGGGACATGTCTTGGCTTCAAGTGTGGTCCAAAAGTTAGGCGCTTGTCCAATGTGATTATTAGGTTTTTGGCTTGAGTGGCTGGCTGCTCCAGGGTAATTCCGTCCAGCTGTAGTGGAGGGTATGCGTCAGCCTTTTAAGGGTGTCATCTGCGTAGGTCGCAATAATTGCTTTTGAGGGAGCTTCCATATGTTGACAGGTAGGGCTGGGTATATCGGAAATATACAAGGAAAAGAGGAGGGGATCCAGAACACTACCCTGCGGCACTCCTGCTCTCATTGTATAAGTGGACGAGTATGTGACCTTAAATTTTCGTCCTTCCAGATAAGACCTTAATAGGACGTAGTACGGTGCAGGTAATAGGTTTTACACAGTAGACCATCGTGCCACACCTTATCACCTTATCGCTTGCTGCATGTCAATGAAGACAGCATTGGATAACTCTAGGTTGTCAAAAGCCTGCAAGATGTGCTTCACCAATCTGTAGACCTATCCCACTATGCCGTGTCCCTGTCTAAAACCAAATTGGTGATCAGGCAAGATATTGCATTGGCTTGAAATGACAGCAATACGATTGGCAATAGTCTTCTCAAATAATTTAGACATGGAGGGTAAAAGACTTATTGTTTGGTCTGGGTTGCCTGGCTTATGAATTATCAGAATTGCTGCTATTTCCATTGTTTTGGGAACACTTGGAGCCTAATAATAGCAATAAAAATTAATAATATATATGGTAGCTCTGTTATGGGCAAGGCCTTCAACGTAGCATTACAAATCCTGTCGATACCTGAAGCTTTGTTTTGCGGGAATGGTTTCATCGCTTCAGCTATTTCCTCAATCCTTATAGGCTCAATAGGCGGGGACATCTGCAATGGGGTCAGCAGGCTCTGATGAGTTTCTTTAGTCTGCTCTATCGCAGCAAAGTCATAAGGGGTGAAGCGATTCTCTAGATGGTGTCCGAAAGCGTTAGCCTGCTCACTTTCGTTTTTAGCAAGTTCACCACCAGGACATCGGACAGAAACCTGTCTAAAGGGTTGTCGCTTAAGAGATTTTGTACATTTCCAGAGATAGTAGTTCGCATCGACGGGTTACTCCACGGAAGACAGTTTTTGCTCTAAGAAATTACTTCCAAGTTCTCTTAAGAGGTTACGTAGCTGTTTTGCTGCTCAGTTCCACAGAATTCGGTCCCAAAGATCTTGAGATCGAATTGCTCTTCTTCGCAAGCGCCTCTTTGTTCTGATTAGCTCTTTAGCATCTCTCGTAAGGATAATTTCAGTCAACAAGTCAACAGCGTTTTCTATGTCTTCTCCAGAGTCCAGAGTAGAATTTATTTGAATGGAGCATTCGAGATGTTGTCAGAAAGCCATTGTGTCTGTTCGGTTAGTGATTAACCGAGGGCTTGGCCTAAGGTTAATACCATCTGTTTGCAAATTACCAACAAGCGCTGTATGGTCAGTTATATGGTCTAAGTTCAAGCTTTAGCAGATAGTTACTTGAGAATCCGGTATCCCATGGTATAAAGCGAAGTCAATGCAACTAGGTGTGTGACTGGGCACATATGGGTATCTAGTTGGTGATCCTGTTGCAAGAATGTTAGCGCCTCTGAGTGTAATGGCTTCGGCTAGTTCTCGGCCGCTCGGTGAGTTGTATGTATCACCCCATAGCCAATGTCGCGCATTCCAATTACCACCAATAAGATACCTTTATCCGCAAGCAGAGAGTATGTCACTGAAGTGCCTTTCTTCAATTCTATTCCTTGGCGGACAGTATATGGCACTAAGCTCCATATTTCCTAAACCTGTGGAAACTTTTACTGAAGATATTTGTATGGTTTTCGTTTCAATGCATCTTTGTGGAAAATGGCGGAGAGAATTTGTAACGAATACCGCCGCTCCTCCTACGTCGTGATTGTGACGTGCTGGCTTGTAAGCTGGGTAGAAGGTATATTATTTAAGAGAAGAATGTCGATGTTGTTGTTGCGCACGAAGAGCTCAACTTCTCTGGCTTTACCTGCAATGACATTAACAATCCAGATCAGTATCTTAAGTGCATTCATTGTGGGGCAAAGACGTTATTGTGGAGCTAATGAGTCGATGTATCCCCAGTCCATTGTTTTATCATATTGTCCATTACATGAACTATATTCTCAAACCGCTCAAGTCGTTGATTGCTTAGAATGTTTTGTTGTTCTTGTCGCTGCTCCTGAAGCCGCAAGAGGAATTGCCTCTAGTTTTTTTAGGCATTTGTTGTGTGTGTTGCTTTCGAGATGGGTGCTGCTGCTGCTGTTTGTGTTGGTAGTGTTTGTTGCTTTGCTTGTTTTTTCTCCCTTATAGTCTGTCTAGACGTCAATATGTACTGTTTCTTTATTAAAGTGCCCATTGATCGTCTAAGATACTCCTGATATCATTGACATCCTTTATAGCGTGCCATGTGATTTCCACCACAGTGCATACAGGTAGGCTGTGCATCTTGGGAACGTGCGTATTGCTTGGTGAGATGATCATCTCCGCATCGTGCACAATTGGGATGACGATGGCAGTATTTGGCTGTGTGACCGTTTTCCTGGCATCGCATGCATTGGGCGACTTCAGATGTCTTGCGCATCCTTTCTACCCTCACTTTTTGTCGGCATAGTGTTTTGATATCATATATTCTGTTAATATTTGCGCATGGTCTTACTTTTATGAAGAATATATTTAGTTTTTCATCTCTGTTAGTCCTTGATCTTGGATTATGTACCTACAGATCATCAAAACCCATATTTTTTAAGATGAAGGTGAAGTCCCCTAACTACTATTCTGTAAGGCCTCTCTTCCTTTAATTGGTATGTATGCAACTCAATACCAATAGCATCAAAATGATTAACAATAGCTCTATAAGTATCGCTATCTTTGGGAAATATTCTGGCTGTTTCGCCTTGGTTGACTTTGACTGCCACGTTATCTAGGTTAGTGACCTCCATAATGAGTTCAAAGAGGTCATTAAGGTCACTAATACTCACAACTATTTGCGGTGGCTTTGGGGTACCATTAAGCTGATTATTGGTATTTGTGTTAGATACAAATCAAAGATAAAGACAATCCTTCCGTCCCATTTTTACCTAATGCTTTGCTCATACTTGGAGGGGCGGCAGTTTCTGGTGAAAGTGCGGGCTGCGGCTTCGATTAAACATCCAGTGTCAGCTGGAATCCCCCAGGGTAGCGTCTTGGGCCCCTTGCTGTACTCCTTATACACGGCAGACCTACCTTTACTGCATGCTGACACGATGTCTCCTGAAAATGGTCTTCTTGCCTCTTAAGCGGATGACGTCGCTATTCTATATTCTATATAACTCAAGATGTTAATACGACGCTGCAGATGGAATTCAAGAATACGTACATTCCCTGGAGCTTTGAGCCAAACGATGGAACATAAAACTTAATCCTGCCAAGTGCCACAATGTTTGTTTTACTTTGAGGAGAAAAACCCCTTCTCTTATATGGCTAAATGGTGTCACACTGCCCCAAGTAAGTGAGGTAACGTAGTTGGATCTCACGTTGGATAGAAGGCTGACTTTTAAACGTCACATCCAGAAGCTAGCTATGCGATGTAGAGTCAGAGCCAAACAACTTTACTGGCTGACCAACCGCCACAGCAAACTTCCACTACGCTGCAAAAGAGCAGTGTATAACTGCATCGTTGCTCCCATGTGGCGATATGGCATATAAATTTGGGGCATTGCTGCCAAAACAAGTCGCCAATGCATACAAGTGATGCAAAACAAATGTCTCAGGACTATTACAAACGCTCCCTGGTACGTTCGAGGCGCAAGAATTCATAAAGACCTGGCACTGGAGACGGTAGATGAAACAATAAGTCGACATTCAGCCAGAGACTCGCCGGTCATCAAAACCGCCTAGCACGAGCACTAGGCCACGAGTGTCCCTCCAGGAGGCTAAAAAGGAGAAACATTATAAGTGTCCCTGTTACCCTCCCAATAATGCACTAATTTTTGAGTAAATTTACATAGTGGGAAAACTTAGACAGTACTGAGTTGGTGATGTAAAATAATATAAGATAAATGTTTTGTTAAAGAGGCACTTGGCCCCTGATTCTTGGCAATAAATAATATATCAAAAAAAAAAAATTCAATATGTTGTAGGTTGTTGGCTGCACTTGCATCATTAGGGATATACTGCTGAGCAGCATCAGAAGGACTATTATGGCCTTCAATTGTGTCTCTGGAGCTTTCATCAACATGGCTTTCCCTGGTTACATCTATGTCCATGTCGAGCAAGGTATTACTAGCAACATATTACTAGAATTTTGCATGCTGTTTGATGCTGGGGGCAAGTCCAGTTTTAAATCTGTGTTCGGCCTATTAAGGATGTTGTTTGCGGATAAAGGTTTCTTTCTCTTGACTTTCAGATTTTTTTGGGCTGCCAGCAATTTTGTAGCAGCTTCACTGAGTGCTAGAAAATCCATTTTTGCGGCTCCACTGAGAGTTGGAGGAACAATGTCTGAGGAGCATTGGGTGAAGCAAGCACCATGGTTATCCATACTTCCACTGGGGTTCACACAGCTGATTGCAGCGGTTACCGCTGTTGCTGTCGTTGCCGTGGTGTATATCAAATTACTAGTAGCACTAGTAAATGTTAGTGTTGTAGTTGTTGTGCTGAGTGTTCTTGCATAGGTGTTTCGCATTAAGAGACTCAGTCCTGATCTCCACTGGTGATTTTCCAGCGTTAGAGGGTTATTGTCCATTTTAATTTACTTTTTTATTTATGACAAGGACAGAGACCGTCAACTCTGTTTACTTCTGTAAACTACTCCCGAAATAGTCTAACAATAAGTTCATCAAATCTTATAATAATATTTATTAACTAACAATCATGTTGACTGAATGAAGGTTACGCTAAAGACGATTTCGGTTGTAAACCCGAGATAAACACCTTGCAGGATGGTTAGGATGCATTGCGAGTTTAATGGTGTAGTTCGTTTTTTGGTGTGCTATTTCATCTTTTACTAGTAGAATGTTCAGATCACTGTGAATGTTCTCGTTTCGAACATACCATGATGCCCCAGTAATAGTCTTCAGGATCTTGGATTGTGCTCGTTGTATGATGTCAATGTTGCTGCTACTTGCATTCCCCCATAGTTGAGCACTATAATTCCAGTTAGGTTTAAGAACGGAGTTGTAGAGAAGGAAAAAGTACAAACATAGGGGTGATCGGGCGTTTATCCAATGAAGGCTATTGGCTTTAAGTTTTAACTGCATTTTTTTTGCGTCAATGTGTCTCCGCCAAGTAAGACGCCTGTCGAGATGAACTCCAAAATACGTAACATAATGGGCTTGGGGAAGTTGCTTGTTGTTTAGTGTCAGCGGAGGACAGCTTTGCCTGCTGATAGTGAGCGTTACGTGTTTGCACTTTTGTTAGTTTACTTTAATGCGCCAGTGAGATAGCCACTTTTCCACTACCACCAGATGATTAGCTAGTTGTGCGATTGCTTAAACTGGGCATCTGGAGCGACTTAGAATCGCTGTATCGTCAGCAAATGTAGCTGCTATAAGACGTGTAGGAATATTCGCTGTGTACAGTATATATAGGGTAGGGTCGAGTACGCTGCCTTGAGGAACTCCAACTTCTTTAATGTAGTCCGCAGACTAAGTAGGATACATCAAGAAATATAGCACTGAAGTATTCCCGATGCTCAAATGCAGTATGTATTTCTGATGTTAAACGCTTAATATACATGGTTTTCTCGAAACCTTGAAGTGCTGGAACTATGTTGTGTTCTCTCAAATATGGATCTGGATGCTTCAGGATGCATTTTTCAAGTAGGTTTGACAGGCATGATAGATGGCTTATTGGTCTGTACGATGATGGTGTTGTGTGATCTTTTCCTGGTTTCGGTATCATTATGAAGATAGACTTTTTACATTTGTTTAGGAAGTATTCAAGTCTAGTAATTGTATTTAACACTGTAAAGGCGAGGCAAATGGCACAGTTCGGAAGTTCAGTTATCATTTGCGGTGTTATCAAATCTTCGCCGGGACACTTTTTTGGTTTTAATTGTTCTCTGATAACTTTTACAATATCATTCGGTTGAAATTCTATTGGCTCGGTCGCAGTTTGGATGTGAGTTTGTGCGGGCGGTAGAACAATGAATTGGTTGCAATGCTTGGTTGAAACACATTTTAGTTTTAGATTGGATGGCTCCTCTATTGTGGCGTTGAGATTTTTGCTGCTGCAATTCCGGACAGTGGGGAAGATTTAATAGAACGGGAGAGCGGTCGGATAAAATTTCCGTGAGTGTTTCGGCTCTAATCAAATTCCGTGCGTTGTTTTTTGTCACTGCAAAGTCAATCGAGTCTGGTAGTTTTCTAGGGTCTGCTCGTCAACATGTAGGCGTACCAGGAAAAACAAAATGAAGTTTATTAGTGTTGGGATGCAAGCATCTGTATTAAAATATTTTGATTTTACATAAGGTTTTCCGTTGTTGTCCTCATGAATGACATAAAGTCCATCAAGCTTTGCTGCAGACTGGATATAAGCACTTCAATATAACTTTATGGTTGCTCCATGGGCTGTTTGATACGGCTTTTTAAATATTTGTAGATTGGGCATCCTCTGTAGTTTGCTGTGTGGTTTCCTCCACAGACTTTGCACTATTTCGTGTTTATATCATTTTTATTGGCGGAGCATGTGGAAGATTCATGAGAGTCACCACAAGCGACGCAGACTGGTCGTAGCGTGCAGTACGACTTGGTGTGCCCATATTCCTGGCAATTTCACCATTGCACTGGAGCGTTGCGCTTATGTGGTTCGATGATTGAATCGTAGGATTCAGCAAAAACTGCAGATTATTTTTTGGGTGCACTTCGTTTTTCTACAGAATTTGGTTTTTTGGCTCGAGCTCAACTCTAAAGAGTGGTTGCGGCACTTTGTTTTTATACCCTGAACCCATTGAAAATGGGAAATCAGGGTATAATGGTTTTGCAAAAAGTATGTAACAGGCAGAAGGAGGCGTGGCAGACCCCATAAAGTATATATATTCTTGATCAGGGCGACGAGCTGAGTCGATTTGGCCCTGTCCGTCTGTCTGTCCGTCCGTCCGTCTGTCCGTCTGTCCGTATGTATGAACGCGTCGATCTCAGAACATATAAGAGTTAGAGACTTCAAATTTTGCACGATGGTCTGTGTATACAGCGAAAATATCGAGTTTGTTTTAGATATTCGATCAATTTTTCCGTTTCAATGATATCGACTTAAAACGTTATCGAGATTCCGTTTTTTGACCATATCTTTTACATTTTTTAAGTTACAGCTACCAAATTTTGGTTTAAGCTTTTTGTAAATAAAATACATTTTTTATTTTTTCATATTTTGGATACCGGGTCCACATTTTACAAAAAAAAATTATTAAAAAAAAAAATTATCAAAGCCACAATTTTATTTATTTAAATTTTTTAGTGAAAACCGTATTTTCAATAAATTAATAGCATTCAATGCAGAAAATTGCATTCAAATCCGCCAAGTAATACAGAAGTTATTAAAGGAAACATTGTAAAAGCACGCGGCAGTAGCTAGTAGTACTTGGGGCGTGGCAAATCGGGAAAGTCTATATAGTGCTTAACATAAATATTCCAATAGCTTCAAAATTTGATATATAGGTTACTGTTGCCATGCTCAATAGATTGCCCAAAAATGATATATATCCAATT
Organism: Drosophila gaucha; assembly: GCA_035045545.1. Lineage (NCBI taxonomy): Eukaryota > Metazoa > Arthropoda > Insecta > Diptera > Drosophilidae > Drosophila > Drosophila gaucha. The sequence goes on from JAWNOY010000121.1 coordinate 11,980, forward strand.
GTTAGGGGCGTAGCAAATCAGAAAAAACTGTAGCTATATCCTTTGCAATTGCAAGGGTATTACCAAACTTCGGCATGGCCGAAGTTAGCCCATCCCTCTAGTTTTAAACTCATAACTCATCCTATTTTCTTATTTTCGATAACAATCGATATTTTGACTTTCTTTTTAAGCTATAACTTAAAGACCAAAATAGCTAGAGACATCAAATTGACTATGTATGTTTCTCTGATTAAACAAGTAAGAAAGCTCTAGTCGGGTCTGAGAGACTACGAGATCCCCTGAACCGAATCCGAGCTGTATTTTATTTACGAAAAGCTAAAAGCAAAATTTGGTAGCTGTAGCTAAAAATATGTGAAAGATATGGTCAAAAAACGGAATCTTGATAACGTTTTAAATCGATATCATTGAAACGGGAAAATTGATCGAATATCTAAAATGAACTCGATATTTTCGCTGTATACACAAACCATCGTGCAAAATTTTTTTCTTATATGTTCTGAGATCGACGCGTTCATACATACGGACAGACGGACGGACGGACGGACAGACAGACGGACAGGGCTAAATCGACTAAGCTCATCGCCCTGATCAAGAATATATATACTTTATGGGGTCTGCCACTCCTCTTTCTGCCTGTTACATACTTTTTGCAAAACCATTATACCCTGATTTCCCATTTTCAATGGGTTCAGGGTATAAAAAACAGCAAATAAAATTTTAGGATTTTGAATACCTCCACCCACTAGCCCCGAAAGTGGAAAAAACGTATTTCAAATACTAGATAGTTGGGATTTCACATATAGACACCTTAAGATGTAAATATTATGTTCTGAGAATTTCATTCAGAAAGTACAACCGAAGCTAATTAAAAATCAATTTCTCATAGTGCTGCCCAGAATGCAGCCCAAGCGCAGCCGCTATATCATCTACACAGTAAGCGGCGCGCGTGCTTGTGTGGATATGTGCGCGCAGAGGGTAATATGTATAAATAAAATATGTAAGCTAGTCTGTTTAAAGCATCACTTGGTTCATGGGATCTCCTAGTCGGGCAAACCCGACTAGAGCATTCTCACTTGTTTTTAGACTCTGTTCCCAAAGGGAAAAAAAATCTATTGGATTTGTGCAATGTCTGTCTTGCTGTCTGTCCGTCTGTCCGTCTGTCTGTATAAACGCGCAGCATTTGGACACTATAGAAGCTAGAGACTTGTAATTTAGAATATATACTCGTGTGTATCCGCGTCAGATCAAGTTTGAGTATTTTTTCGATACGCCCACAGGGGGTGCAAATCGGGAAATGCTATATCTATTAAGACTAAAACGCTGTTATTTTCGTCAATATTGAAGTCTAAGAAATGGGATTTAGAATATATATTCGTGTACACCACGCGGACGTTTTAAGATATAGATTATATATCTACGCCCATTGGGGGCGTGGCAAATCGGATAAAACTATATCTCCTACAGTTTTGAAGCTAGAGCATCCAAATTTGGCATGTGGGTTACTGTTGACCTTCCCTTAAGGTAGATCGAAAAGTTATGTACCCACGCCCCCTGGGGGCGTGCCAAATCGGGAATATATATATAGCGACTTGTATAAATCCAATAATATTTTGAGCGTATTAAGAGCTAGAGACTTGAAATTTGGAATACATGTGCAAGTAGATCACCCGGAATCAAAAATATATATTATAGATATTTACGCCCATTAAGGGTGTGGCAAATCGGATAAAACTGTATCTCCTACAGTTTTGGAGCTAGAGCGTCCAAATTTTGCATGTGGGATACTGTTGACCTCCTCTTAAGATAAGTCAAAAGTTATGTATCCACGTCTTCTGGGGGCGTGGCAAATCGGGAATTACTATATCTTTTACTAAAACCGTGACAATTTCGGCAATATTTCCGTCAAAGAGTTGGGACTTGGAATATATATACTAGTATCCTACCTCTACCCAAAAATATATGTTATATATAGCTACGCCCATTTGGGGCGTGGCAAATAGGGTAAAACTGTATCTCCTACAGTCTTAGACGTAGAGTATCCAAATTTGACATGTGGGTTACTGTTCATGAAATTTAAATTTCCGAAAAAAAAAAAATTATAATAATCATAATGTAAGAATCCGTAAAACAAATTCTAGTTGACCTAACTGGGGATTAAAGCAGGGTCTTCGCTACCACAACGCAAGTCTGTTTAACCAAATAACCAAATCAACACACCAAACTCAATTTGGCGCATAGTCGTGAAAGAGACGCCGTGGTGTAGTGGGTAGAGTCGGTGGCATGCGAAGCGCGTGACCCAGGTTCGATTCCCATCGCTGCCGCGTGGTATTATTATTTAATAAAATGTTTTTTTTTTTTATTTTTTTTATAATTTCTATGTTACTTAATGGATTTTGATAAAACTTTCTGCATAAATCCTTATATTTTATTAAAAATACGTTTTTACCTAAAAAATTAAAAAAAAAATTAAATGTGGCTTTATTTGCAACTGAACTTATATGAAATTGATTTTGTGAAATGTGGAGCCAGCATCCAAAATATATAAAAACAAAATAGTATTTTATTTTAAAAAAGCTATATGTAAAATTTTATGACTGTAGCTAAATTGATGTAAAAGACATGCTCAAAAAAGGAATCTCAATAATCTCGCATTCAAACATACGGAAAGACGGACGGACGGTCTACATATTTATTGAGCCTACACACCTTTAACAGGAACAGAGTCTGACGCAGTCGGTGGCGCCCGACTGCAACGTTCTTACTTGTTATACCCTTGCAAAAAGGGTATATTAATTTTGGTCAGGAGTTTGCAACGCAGAGAAGGAAGCATCTGCGACCATATAAAGTATATATATTCTTGATCAGCAAGACGAGCTGAGTTGATATAGCCATGTCCGTCTGTCCGTCTGTCTGGATCAACGCAATCTCCTCCGAGACTATAAGAGCTACAAAACTGAAATTTTGCAAATAGGGTGGAATGTGCTGTAGGCATTGTATATCTCGGAATCATCCGGATCGGATGACTATATCCTATAGCTCCCATAGGACAGATCGGTTTTAAGAAATGTTTTAGTGGGATAACTTCGACGTTATTAAAGTCAGAGACTTGATATTTGGAATATATACTCCTGATATGCACCCAAATACAAAAAGAAATAGATTATATATCTACGCCCTTTGGGGACGTGGCAAATCGGAGAAACTATATCTTCTACATTTTTAAAGCTAGAGCATCCAAATTTGGAAAGTAATATACTGTTGGCCTTCCCTTCAGATTAATTAAAAAATTTTATATCCACGCCTACTTGGGGCGTGGCAAATCGGGAAAGTCTATATAGTGCTTAACATAAATCCTTCAATATTTTAGATGCTGTTAAAGCCAGAGACTTGAAACTTAAAACATATATTTGTATCAACCATCCCTAGAAAAAAAGATAAAGAATATATATCTACGCCCATTAGGGGCGTGGCAAATCGGAAAAAACTATATCTTCTACAATTTTACACCTAGAGTTGCAAAAATTGGCACAGACGTCAGGCTTGACCGTTTCAACAAAATTATGAAAAATTATATATATCCGCCTTTTGGGGCGTGGCAAATCGGAGAAAACTATATCTTCCAAAGTCTTATAGGTACAGCTTCAAAATTTGATATATAGGTTACTATTGCCCTGCTCAATAGATTGCCCAAAAATGATATATATCCAATTGATGGGGGCGTGGCAAATCGGGAAAGTCTATATAGAATTTAACATAAATTCTCCAATATTTTGGACGCTGTTAAAGCCAGAGACTTGAAACTTAAAACATATATTTGTATCAACCATCCCTAGAAAAAAAGATAAAGAATATATATCTACGCCCATTAGGGGCGTGGCAAATCGGAAAAAACTATATCTTCTACAATTTTACACGTAGAGTTCCAAAAATTGACACAGACGTTAGGCTTGACCGTTTTGACAAAATTATGAAAAATTATATATATCCGCCTCTTGGGGGCGTGGCAAATCGGAGAAAATTAAATCTTCCAAAGTCTTATAGATACAGCTTCAAAATTTGATATATAAGTTACTGTTGCCATGCTCAATAGATCGCCCAAAAATTATATATATCCAATTGTTGGGGGCGTGGCAAATCAGAGAAAACTATATCTATATCCTTTACAATTGCAAGGGTATTACCAAACTTCGGCATGGCCGAAGTTAGCCCATCCCTCTAG
>JAWNOY010000124.1:0-15283 GCA_035045545.1 Drosophila gaucha
ATTCGAGCGAGACTATTGCGTAGGGTAACGAAAGTCATTGAGGGGAGAGAGATGAGGGGAGGCTGTCTGGTTTGTCTGACTGTCATAGCAATTAAAACGAACTTGCGGCAACTAGTTGAGTTTAAGTTGAGTTTGGATGAGTTCCTTGAGCAATTTGCGCATTTCACAGATATTTGCTGAGCTCTGATGTGAGCTTTTTATGACATTCTTTTCCAGTCACTTTATTGGCTTCTTGTCTTTCATTTTTATACTTTATGTTTTTTCTTTCTTTCAGACATCAGGAATAACTCGCATTCATCATTGTTTGCCATTGCATTGGACGTTTGCTTTTCCCTTGGCTTCGACGTTATGATGCTTTATTAGTTCCATTCAAAGAAAAACTCTAAGTTATTTTTCTCATCTCTCTCGCTCTTACTCTCTCTCTCTCTGTCTCTGTCTTTCTCTCGCTTGACTTTCACACCTTTTGTTAGCGTACGCAGCGGGTGTTACAAACATTCTTTGAAATTGCTTTTCACAGAGCTTCACTTCCAGCTCACCTTTCACCTTTGGAGCTACCTCTTAGCTCCCCGTAACCCCACCTTTTGTTGGATGCACTGCAGCCGAATGCAATTTATTTGCTGTCGCGCGCATTAAACGCGCTGCGCTGACTTTTGACTGACGCCATATTTTCCGCCACATTTGCGGCGCGGCGCGGCATCAGCTTGCTTTATGCCTGACACGCCCACGCGCCCATTCATTTTTCATAACTGTCAGCTGTGGTGCACAATTCAAAGTCGACCCCCAAATGCCCATGCTTCTTCTTCTTCCCACTCTACAAATTGGATCTGAGCAAGAAGGGAAGGGAAGTTCTCCTTTTTCCTTTTTCCTTTGTGCAAGTGTCGCACTCTCTGCTTAGCCATCGAAGTGTGGAGTTAATGGCCAAGAGCTGTGAGCTGTGAGCTGTTAACTGTTAGCTGTACGAGTACATTATGCGCATTGCTTTTCACTGCTACAAGGCCTTAATTACGGGCAGAGGCAACAACAACCAACACCTAAGTGGTTAACTTCTTGAAGGGGTAGTAGTAGGGCAGGGTGTGTGGGTTGAATTATGCAGCATTTTTCATTAAAGTGGCAAACGGCATTTCTTATGTGGCCCGCGGCGGAAGTGGAAGTGCGCGACGGATGTGTCCAAAGCCAAAAAGACGTCCCATGGATGGATTTGTGTGTAGCTGACAGGTCCTTTAGCTGCTTCCTTCCAGCTCCAGCTGCAGCTGCTGCTGAACATGACTGAAGCATGTTTCACTCGAAATTTGTGTTCAGAGTGAGACTTGGAAATTAGCATAATCAACATGAAAAGGCGCTACACACACACAGAGAGAGAGAGAGAGAGAGAGAGAGGGGGAGAGTCATAGACTGGTTTCTGAACAGGACTAAGCAACTCACTCTGAATGCCTTGGGCCCAACTGGCTGACTAGCTGTGTGTCTCAGCTGTGGTCGAGCTCTTTGGAGCGCCTTTAATTACACAGCGCTGCACAAATGATGAGCTGGCAAATTCTTGTGCAGTGGGCGTGTCCTTTTGTGACATGGATGACTAAGAGATTGCGCAAAAAGGGCCCGCAGCAAGAAACAGACCAGACCAGACCAGACCCCAGCCAAGTCAAAGCAGAGTAGACAAAGCGATTAGTAATCGTATTTTATGGACTGTCCTTAAATTGAGATATATATGTGTATTTGGTCAAAACTAGATGAAAATGAATCGCATACTAAAGAGCTGGGATAAATATTTGGCCATAAAAAGTGTAGCTATAAGGATTCGCTATTCAATTGCTCCTTGACAGAGAGGCCAAAGCACATTTGGCTTTTGTCCTTGCAGGACAATTGCTTAAACAATGAAAGCGTCAATTGTGAAGTGTAAGGCTAACACTTGGCACTCGACTATAGGTTAAAAGCCTTCAATGTGTCAACAAACAATTGATTTCAAACAACTTTCAAATCCAATACATCTTCTATATATATCTGTATATATATATCTGTATATATATATCTGTATGTACATATATGTGTGTTTGCTTAGGGATTAGAGCTCCTACATAAGAAAGATGTGCAAACGAAATTAATTTCATGGCTCGCAGAACTCAAATTGAAAATAATTTTATGTCGAAAACAGCCAACAACAATAATGTTGATGAAAAGCTGTGAAAAAGAAAAGCTGCAAAGGTGTGAATGAAAGCACATAATCAACTTCATTGTGAGCACTTCAACACCCCATCGAAGCATGTCGAAAGAGAAGAAATGAAAGCCTCTTTGAAGGCGATTACATATATATATAGATGGAGTACTTCCATATGTCACAAATGCTTGAATAATAAAGAGCATTTTGAATCAGAGAGCTGAGGGTTTGGTAATTACAATAAAAACAAGTTATATTCCGCTTTCTTCTTTCCCTATAATTATGGAACTTGTTGAAATAATATACCCAATACGTGGCAATCGATGACTATAATTATCCCCCACTGATTCTAGACTTTACACAAAATACGAAAACCTTTTTCCACCCATATCGTTTAAAGTTTTTCCAAATTATTTGATTGGTCAATTGTCGGCACTTTGAGCTACACTGCAATTAATATTTGTAGTTTTTGAAGTACTTAGAGTCACCTCTCTCTCTCTCCCCCTGCCTCATAGAATCTCTGTCAGAAAGCACTTCGTTTCCAAGTGTTTTCGCATGAAAAGTGCACTTCAAAAGTGCAGCTTTCCGATACTTGTAATTGTGGCAAAAAGTTTTCAAGTGAGACTTTCGGCTCATCGAAGATGTGTGTGTGTGGCTGTGTGTGTGTGTGTGTATTTGTCCCTGAACATGAATATAGACAAGCCAAGAGCAAAGGAGTAAGGCACACGCCAGTTGGCAGACAATTCACCACAAACTATTCAAGGAAAGTCAAGGCAAACCTTGTCTAAGGTAACTGAGGCATGAGTGGTTGGAGGCATGTATATAGCCAAGGGTGGTTGGCTGCGAGGGGCGTGCGAGCCGTTCTGCTGCATTGGTAATGTAAATACATGTGCGAAAGCGAGCACCTGAGATATCAAGTGCAATTGTCTGAGCCAGTGCTTGAGGCGGGGGCGGAGCAACAATAAAAATTATACAAAATGCGGCAACACGAAACAGCTTATTGTGGCAGCTAAGGATGGATGTTGGGAAGGAGGACGGAGGGAAGGACGAGTCGCGACGCGACTGCCTCGCCATTATGCGTTTGTGTTGGCATGGATCTAAAATTGAATGTAAATTTGCGGCTGTGCGCCGAGCGCAACTCAAATGAATCAAAATGAATCAGAATGAATCGAACCTGGGCTGATACACGTGGGAAACGTGGCAGCTGGCTGCCAACTTGGCAAACAAACAGGAGGCAGCAACAGGAGTAGCTCCAGCAGGAGTCGCTGTTACTCGGCAGACTTCTGCTAAATCATTCAGCGGCCATTAAAACTGGCAACGGGCAACGGGCAGCGGGCAACAGACAAGTTGCAGCCAAGTCATGTGTGGGTGGCTGCTTGGCAAAGTACACTTGGCCAAGTGTCATTGACTCCTTTTGAAAGGAACTTTAAGCTGTGGCCAGCTGCAGGAGCAGGAGCTGGAGCTGGAGCAGCTGCATTGGCCAGTCGTTGGCCTCGCTCGTAATTCCTGTAGATAACTATTAGGGCCGTGGCCATAAAAAGCCATTACATCTTATCTTGGCCAATTGCTTTCGGTCAGCTTTACGTTCTTCCTCTTCCTCTTTGCCGTGTGGAATTTATACGCTGGCCTAGGCCAAAAGCCAAACATGCGAATAATTTAAATCAGCTGCGGCGCAACACCTGTGAAAATGCCTTTCCTATCAACACCGAAAGCAAAGCAACACCCCGTTCGACCAAAAAAAGGGCCTGACTACATATTTATCGGGGCCAAACTGTTTGCCAAACGGAATTTCAGGCATTCCTTTAAAGCCAGACAGCTAGACACCAGAGACCAGACCCCCCACCTCTGACTTCCTTCAACTCGTACATTATGCATATTTTGGCTGCTTTATGCTCTCTCTGTGTGTGCCCCGACTCTCTGTTTCCTCTTTTATGACTTTATGTTGTGTGAGAGTATGTGTGTGTGTGTGTGTGTGTGGCAACTTCATTGAGTTGTTGTTCGACGCTTCACACAGATTTTACGACCATGATGGCGCATTAAATTTTATAACTTATCAAAGAGACGACACTCCCGCCGCCTGCCGCTTGCCACTTGCCACTTTCTACTTGCCACGAAAGTCATTCAAATGTTGGTTAACTGTAAATTGGCTGTGGGCTTCAACCGAAACGCGCGTTAATTGAATTTGGCGTCAAACAAAAGACGCAACGTCCCGAAATTGTGCCTCCGTCACATGACGCATGAACGGAAAAGGGAAACAGGATTTTGATAACTCACCGGAAAGATTCGCGTGCATAGATGTTTTCCCATTTGATTTGAATTAATTCAAAGCTCATTTGAGCGACATCTGAGGAAATTGCTTTTATTCAAACAGATTTGAACTTGCCTAGGTAAGCTTTGCCAAATGAACTAGTTCCAATCACTTGAAAAATATAAAACATATACATATATCGTAAAATAGAATCATATATAAATAAAGTAAAGAACAAGTTCTTTAAAATATAAACCTAATGTTGTTCAACTAGTAACTCGGAACTAGCTCATCTGAAAAGCATTATTAGAAAAGAATTATAACTAAATCAGTAACGAAACAGTTCGGCTTACATATTTATATTTGTTGGTTCATTGAAGTAGATCCATTCAGCTAATAGGCTAATAGGCTAACTCTCAGTCGAACATTAAACTAGTTTTCATATAAAAATTAGTTTTTGTATATTTTCCAACATTTTTGGTTTATTGAATTAGTTCTAGTGAACTAATTCCATTCAGCTCCTATCAGGCTAACTATCAGTCGTTCATTAAACTAGTTTCCATAAAAAATTTATTTTTGTATATTTTTCAAACATTTTTGGTTTTGCTGAACAAGTTCTAGTCAGCTAAAGAGTTAGTTTATATTGAACAATGAACTAGTTTCCCTAATAAAATTAATTTATATCCATTCCTTAGATATTTTGGTTGGTTCATTGAACTAGTTCTAGTGAACTAGTTCCATTCAGCTCATAGCAGCCTAAATCTCAGTGGAAAATTAAGCTTGTTTCCATAAAAAATTAAGTTTTGTATATTTTTAACATTTTTGGTTCCATTCAGCTAAAACTTAACTGTTAACTTATATTGAACAATGAACTAGTTTCCATAACAAAATTCATTTATGTACATTCATTAGATATTTTTGTGGTTCTTTGAACTAGTTCCATTCAGCTCATAGCTAAAAGAGTTAGGAGAGTTATGCAACGGAAATTGTGTGTCCATGAAGACTTTTAGTTAAACACAATAAAAATGGCTTCTCTTTACCCATTCCTTCGAATATGGTGATTGTTTTAGCTAGAGTGAGTCAGCCTGAGTGTGAGTGAGATAGCAAGCGAGAGAGTGAGAGACAGAGCGAGAGACAGTATTATGCAAACATTTTTGATTGAGAGCAGGCATTGAACGGACACATGTGTGTGTGTGTAGGTGTATGTGTGTGTGGGTGTGTGTGTTTGAGGGTTATTAAATGCAATTGTTATTTTGCAATCAATGCCAATTAAAATTGCCATCAATTTGGTTATGGTAAATGCATTTTTGTTGCGTCTGATCTCTATGCCGCACACCACCAAACCACAGACGCGCAACACCCACGCGCGCACGCCCACGCACACCCACCCAGCCGCAAGTCAAACAAATGCATGTTGCAAGCATTAACAACAACAACAAGAGCAACAAATCTGTGTGGGCAATTGATTTAAATTAAAATTTAAATGGAAATCGATTAATTGCGAGCCGAATGCGAAAATTTAATTGAAATTTTCATTGCGTGGCTCAAAATTGAAGCGCAAAACTGAAATTGAAATTGAAACTGAAACTGCATTAACTTTAGTAGTTGTTGTTGTTGTTGTTGTTGTTGTTGTACTCAATTATTGTCAATTCGGAATGCAACAGCAACAGCAGCAGCAGCCGCAACAGCAATTGTTGTTGCACACTTTCTGTGGCTTTTACACACAGAGAGAGAGAGAGAGAGAGAGAGAGAGAGAGGGAGAGAGAGAGGGCAGGTGGTTGGTGGCTGTGGCACATCTGCATGTGCTCAAAATTGGCTTTGGCTGCAAATTAACAATTTCATTTGATAAATCAAAGGGTCAGCTGCTACAAGGCACACAAACAAATAGCAAAACCAAAATGCAACGAACACATTCACATTCACATTCACATATTCACATTCAAGCACTCATTCACATTCGCATTCAACAGAGATTCAGCTGCACGCATCACTGGAGAATGGCTCCTGTGTGTGTGTGTGTGTGTGTGTAAGTTGTGTGTGCGCATATTTAACATGACACGAACATATCGAACACCCACGCATCGTAGAGCATTCATTATGCAATGTTGCTTTCACACACACAATACACACACACACACACACACACACACACATTTGCATAATTGTATGTCTGTCATTGGCATTGGTTTTCCCGGCAACAATTGCATTCGATTTGTCCTCCCTCGACTCCGACTCCCATTTCGACTGTGCTCTGTTGCTCTTGTTATAAACTGAACCTTTTAACTTTGTGTTCAACTTGTTTAACAAGCAAAATTTTCGATTACACTGCAAATTGTTGACAGGATGTTCCAAATTTTGATTTCGTTTGACCAAAAGTAAACATGCAGATGACTTTTTTATGCAAATAATTTAACTGAACTGCAGTTGAAGTAAGTTGCTCCTGAAAGTTCGTTTTCTGCATGTTGAAGTTAACATGAAGTTGACATGAAGAAGAGATATCTAGGGAGAAAAGGATTCAAGTATGTGAATTCGAATCTGAATATGCAAAGGACTGTTAAAATAGACTGGGCGAAAGAGGTGCATAACATAGATTGAGAAAGGTGAAGAACGAAGAAGGGAGAGCGAAGGGTATATGAGGAGAGTGCTTGTAAGTCTGCTGATCAGTAAATTTTAAAAGACAATATCTCGACAACAAATAAATATTTTTAAAAATTTAAAAATTGGTTTGGAGTGTAGAAATAGTACTTTCATATTCCTTAATTTTATTTTCAAACAAAAATTTGTCATTATGTTACCTCAAGGAACAAGAAACGTGGAACTTTTAGCTTAAATGTCCATATTATTCCGATATTCGGCTTTCCGATACGCAAAAGTATTGTCTGGTATTTGGTAACTGAATTACATCAAATTTTGCTGCCCTGCTAAATCAATCTGATAACTTTTTTGTAGCTATGTATAAAAAAAACAGATTTCTTTTTAATTTATTAAAAAAATTTATAAAGTAACAATTTATATTTAAGCTATGCATATTATCTAATATTTTTTAAACCTATCTCAAAAGAGAGACTTGTTTTTTACATTTTATTAAAATGTTTAAAAATTCTAATTTATTTTTAAGCTATACAAATTATCTTATAATTCTGATAATCTAGTAATTAAATAATTTTATAACTTTTCTTAGAAATACCAATTCATATTTAAACTATACAAAAGTCTGTTAAGTGTTCAAAATTTCCAAAAATAATTTACTTGATAAATGTTTTCACCTTTTAACTATTCTTGAAGCATAACAGCTTAGCCAACGTAATATAATTCATACGTATATCATATATAATTCATCAATCAAATTTTCAAGCAGATGTTAGGCAAATGGTAAATGTTAAAGTACTTTTGCCAGTGTTGTATAATTTGTACAAATTTTTGGAGCTTTTGCATGATTGATGGTTACACTTGTAACTGCATATTGCATATGCACATATACATATATACATATGTATATGTATAAATTGGTATTTGTTTTCGCACTCTGCAGACGCTTAACATGAGCAAATAAAATTGTGCTGACATGGAGCGGAGCCAAAGCGAAACTAGAAAATTGTTAAATGGTAAATATTGGCTGGACAAAGGTAAATTCTGTGCAGAGATTGCCGCCGAATATATTCACATTGCAGATGATTTCACATTTTTAATTAAAAGGCTTTTCTGCAGGACCAAAAAATGAAATTTCTCTTTAAATGCAGAGATGACTGCAATGGGAATATGTGTATATATATATATGGTCAAATATTCTCTGTTGACTCTGCAAATTCTGTGGGCGGAAACTGGGTTAGTTTATCAAATTTAAAACGATTCAATAAACAGAGCTAAAGTTAGGCTAAAGGGATATATATATATATTTATAGGGTATGCTCTTTATGCACATTAACAGCTGAGTCATTTATTTTATGAGGCATTTTCTTCAAATATTCGTCAGTTACAACACACACACACACACATGCACACAGAGTTGTTGTTGTGTTTGTACACTTCATTTATTTTATGCGTTTTATCCCCCTTTTAAATGTGCATGTACTTGGTTAGTCACTCTCTAGCCAGGACCTCCTTGTCTCCTTGCTGCTGCATAAAATTTATTTCGTTTTTATTATCATTTCATGCATGCCCCAGCCACACACACACACACACACACACACACACATGCAACATTGAACAAAAAATTTCCGAGAAACGCCTGCAATTGACCTGCCCAAGCCCTAGCCACTGCCCCCCTCCGCCCCCACGCCTGCACAGGAGGCTATAAAAATGTTTTTTTTTGTTTTTTCTTCAAAGGGACAGCGAAGCCAAACAAAATAAAAGAAAGAGAGAGAGAAAGGGGGAGAACGAGAGTGGGGGAGGGCTGGAAAAAAATGAAGTGGCAACAAAAATAGTTGCGCCCTCTTTTTACATATATTTGTAAACTTGCAACAAGACGACGCTTCAATTTGCCCCTGTTGTTGCAGCTGGAAAAAATATCAGAAAAACAACAACAACAACATTAACAATGGCAACTGTCGAGGGGGCGTGGCACTATTGCCGCATCGCTGTCTATTTTAGTTGTTGTCGTCATTTTTATCCACTGCTTCTTTCTTTATGTTTTGCGTTCAAATAATGTCATTTCGTAAATTGCTTCAGTTGCCACACGAACACACACGCACACACACTTGCAGAAAACAATACACTCCATTTATGTATGTGTGTAAGCCCCACTCCCACGCTCTGGCATATTTTTTTTAGTGCTTCTTCCTTTATATTTGCTGCTTTTATTGTGTTGCCGCCAACAATTGGCCTTTTTGGTCCTGCGTCCTTTTTGGTCGCCTTTGTCTGCCCTGCAATCTGCTCGCATGTCCTGATAGGCAACCCCGCCCCCAATTCCTCCCACTCCCGCGCTTCAAACTTTGCCTTTTGTTTGGCGCGAAAATCAATTAACGCGCTCAATGAGCTTCAAAAAACTTTACGACACACATACACACATACACACACAGACACACATAAACACCCTCCACAACAAAGCCAATTTACAGTTAACCAAAATGTAAATGGCGTCAAGGGATGCCCGCTTGTCCTGAACCTGTGCAGCCTGTCGCTCTCGCTGTCAATGTGGTTTGCCCAAAAGCCCAAAAACTGAAACCGAAACCGAAACTGAAAGCTGCAAACTGTGCGAGCGAGAGAGGTAGCTGTTCGCTGCAGGCGTAAGAGAGAGGGAGAGAGAGAAAAGTAAACGCTTGGCAAGTGTCAACTGCTTTGATAAGCTGTTAAATTAAATGTGCGGCAATGTCATAAAAATCTGTGGCACGGCCGCAAGGACAACGGCGCATATGAAGACATTAAAACACAGCAGGCAGCAGTGGGGCAGCTGGAGTGGGTGTTGTGGCACGTTGCTGCTGTTACCTTTGATGTCTGCCTCTAGTGACTTTTAACAAAAGCAGTTTGTTAGATCAGCTTATATATATATATATATATATACAAACAGCATTTGCATAGCAAAGTTGTGGCATGTGGCAGCTGTAGCCTTACCCACGACGAGTGCAACAGAAGCTGCCACGCAGTTCGACATTCAATTTTCAGATCAATATATAACAAACAGGCCAGCAATCGTTATGCTAAAGCGATTTGGTAACAAGCCAAGCACCCCAAAGGCATGGCCACGCCCACAACGCCCACGGTAGACGCCTTTGTGGCGTGCTGATTTCTCAGGTGGTCGCTTTCGCACATGTATTTACACATTTACACTGCCAGCCAGAGTGAATCATCGACAAGGTCTACGCTGTGGCAGACGTTTCACTTAGTCTGTTGCACGTTGCAAGTTGCAAGTTGCAAGTTGCGTGTTCACATGAGCAAACATTGCTGGCTGACATCTTTGACAAGCCAAAGTCGTGGCGAGTCGAGACTTGGCCAACAATTAAAAGTATCAATGTGGCAGCTTGAAGTGCGCCTCCCCATGTGGCAGCTATTCAACTGAAAAAGACAGAGAGAGAGAGAGAGACAGAAAGAGAGAGAGAGAGAGACGACCGCAAACTTTAATTGCATGCCCGTCTCAAAGTGTGAACAAACTGTGTACAATTGGCCCAATCAAACGAGTTGCTAACTTTGACAATTGTTTATTTGTTGGAATTGTTGATGGCACTTTTAATACCCTGTAAGCAAGTAGTTAACAAGAGCTTTGTGAGAATAAAGCAACTAAAGCATATGCCGGCTACAGTTTAAAAACTTTTTATTAGAATTTTCAGAACTTTCTAGCTTTTCAGCTTCTAGTTTGCTGTCATACAGACAAAGCGATGGACAGCAAGATGAAATTTGTGTAAAACCAATATATCTCTTTTGACTTCATGAAAAGAGGGCATACTTAATTGCAAAGCAGTTCAAAAGAGAGAAAAAGTTCATGCAAATACTTAATACAACTTTTAAAACTTTTACAGGGTATAGTCTAGTCTAGTCTTGTACTTGTTGAAGTTGCGTGTTTGCGAGTGTTGCGGTTTGTAGTTCGATTCGTATGAATCTTGACTGTATCCACGACAATGGGCAGTTGACATTTATTGCTCCGGCTTGAGAAAAACTTGAAGATTTATTTTTGACTTCTTCTCTGCTCTCATTTTGCACATGTATTTTATTTAGTTTACACTCGTTCGCAAAGTCAAAGAGAGTATATTTGTTTTGACTGTATATAGGCAAGACTTTTGAAAGTTGAAATATATACTCGTCTATACCCTCGACTTATAAATTACTAAGATTTTGTGGATACGCCCATTGGGAGAAAGCGGCAAATCGGAAATGTATATATCTCCTATCTCTCTATATCTTTAAAAGTCCGGATCTCTAAATGGTTCATAATTTTCTACAATTAAACCCAGACAAAAATATGGTTTTTTGACTAAACTCATCTGCTTTTAAGCACTGAACGAGTATTATGCAGTCGGCTACGCCCGACTTTTCTTTATTTTGTTTGTTGCTTTTTCCGAAATTCTTTCAATTCTTGGCCCTTTTTCTAATTGTTTACGATTTGTGTTTTTTGAGCCATGAAATTAATTTCTATTGGCTTTGTTGAACTCTGTTAAAGCCACTTACTGGAAACTAACGTGACCAACAACAAAAACTTTTATATTATTAAGTGCCAAATGCCTTTTGCGACCTTTATCTGAGCGGCAAAGTTAGCGCCCTTTGAGCTGAGTCGAAAACAATGTGGAGTGTGAATATAAAGGGGAAAAGAGTATTAGAAAGTTCGAGCATTATTAAAGGCAACAAGAGGGCAGTCGACTTTAAAACTTTTACTCAACATTTAATGGCATAAAATGGCTTAGCAAAGTTATCTAGAATTTGCTTAAGCTGATATATAATATATATTAGTAAATAACTAGAATTTGCTCGAACTGATATATAATATATATTAGTAAATAACTAGAATTTGCTTAAACTGATATATAATATATATTAATAAATATTATAAGTATTCCCATTTAAATTCTCTGACAATCAAACCAAAAGTCTAAAGAAATCGAAGTGTAGTCATGGACTACAGAAAGAGCTGCTGAATTAAGTTTAACCATAAAAATTTTAATTTGTAAATTTTGCGAACGGAATCAGCGTTGCGTGATTTTTCGCCAGATTCCCTACCTACCTGTGCGTACCTGGACGTTGCCCCTGCCAACGGGTAACGAGTGCCAGTGCAATAGAAGTGCGTCGAGCCGTGGATTGTTTGCATGCCTGGCTGCATCTTGATCTCTTCCAATGCAGCTCACTCCACTCAGCTCTCGATATGCCAATTGCAAATTGGTAAAGTGTTTCGCATCTCCTCCCCGCCCACGCCCCTTCCCAGGCATGCCTCACGCGTTGCTGGGGCAACATTAACAGGCAACAGAGCTTCAATTCCAATTGCAGTCAGCAGCAGCAGGCAGAGCTTGTTAACGGCTTCAAACTGTTTTTGGCCTGTCGTAAATTTGAGTGGACAGGGACAGGGATGGAGAGTGGGGGAGGAGGGGGACTAAAGTGATGCAGCTCTATCTGTAGAGCATTTAAGTGACTTCACAGCAAACGTTTATTACACAACTCAAAGCAGCAACTGGCAATGGATTAAAAATGCTCTCTATGTATGTGAATGGATATGGATATGGATGTGGAAATGGAAATAGGAATGAATGAGCCTGAGTTTCGAGGAAATTAGCTTAAAAGGCAGCGCCCTGGAAAAATACAGAAAAAGAAACTGCCAAATTAATTTCAATGTTGGGGCATTTTTTCTTATTTTGTTTTTTTTCTTTTTCTTTTTTTGGTTGCCAGGGCAAAGTTTGGAAGCAAATTCGGTTTGACAGTGAATAAAATTGTGCGCGTTGCGTCTGTGAAATGAAATTCATTTGGCGCCTCACAACGTGCGCCATTTTGGCGCCCAACTACAACGATGGAGGCAGACGGGGGACGGGGAATGAGAGGAGGCAACGCCAGCGGCGACAAGGCAATGAAAAAGTTTTGACTCGATTTTTGGGGCCCTTTCGAAAGTTTCAAGTTTATTAGCGTGGCATAGTGTTGTGCAGTATTGCTGCCAGTGTTGGCTAAGTGCATGCACATGCAAGTCAGGAAAAAAGCAAGTAAGAGTGTTTCACTATTGCACGACTAGAAGATAACCTGGAGCTGACTTTTTGTGAACATATGTATATTTGTGTGCCTATATACATACATTTGATGACTATATCTATTAAAACTTGTAAAATATGCTCAAATTTTAAGTACACAGACTATCGGACGGAGGGACAGACAGATGGAATGGACTAAATTCGACTGTTGTTTCTGATGAATTATTTAAATACATGTATATTTCTGTGGGTATGTATTAAATTTGATGACTTTGTCTATTAAAACTTGTAAGATATGCTTAAATGTTAAATATATGGACAAACGGAGGGAAGGACGGACAGGTGGACTGGACTAAATTGATTCGGCTATGGCTTCTGATTAATTATGAATATATTTAGTCAGGCTATATACTAAATTTAAAGACTTAATCTATTCAATCTAGTGAGATATGCTAAAATTTTAGATATTCGGACAAAAGGTCGAACGGACAGACATGTGGACTGGACTAAATTGAACCAGCTGTTGCTTCTGATCAGAATTGTTTAGAATTGATCAGAAGCGACAGCAAAATATATTTGATAGACTAAATACTAACTGTGAAGACTTTATCTATTAAAGCTAGTGAGATATGCTCAAATTTAAAATATGCTGAAAAAAGGACGGATGGACAGACAGTTGGACTGGACTACATTGATCCAGCTGTTGTTTCTGATCAATTATGCATATATATATATATATATATTGGCAAGCTATATACTAAATTGAAAGACTTAATCTATGCAAACTAGTGAGATATGTCCAAATTTAAAATATGCGTACAAAAGAACGGAAGGACAGACAGTTGGACTGGACAACATTGATGCAGCTATGGCTTCTGATCAATTATAGAAATACATATATATTAATGGACTTATACTAAATTAGATAACTTTTGTTAATTAAAACTTCTCAGATCTGCTCAAATTTTAAATATACGAACGGACAGACATTTCGACCTTACTAAATTGTTTCGCCTATGACTTCCAATCAATTATATATTTGAAAAGATTAGCCGCGCATCCTCCTAAATCATTATACCCTGGAATTCCGCTTTCAATGCGTTCAGGAACAGCACGTCACTTTTCAGCCAGGGACGAAGGCCAAAAACCCAGCCAACATTTGCCACTCGGCAAAGCGTTTGGCCATAAAGCCAAAGTTGAAAGCTACGCCAAATGCATTTAAAGTTGCCAATGGGCAGGAGAATTTCAGGTGCGCTACTCTAAACTCTTGGCCAGAGAGTAAATGGATTTTGCTCTTTGCTACTGCTGCTGCCTCTTTCTCATTTACTTCCTCTTTTTTGCTATTTTTTAAAGCGCCACACAAAGTGGTTGGAGAAAGCGAAATCCACTTTCGTGGGCCACACACACACACACATACGTACACACCCACACAAAGTGAATGAAAGCGATTTCATTTTGTGCGTGGAGCAGGAAATATAAAGGGAGAAGCAGCTTCTGCTTTGACTTTGTGCAGTCCATATTAGATTAGAGGCTGGCTTTCATAACTGTAAATGCAGCGAAAATTGCCTCTAATCATATCATTTACAGCAATTCTTATGAAACGCACATCAAAGAAGCCAGCAATTCCGTTAGTGAGGGTAAAGGAATTGAGTAAAATATTTCAAAACGAATTCAAAGTAAAGCCATCTATTCAGTTCACATTTCAAGATCTGAACTTCAGTTTATACATCTTACAGATGACTAATAACTGTTTCCACTAATTGCCAGCTGAACAGAGTTCTATTTCAGTCTAAGATTATGCTAATCTATCAGCCGTTTGAGGGAGTCATTGAAGCTGAGCAAGCCAGGAGCAAGTCATGACATTTTGAGAAATGACTTCACACACTATCAATGCCCGACCGCTGCCTTCCTGTCTGCATCTACTGCAGCTACTCTAACTCTGAGTAGCCTCGCATTGCACGGAAGCGGATGAGCTCACGGCTATTGCAAATGTTGCGGAAAATATGGCGTCAGTCAAAAGTCAGACCGACGACAGCAAATAAATTGCATTCCAGGTGAAAAGCTACCAAGCACCTGCAGCAGCAGCAGCAGCAGCAGCAGCAGCTTCCTCTTGCGGAAATCCATTTTGCTTCCGAGCCATGCCTTAAGCCACTTGGCAAATAATTGGTCAACTCTCAACTAAATGAAATTTTCCATGCCAGTCGCTTCTCTGCTACAGATATGACTTGCCCCAACCCCTCAGAGTGGGTTACGCAATCGTCTCAGTCGCAGTCGGAGTCGGAGTTGCTTGAC